>OY979695.1:100109194-100494194 GCA_963855945.1 Thereva nobilitata
ACTATTTGGATTTTGTTCCAGGTCTTCAACTTTCGGAGAAATTCGTCCACCCGTGGAGGCCCTTAACAAAAAGGCGATTTCGAAAAACGACTGTGGCGCCACCATTTTGTAACAAAAAGTCAATAAAAAAATTTTTTTTTTACACTTGAATACATGTTTGATCAATCGCCAGAAAAGAATTTCGATCCCTTTTTCCATACTTTTTAAATTAATTCCCAAAATTTGGCCTTTTTTCGCACCTCTACAGTGGTGTTACCCCTTAACCCAACTAAAAAAAATCGAAAAAATTCTGCCCGAGACCAGACCATGTTGATCTTGTGTTTTTGGCGTCGCTGATTCCGAATCCGAGGTCTAATTCACCCCATAAGGTCAGAATTTTTCGTAAGCTCAAAAAAACAACCCCTACAACATTTTTTGATTATCATTTTTTTCTTAGGTCACGCAACCTCAAAAACTGCAAAAAAACGCGTTTTTTGCACTTTTAGGTTAGGATATATTTCGAAAAGCAGACGTGCAGGTGCTAGAGAGTCCTTCCCGTTAATTCCCACCCGGGATTTCCCGGGAAATTGAAAGACAGTGTTTTTCCAGTTTGCCGGGAAAAAAAATTAATTTCCCGGCAAAAAATTTATTGTTTGAAATCACAAATTTTTTGAAAAATCTTGAAAACACTAACGAGAAAAAGGTATAGTCCGGGGAAATTTTCAAAAAAAAGGCACGAAAGGAGACAAAATTCCAAAATGGCTGAAAATTGGACCACAGCTTGCTTGAAACTTTTTAAGAAAACAATTTCGGAATCACAAAAAAAACATGGCCGCCGGAGATATCACTTTTTGGCAAAAAAATCAATCAAAAACTGGTTTTTTTCGAAATTTTTTTTGATCAGTCAATTCAAAAAATTCTTCTTCTTTAACGGCTCTACAACCGGGATCCGGTCCTGGCCTCTCGCAACTGTTCTCTCCACCGGTCCCGATTCTGAGCCGATGTCATCCAGTTTGGCATCCCTATGCTCTGAGCGTTCTGGTCTACGCCATCCTTCCAACGGAGGTTGGGTCTCCCTCGCTGTCGCACCCCATAAGTCTTACCGCAGAGAACTTTCCGAGCAGGCCCATCTTCACTCATACGATCTAGATGTCCTGCCCACCGGAGTCTACCGAGCTTTATTTTCTTCACAACATCTATGTCGCGATAACGCTCGTAGATCTCGTCATTGTAGAGTCTCCGGAATCGTCCTTCCTCACATACGGGGCCAACAATCCTCCGAAGTATTTTCCTCTCGAACACCGCCAAGAGGTTAGAATGCTTTTTGCTAAGCACCCACGTTTCGGATGCATATGTGAGGACCATCGTCTTATATAGTAAAAGTTTAGACGTTATGGTTAGATGCTTGGATTTGAAGAGCCTTGACAGGCTATAGTAGGCTTTGTTGGCTTTTAGCAGTCGTGCGCGTATTTCAGGTTCCATGCTATTGTCGGCTGCTACTATTGACCCAAGATAGGTAAATGATTTTACCACATCAAACTCGTGTTCCTCTACCTTGATTGTGGGACCAATGTTAGGTGTTCTTGCAGACGAGGCCACCATGTACTTTGTTTTGCTTTCCTTGATGTGCAGTCCTAGATTTCCTGCCGCCCGCTCAATCTGGATGAAAGCTTCTTGTACAGCTGTTGATGTTCTTCCAATGATGTCAATGTCGTCTGCGTAAGCCAGTAATTGGGTCGACTTGTGGAGGATTGTGCCCATTGATGTCACGCCCGAATCTCGGATCACTTTCTCCAACGCCAGGTTGAAAAGGAGGCAGGCCAGACCGTCCCCTTGTCGGAGTGAATTATAAATGTTGATTGGTCTGGACAGTGTTCCGGATACCTTTACTTGGCTTGTCACATTGGTCATGGTCAACCTACATAGTCTTGTCAGTTTGTTGGGAATGCCGAATTCTCTCATGGCTTTGTAGAGTTCCTTTTTTCGTTTGTGAATTCTCTTTTCTTCTTTTCTGAGCTCTTTATATTTCTTTTCGCGTGCTCGTGTTCTCTGAGACTGCTGCATTGCTCGATACGCAGCATTCTTACGTTCAGTTGCCAGTGTGCATTCATTATCGAACCAGTCGTTCCGATCTCTACGACTTCTGCCTAAGATGGAATCAGCAGTACTAATGACAGTATTTTTAAGGCGGGTCCAGCTCTCATCGACGCCCGGCATCTCATCCCCAGGACTTGCTCTTCTGAGTGCGAGTTCTAACGCCTGACCGTAGATGTTTCTGGCCATTTCGTTGCGGAGTGCAGCTGTGTTGATTCGAGCCTGATCAGCGGATACAAAGCTTTTCAGCGTTGTAATGCGCTCTCGGAGCACCATACCAACATGATAGTGATCTGAGTCGAAGTTGGCACCTCGGTACGTTCGTACCGTCATCACAGGGGCGGTTTCAGAGGGGGGTAATTGGGTAATTACCCCCCCTAAGAATTTTCGTTCGCTTATTTATTTTTATTCTTAAAAATTACCACAATTTCAAACAAACAAGTTAAATTATGGTGAATCTAGTCGGCGATATATGACGGTGAATTTTTCCAAAACTGCTGGAGAGTCGTGGAAGGGACCGATACCCGAGACTCCCGCTAATATGGCACGCTATGGCTGTTTCCACACGAGCGTACACAGGACACGACAAGAGTCGGCTGCAAAGTGGTTTATGAAGAAGAGGGTGAGAGAGGACGATGGGGAGGGCACACAAATTTGAACGATCTTTTCAGCAGATTTTTGATCTGTGTTTGCTTGAATATCTGACCATTTTGTAAAAAAATCAAGATAGCGGTTCCAAAATGGCGCCCGATTTTTGCAATTGTGTTCCGCGACCCACCGACATGGGCATCATCAAATGGAAGGGCATGACAGATAGAATGCAATTAGTTGGGTCGCGTCATTCCAAATTCAAAATGGCGGATTACTTTTTTCCTCACAACCACCTCAGAATGGGTATCAAATGAAAAGGTATGACGATTGTAATGCAGTAATCTGTCTGACGTCATTTTGATTCTAATATGGCGGCCACCACAAAATGGCGAAAAACATATAATAGACTAAAAAGTAGGAAAGAAAATTTATGTAATATGTTTTATCAAATCAATATAAATAAATATATGGGTTCATTTGCTTCCTTTGCCTACCTATACTATTATATAAAGAGAAAAGATTTGATTGTTTGTTTGTTCCGGATAAACTCAAAAACTACCGAACCGATTTTAAAAATTCTGTCGCCAATAGAAAGCTCCATTATCAGCGAGTAACATGCGGTATACTCGTATATGACCGAAATTCAAAATGGAAGCAGAAATATGGTTGAATTTGCCAATTTTATTCCGATTCCAATGAAAGTGGGTATCTAGAGGTTTTTAAGGTCGCAAATAACCAATTTGCAGTCAAAAATTATAAATTCAAGATGGCCGACGAATTTGCAAATTGTGTTCCGATTCCAATGAAAATCGGTATCTGAAATTTTTTAAGGTAACAAATAATGAATTTATGATCAGAAATTATAAATTCAAATTGGCCGTGCCAATATGGCGGACGAATTTTGTTAAATTTGTTCCGATTCCAATTAAAGTGGATATCTAGGGGTTTATAACGTCGCAAATAACGAATTTTTGGTCAAAACTTATAAATTCAAAATGGCCGACGAATTTTCGAATTGTGTTCCGATCCGAATGAAAATCGCTGACTGGGGTTTTCAAGGTAGCAAATAACGAATTTATGACCAAAACTTATAAATTCAAAATTGTGGGACCAATATACCGGACGAATTTTGCCAACTAAGTGTCATTTCCCGGTTAACTGTATGTAGGTTGTTTAAGAGTTGGAAAATCGGAAAATCTTGACATTCTAGCTACAAATGGAAAAACATTGAACATAGTGTATCCTGAAGCTCTCTAAGCAATCGGTTCAGAATGGATCAACAAGGTTTTTTTGGTGAGATGGTAAGGAGAAGCGGAAATGTGGGATTTATATGGGTTCCAGCTAGTTGTATATAATTTAAGACAATCGTCGGAGCTGACACGCACTTTTAATTTTTTTTTGATGTTGATTGTTTTGTATTTATGGAATAAAAAAATATTTAAGTTTTTTCTTTTTTTAAAATTACCCCCCCTAAGCCAGTTGGCTGGAAACGCCCGTGCGTCATCAGACCCGAAAGGTGGCGGTGGTCTATCAACACATGGCCTATTTGATTGCGAGTTGCCCCATCAGGAGATATCCAGGTGGCTTTATGAATATCTTTACGCGCAAATCTGGTACTTGCAACGACCAAGCTCTTACTTGCTGCCATCTCTATAACTCGCTACCCATTGTCATTAGTGTTCTCATGCAAGCTGTGGATGCCGACATATTGCCTGTATACGGGCTCCCGGCCTACTTTGGCGTTCAGGTCTCCCAATATGATTTTTACATCATATCTGGGGCAGGCATTAAGTTCCCGTTCAACTACTTCGAAGAATTCTTCTTTTTCATCGTCCGGGGACTCTTCTGTAGGTGCGTGAACGTTTATGAGGCTGATGTTCTTAAATTTGCCTCGCACACGAAGGGTACATAGCCTTTTGTTTATTGCTTAAAAGCCGATAATGGTAGGCTTCATCCTTTTGCTGAGCATAAAACCTACCCCGAGCACATGGTGTTTCGTATGACAGCTGTAATATACGTCATAATCAGGTTTTTGCAAAACACCATTCCCTGTCCATCGCATCTCCTGAATGGCGGTAATGTCAGCTTTATATGTTGACAGGGTATCGGCCAGACGTTGTGCAGCTCGAGTTCTGTACAGAGTTCGTACGTTCCATGAGAAAATTCTTAAATCATTTTGCCTTTTTCGTTGCCGTGGTCGTCGTCGTTTTTTCCAGTATCCGAGGCATGTTGCTCGTTCCGTAATGTTTGTTTTTTATGGGTGAGGTTATTAGCCTCACGCCAACCTTACTTGGAAGGGACTAGCCCGATCATGTTAGCCTATCCTCTCTCATAGGATAGTTACCAGTGGCCACCGCAAGGAGGTTATGATCGCACTTCCATCAGTCCGGAATAGTTACGGCACGTGCATGTTATGCTACATGTTATTCCCCCTATTCCGGTGGATTGACCACCAATTCAAAACATTATTGCCTACAAAATACCCCTCTTGAAATTTTTTCGAAAACCTTGACCTTTCCGAATTATTCAAAGTATTTTTTGGCTGAAAAGTGATTTTTGGAATCTTTGAGCTTGAATAACTTCGAAAGGGTTAGGTTTTCAAAAAAATGACAACAGAGGTTTTTGTAGGCAATAACGTTTCGTATTGAATGATAAAAAAAAATTTCGAAAAAACCAGTTTTTGAGTGATTTTTTTGCCAAAAACTGATATCTCCGGTGGCCATGTTTTTTTTTGTGATTCCGAAATTGTTTTCTTAAAAAGTCCCAAGGAAGCTGTGGTCCAATTTTCAGCCATTTTGGAATTTTGTCTCCTTAAAATGCTAATTTCCCCGGACTAGAAATTGAATTTGGAATTTTAGTGAAAAAAAAACCAAAATTTTGACGACTCATAACTCTGGAAGTTGGCAGGGTGGAACCTTGACTTTTACAGTTTTAGGTAGGTGGCGGTATTCTGCGTACATTTCTACCTTATTCATGAAAATTGGTCATAGGGTTACAAAAATACAGGCTGATATCTAAGCCTCTACCAAAAAAATTTCAAAACGCCCTAGCGGCTAAACCCCCTCCCAAGCGATTTTTTGTTCCTCTATCCAAAACCTATCCACAGCCGGCCACTTCGCAAACTTAACGGATACACCCTGTATTTATATTACATGTTAATTTATAATGAAATATTTTTTTATGTTACGTTTTTTATAATGGAATAGTTTTTCATGTTATGTTTGTTTATTTCAAATAATTTTTTTTTATTATTATTTTTTAATTTCTATTTCATTATTAATGTTTTTGAATTAAATTTACTTGTATCTTTTCTTAAATCAGTTTGTCATTTATTTTTCAACACTAATTGTTCCTCCTAATTCCCAGTTCACTCCTAATTCCTAATAAGTTTCATTTTTCCCGGGTTCCCGGGAATCCCGGGAAAAATGAATTTATTTTTCCCGTTTCCCGGGAACAAAAATTATCCGGGAACCGTGACTCTCTAGTAGGAGCCATTCTGAACACGGATTCGGATTCAGCGCATCAAAATCCTTCGGGTACGATAGGTCTAGTCTCTAGGTTAAAAATTTGTAGGCCTGTGAATCGAACAATGATGTTTTCCAAGAAAACCTCGCAAAAATAGAGGGAAGTAATTGTAGACTGATAGAATTATGGAAAAATCAAAGGTGGAACAATTACGTTAAAGGGTTTTTATTGTTTAATATGTTAGTTGAGCACCTAAATATGATAAAATCACAAAGTGCCCCTTTTTTGAGCGGTGCGTTTTTGAGAGGGGCCCCTAAGTAGCCCCTTTTCAGGTTTTTCAAAATAACACGAAAACAGAGCGAAATTCGAGATTTTTACTAAAATACTTTTTTGTAAAAAATTAAATTTCCCATAAAAATGGGTTTTTTAAATTGCTTTTACCATTTGTAATTCAAAAAATAATCGAAAAACAAGACTAAATTTTTTCGAAAAATCACGCTTCTTTCTTTTTTTTATTAATTCGGTTATAACTTTTTTTACGGCATCCTGGGTACACATAAATGTTCAGAGATAACTGTTCAGGTCTTGAAAAAACGAAGGTATTACGTTTTTTTAAATCTCTGTACTACCAACGATGACCGAGAAATCGTCAATTAAAGTTGACCATTTTTAGCCATTTTATAAATTAGTACCAGGAAGCCGATCTATAATCGGTCACACTCTTATCGGGTCGGCTGCGCTTGGGTCACTTTTTGTTACATTTAGCACAATACATACCTTTCGAAATGTAAAAAAGCGTGGAACTCTTTACCTATATTCATATTTTATAAATTGACACCGGAACTTTTCTCTAGCGCCCAACGCTTTTTTACATGGTTGTTTCCATATACTGGCTGGAGCAATAAAAACTTTACATTCAAAATTATTTTTTACTTTTTAGTTCATTTAAAAATAAAAGCGTATTTTTTAGTTTTTTTAAACTTTGTTTTTTATTTTCTGCTTTTTAGTCTATTATGTGTTCCGCCATTTTGTAGTGATCGCCATATTAGATTTAAAATGACGTCACACAGATACTGTACCATACTCGTCTTACACTTTCATTTGATACCCATACCCATACCGAGCGCGTTGTAAAGAAAAAGGTAAACCGCAATTTTGTGTGGCCGCCATTTTGAATTTGGAATGACGCCACAGAGCTAATAGTATTCTAATTGTCACACCCTTTCATTTGATACCCATACCGAGTGGGCTGTAAAGAAAAAGGTAATCCGCCATTTTGTGTTGGCCGCCACAATGCTTGTAGGAATGACGCTACACAGCTTATAGTATTCTAATTGTTACATCTTTTCCCAACGAACTGAAGGAAAACTCGCAGAAAACTGACTAAGCCCAACGGATTCAATGGGTGAAAACACCTTTAAATACCAATTTTGGTGAAAATCGTTAGAGCAGTTTTCAAGAAAATATTTACAAATATACAAGAATTGCTCACTTAATAGTATAAGATTTGCTCTTAAACATTTTTTCTTTTAATTTTCAACAAATAAATTTGTTTTTGTGCATCCAACAATAAATTATTTTCAACCCTGAAGGGGGTAAGACTACCCCTAAATTAAAGTGGAATTTGAAAAATGATTGAAATTTTTTTTTCAGTTATGGGTTTTTTTTGACTAGGAAAAAACCCGCGTGCGTTGCAACTGTCCACGGTAGGAAGAAAGTATAATGAAAACAACAAAAAATCAGGAAAAAATGATTTATGATACGATACAAAAATTTAGAGTTAGCTATAAAAAATATTGTAATATTTCTTCTCAAGCGTTCTCGGATTCGTCAGGCATTAACTGGAACAATTTGTTTCTTTTTAACAACTTTAATTTCAAAACAACCGTACCTTCTTAGAACAACCGTACTAAATTGGGATGTGACACTGCGTTATGTATATACCTATTCAAGTAGGTACCTCTGAACATGAAACTTCTCGATGAATTGGAATTTTACCTTTCCCTTTTCGGTTAGCCGTTACACTGCACCCTTCTTACTTATTGCTTCCTACAGGTCCCGTTCTTACCGAATCTTTTGGATGCGATAGAGGACATTGGATTTAAAATGACGTCATATAGCTTACTGTATTCTACTAGTCATACTCTTTCATTTGATATCCATGTCGGGGAGTTTGTAAAGAAAAAGGTAAGCCACCATTTGTGGCCGCCACATTGGATGTACCATAAAATTGAAGATACTATATTGCATTGTCTTCAAAACCAAAGGTTTGTGAACATCAGCGGATATCAGGAAGTGGCCAAAAAATCTATCGCAAGATTCCACCCCCAGAAAATCCGCCATTTATTGATGACCGCCATATTGGATGTACCATAAAATTGAATATACTATATTGTATTGCCTCCAAAACCAAAGGTGTGTGCCAAATTTGAGCATCACCGGATATCGGGAAGTAGTCGAAAAATCGATTTTGTCCCAAACAGAGAACAAAGCTTGTAAAAAAAAACTTTAATCGAGGGTGCCACAGGGTTGCGGGTTGATTAGGCCTGGCACCCCAGTCTAACCTTAACCCGGGTGAAAATATAAGACTGAAAACAGACTGAAAAATTACTAATTTTTTCAATGTTTAAGAGCAGTCGGAAAACGAACGAAAACTATACTGAGGTAGTGAACAGGAGACGGAACTGAAAATGCATTGGAAAATGATAGGTAATTTCGACTGAAGAGTGTGAACGGACATCAGGCGGAGTTTAGACGGACACATTTAGACATTGGGATGAATGGAGTAACAATTATTAAAAAGTTTCCAAAATTTTTCTAAGTCCAAGAAATGCCGAGTCCCTCCTAAGAATATTCCAAATCTAAAAATGATAAAATATTTCCGCCTTGTTTCGGCCTCTTTTCAGTCTTTTTTTTATACTCATGAAGGATAACTGATACCAGTTTTCAGTGAAATAATAATTTCCGCCTTATTTCGGACAGAATTCCGTCAAAAATTCATTTTTCAGTTTTTTTCCAGTCCTTTTTCAGTTTTATATTTTCACCCGGGAATGTATACATTCAACGCTACGTTTTGAAGTAAATTTTATTCGGATGTTTTATGACGTCACCAACACTAAAAATCGTAACCGAAAGTGACGTCAAAATTCCATGACGAGGGAAAAATTAGGTTATATAAAAGGTGGCTCCCTTTAGGCCTGTGGCAGTACTACAAAAAATTGTTAGGATGTTTTATACCTTCATTTTTATACCGCCGGCTCTCCGAATACTTGTTTTAACGAAATTCGTATTGAAAACGTTCGTAAATATGTAATAATCATACATTGGATTTGATAATTTTTTCACCCTTACAAATGCAAAAACGCCCTTTTTTAGGAGTTGTTTCGCGATAATTGTAATAATAATCCAAAGTAATCCAATGGAATTCACTTTTTTCAATATTTATTTGCGAAGGTGGTTGATTTATACCTATAAGGATATCGGGCTTCTAATGCTACATCCGAAGAAAGAAACATCCAACGTGTAATTGGACGTTTTTAACAAGTGTATTTTCATTGTTGGTGATCAACTCGTGGGTCCAGATTTCGTCTTTCAGCAGGATAATGCACCAATCCATACTAGTAAGCTAAATAAAAATTTCAAGAAATCGTGGCCTCCCTCCCGCAGAGTCCTGACTTGATTATTGAAAATCTATGGCACAACACGAAATCTAAAATACCCCAAAATTTCACAGGACCTAACGATACCTGGATACCAAGTTTGGAGTCAATTCGACGTCGAAACTTGTCGAAAATAAATTGACTCAGTTCCAAGACGACTGCAAGAGGTCATTGAGGCGAGAAGGGGTCATACATCCCATTAAAAGACCACAAGGTGTTTAAAAAATGAAACAATGTAAATAATAATTTTAATTTAATTTATAAAGGGTTTTTCTGTAATTTTTGTTATGCACAAATAATTTTAAAACGCTTGCACAAAGAATTTTGAAATCTAAATTTTATTGTTTTTTCAATGAAAAATTCAAATTGTAATTTGGTTTTTAATGTTAATTTGTTATAAATACTTGTGAGGTTACAAAAGGAAAAAATTCAACAAATAACTTGGGTTTTAAGTACCGTTATTAGTTTTCTAGTGGCGCTTTTCTGGGAATTTTGCCTTGCACAAATAATTTTGAAAAGTACTGATGTAGTTTAAAAACAATTGATTAACATTCAAATATTAATTTATGTGCCACTTTAAAAATTGGTAGTTTTTCTACAATGTCTTGTGTTGAGTTTCATGATGAACAGCTTTCCAAAAGAATTAGAAGCTATACTTCTTTGGCGTGATTTAAGACTAATTTTTAATTTGCATGCAAATAATTTATTGGATTTTTTAATATTAGCGTGCGTTGGCAGGTGGAAGCAGCATGATGCCGACACGTTCCAGCCTGTCGGTTATATCGGATTCTAATCCTAACTAAAATCACCTACTAGTCAACCCATTCTCCGACAGAGAGGAAACACATTTTTCTAGACAAGTTGTTCTTATTTATACAGGTTATACAGGTTTTTATGCGCCCCATGTTTTTATTTTAGTCTGTTAAATGTCCCAGAATATTACTTGATTCACTGACACAGCGACACAAAGTGCCCCTTGGCAAACGACATTAGAAGACAGCACTCCTACTATTCCAGAAGATCCATGTTTGTGTTCTAATTATTTTCTAGCTTTTGGTACAGCAGATTTAAAATAAAACCATTTAACTTAAAAGTTTTTTTTACCTATTTTTATTATATTCTTTTTAGTCTTAATTTAGTCATTTTTGGATTTTACTTTTTACAAAATTCTAGTGAAGTGATTTGTTATGAATACCATATTTCAAGCGCCATTTTGAATTTTCTAATTGGACAACAAATTTATTATTTCCGACCTTAAACACCCCCAAATAGCTATTTTCAGTGAAATCGAATCGTAATTGCCAAAATCGTACCGCCATATTGGCGTCGCCATTTTGATTTTTTTAAAATTTTGACCATAGAATCGTCATTTGTGACCCTAAAACCCCACCGATACCGATTTTCAATGGAATTGGAATACAATTGAAAAATTCGTCCGCCATCTTGGAACCGGCATCTTGATTTTTTTACAAAATTGTCAGATTGCACTGACACGTTAGCTCCAGTCAACATTCCAGTCAGTGCAATCGTCGAATGCAGTTGTAGCTTTGTGTTGTGGCTTTCGTCGGTGATTTATTTTGATTTGTTTTGATAGTGTTTTTTGGTTGTTTTATTTTCGTTTGATACGGGTTTATTTCCGGTTTTTTGTAGTGCTGTTTAACTTATTTATTAGCGTTTTCCTAATAATAAGATTTTTATTTGCGGTTTTGTGGTGGTGATTCATCCTTTCTTTTTTTTCTTTTGTATTGTGGTGCTTCATGTCAAAGTTCCTCTCTTGGAAGTACTTGAAATCGTAATTGTAGTACTAGAAGGAGTTGACGAAGTGTCGTGTGCAGTAAGTGGAAATGTCAATATTTGTCTCCTGTGAAGTGTAGTTGTTACATATTTCGCACTGTTTTGCTAGCAATTTGTGAGTTGAACATTATAATAATAATACGTTGATTTTCGGTTTTTTTTTCTTATGTCAATCGGTAACTTAATTAATTTCCTCTGACACAATAATTTCTTCCGTATTCTTTAAATTTCACCTAAACGTATGCAAGATATTTAAATCTAAATTTTCAAGTACGGGTTCTCAATCTGGGTATACTTTTATATTTTAACTTGCGAATCCGTCAAGTTGTTGTGTTCTCACTGTCACTTGTTAATAATTTCTTTTTCTCATGGCGTCTCACCAGTCTTGCAAATTATGCCTTTCGGAGATTGTCCGAGAATCGATTTCTTGTGATGGTGTTTGCGGTGGCGTGTTTCACCTCACTTGCCTTAACGCAGGAGCCAGTTCCAACTCTTCGACCCCTAGAGGGTCAACTTGTAGGGAGTGTTCGGATATTAAGCCCTGCCATGTCCTCAGACTAGTGAAGGACATCTCTAATGCTTTTCTCGACGGTCAAGAAATAGTCCTGGGCCGCCTCAACTCTTTCCTCGGTAACACTTCGCATCTTCAGATGTTGGCTGACGACATTCAATCTATCAACGTCCGACTCGACTCTTTGTCTGACACCCTGGATCTTGTTGCGACTAACTCGGGCTCCTTGTTGGGCAAATTCCAGGAAATCTCTTCCCGGGTTGCAACGGCCTTAGACTCAATTGACGACATACAATCGTTAATCTTAAATCCTGTCGCCACTTCTTCCTGCACTTCTACCTCCTCGGCTTCTCTTCATCCTGTATTGGATGACATTAAAAGGAGTACGAAGCGTGTTCCAGCTGATTTGGAATCGCTGTCTTCAGCTGTGGTCCAAAATCATAACGCCCTGAGCTCTCTGGCTTCGAAATTCGAAGGCGCCTTCAATAGCAATAAATCCCCCTCTGTTGGCGCCCTGCAGGTAGGGGTGCAGCCTTCTTCTTCAACTAGCCCCACTGCTGCTCCTCCTTTGGTTAATGTCATCCTCAATCAGGATGCCATTAACCCAACCACGCCAGGTTATAAGGCGCGTCCTAAAAGTCGTGAAAATAAAAGTAAAAATAAAAATAAACATAAAAATAGTCGTAATCGTCAAGCCATTGGCAATGGTGTCAGCTTGAGCTCCTCGACCCGTGTTCCATCGACTGAGCTGGCCTCAAAGCCGGTCTCGGTATCACCCTCCTCGCCACTACTAGTGGACGGTCCCTTGGTCATGGAAGTTCCAGGGGTCATGGAAGTTCCAGGGATTGAGTCGACCTCTATGCCTGTCTTGGTAGCAACCCGTCTGCTTCCTATAGTGGATAGCCCAACGGTTAACGAAGTTTCAGTTCCATTTGAACCTTGCACCCCTCTGGTTACGGTACCGAGGCCTCTAAATATTTTCATCTCGAGATTCTCTCCGGATACTAAGACGGAGTCTATCTGTGAATACTTGAGGACTAAATCTATAGATCCCGGAACAATTCATTGCAGAAAAGTTAGCAAGGCTTCCAAGCCAGTTGCATCTTTTATTTTGTCTGCACCGCCAGTCACTGCCGAGATTCTCTTAGACCCTGGTTTCTGGCCTGCTGGGGCCCTCACCAAGCGTTTCGTCCCGCGTACCCGTAATCGAGCTCATCACGTAAACGCTTCAACTTCAACTTTAGGTGTTCCTCAGTTATCAAAAAACTCGAGACGCTTTCCCTCTACTACCAGAATGTAAGGGGGACCAGATCAAAAACCAAAGACATTCTTCTGGCGTCGATGGCTAGTGGTTTCGATGTCATAGCGTTTACTGAAACCTGGCTCCATGAGGGCATTCTGAATGCTGAACTCTTTGACTCCTCCTACCAAGTCTTTCGGAGGGACCGTCACACTGACTCGGAAACTCGTGGGGGTGGCGTACTTCTTGCTTGTAGAAGCCACCTTAATTGTAACCCCATCTCGTTTCCTACCTTCTCTAACCACCTTGACGTCGAGCTTGTTGCTCTTAAAATTTGTATTTCTAAAACTAACCTCTTCCTGCTGTGCTGCTATATCCCTCCAGATATGTTAAGCACACTTGACGATGGGGGTATTAACCTCTATGATATTCTCATCTCTTGTGTTGATCATATCCAATGTATGATGAACACCGGCGATGAGCTACTGCTTTTAGGCGATTTCAACTTACCCAATATTCAGTGGGTATATGTCGAAGATGACGATAACTACCTCCCTGAAGGGAACCTTAATCTTAAGGAATCCTGTTTTCTCAATTCCCTTTTCTCATTCGGCTTGAATCAAATGAGTGGGGTGACTAATGTGTTGGGGAGGCAGTTAGATCTTGTATTTTTTACGGACCCAGTCAACATGACTGTTGAACCCAGTCCAATAGTCATGTCGTCTGTCGACAATTACCATCCTCCTCTTTTGCTCAATTATTGCTTCAATTCTGAGAATAATCCTTGTCCGGAGGTGGTATCCCATGCCTTTAACTTCAAAAAGGCCAATTTTAATGAGCTGTCATCTAAGCTTGCCTTGATTAATTTCAACAGCTTACTTTCTGCTAATGAGTTGGATGACGACGTGGCACGATTTTATGGCGTACTATACGAAGCCCTGGTTTCTTGTGTACCTTATGAGCCTCAAAAATTACCTAGTTCATCTCCACCTTGGTTCAATAATGAGCTCAAGCATTTGAAAAATCAGAAGAATAGACTCTGGAAAACCTATTTAAAGAGAAAGGACACTCCGAGTCTCAATTTATTTTTAAATTGCTATAACCGATTTCGCTCACTCTCTTCTGCTCTGTATCGAGAATATCTTAGCTGCATGAGCGATAAAGTGTTTACTGATCCTAGAAATTTCTTTAAATTCGTCAACTCGAAGAAAAAGGTTGATAACTACCCTAATGTCATGCAGCACACGAACTGGTCTAGTAGTGAGTCGCCTGCGATTTGCAACATGTTTGCCTCATTCTTTCGCCAATCTTTCTCACCTTCTGACTTTCAACCTAATGTTAATAATTTTCGTCACATATTTACCAACCGTGAGGCTAATATTTTATCTCTCTCAATTAATAGTGCTGATATTGTGAAACATATTAACGAACTCCCATTTGACTTCACCTCCGGCCCCGATGGTATTCCTCCTGCTGTCCTTAAGTCCTGTGCAGAGGTTCTTCAGTCTCCTCTGAAAACCCTCTTCCAAAAATCCCTTGATAAAGGGTACTTCCCTACTCTTTGGAAAAATTCGTTCATAATCCCTATTCACAAGAGTGGCAGCAAGAACGAAATATCGAATTATAGACCAGTTGCGAAGTTGTCTGTCATTCCGAAACTCTTTGAATCGATTATCTATTCCGCAATCGCGCCTATCTGCAGGAGGTTGGTATCAACGAACCAACATGGCTTTCTTGCAGCTCGTTCCACTACCACAAATCTTCTTGAGTTCACTTCTCATGCTGTCGAGGGCTTCGTTTCCGGTTGCCAGACTGATTGTGTTTACACTGATTTTAGTAAGGCATTTGACAAGCTCTCCCACTCCATTATACTTCTTAAATTAAAGATGTTAGGCTTTCCAAGAGCCCTTCTAGCATGGTTCCAGTCTTACTTAGCTGACAGGACCTACCAAGTTATTTTTCGGGGATCCAAATCAGTAACCATTGAAGCGTCATCCGGTCTTCCTCAAGGAAGTCATCTCGGTCCCCTGCTCTTTATTCTATCAATTGATGACATTGTTTCCTTGCTAAGACACTGTAGAATCTTGATTTACGCTGATGGCATCAAATTGTATCGTCACATAAAGAGTATCGAGGATTGCAAACTTTTGCAAGCTGACCTTGACACCTTTTACTCTTGGTGTGTGAACAACAACCTGGTTCTCAATATTAGTAAATGTGAAACCATGACTTTTGGGAGAAGTCGTAGTCCTATAATTTTTAACTACACCTTTTCTAGCGAAAGTGTACCTCGTGTTAATTTTGTAAAAGATCTCGGGATTAGATTTGATAGTAAGCTCGATTTCTCTGCTCACATTAAGTATATTGCTTCCAAAGGTAGTTTAGTCCTGGGTTTTATAAAAAGGTGGTCTAAAGAATTCAATAACCCCTTGATTACTAAACACCTTTATATCTCTCTTGTCAGACCTTTACTCGAGTATGGGTCCCAGGTTTGGTCTCCTCACTACTCTTCGCACGTTGGAAGAATTGAGTTGGTTCAAAGGAGGTTCGTTCGATTCGCACTGAATCATCTTCCTTGGGATGACCCATTAGTTCTTCCACCATATGAATCCCGGCTTAAGTTACTCAACTTAAGCTCTCTTTGCAGGCGTCGTGAGGTTGCCGATGTTGTATTTGTTCATCAGCTCCTTAATGGAAAGGTTGACTCAGGTTTTCTGAGTCGCCGTGCGTCGTTTAGAGAGAGTGGATACAATTTGAGAGGGCCACCTCTCTTACACACCAACTCCTCTAACACGAATTACGGCAGATTCGAGCCTGTTAATCGCATGTTCATTAATGTGAATAGAAATATTGATGTTTTTAGCGTGAGCATTAGTAAGGACGTCCTTAAAAGGAGTCTTTTCAATCTCACGTGACTGACTTTTCTTGCACGCTTCTTTGTGTATTGCATTTCTTACTGTTTTAAGTTATATGTTTTTAACATTTTTTTGTGTTGCATGTCTTAGCTGAGCCACTGTGCAGTGGTAAATGTGACCGCGTTTGTGTGCAGGGACTGGACCGGCTCAGTACCGGAGTGCCGGGGAGGGTCGAGAAGGAGCCTGCATTTTCGATCGCATGCTCGTTATGTGGTGTTTTCTCTTCTTATACCTTTTTTGGTGCTTTCGGCCGGTTCGGTCCCTGCACATAGGCGTGGCCCGTTTCTCAGCCCAGCTGAGAAGTGTACCTTCTGAGCTAGAAGGATAAACTCTATTAACAATATGTGTGCAAAGTTTCATAAGAATCGCTTTAGTAGAAGTAGTTGAAAAAACTGTCGCAAGATTTGAACCAAACAAATATACGAGGTCAAGCTAAATAAAATCATTTGTTCATTGTTTTACTTTCCCAAATAATAACAGTAAATATTTTGTATTATATATTCAAACTAATTTCTGATTGAATAATTATATTAAGTTTTAACCATTCAAAATCATTAGTAAAACAGTAAGTAATTATCGCTTGTTATTGTACAGTTGCCATATAGCTTTATTATTATCTTGGCCAATTTCACACGGGCAGACAAACAACCAAGAAAAATCTTCTGAAAAAGTTGGGCCGTGTAAAACTCGGCTTAGGTGATGAATAGAACACGGATCGGATTTCCCTCCATAGCCTCGCGACACAACATCTCACCCAACAACTACGAATCTTCTTATACCTACAAAAAGCCCAAATCTTCGCTTGGCTGATGAATCGTGCATGAAATTTATTTCGCTCCATAGCCTCAGGATAAAAACCCCCTCACCCATCGACATCGTGAACAGACATCAGCTAAAGAATGGGAGTTGAAATGCTTGTCCTCCATACCCCTTCGCCTATATTCTCCGTCACCGTCTCGCGTTGCGTCTCGCGTCTCGATAAAAATTCACTCTCATAATATTTTCCAAACGCGCCTAAAGAAGTATAACTTCAATTACAATATATGTGTAATTTGTAAAAGGAGTCGGAGTCGACAAATTTTTTGATTGTTTTTCCGACTCCGAGTAACTAGAAAATTCCTTCCGACTCCGACTCCGACTCCGCAGCCCTGGTTTAAACACTCCAACTGTATTGAAAACTTTTTCATCGTGTATCGCTGAGCTCAAAGAAGTGCAGAATCACAATTTTATTTATACACGGCACAGTCTTTTCTCATAGGCAATTGTATGTTGCGGCCCGTAGGTTTCGTTCATTTTATGGATTTCGATTTATATCACCCAAACAGCAGAACAGGGACTTCTATTAAATAATGATAGAAATTCCACCAAAAATATTGTGTACAAAGAAGTTGTTAGAAAATATACTGACTTGTTATTTTTATTTTGTATCTAGTATTCATATGTCAATAAATATTGTTTAGGAAATTGTGGAATTGAATTTCCTCATTCTTTTTCCAGGTTAGCTACGAGTAGGAAGGACTCCTTATAAATATTGTAATACATTTTCAGTCCTAGTACGCGTTACGAGATTTTGTATATTGTATTATTTAATTAATAAATTGGCTGATCTAGTCGTATTCGTGGAACTTATTTAACTTTTCCACAGAAGTACTTGATTCTTAAATTAAGATCTTTTAAATGTAATACAATAAAATGTATCTAGTGACCTTATGAAATAATAAAAGTTGTTTTTTTGGCATCGTTTTTTTCAACTATAAAAAATCTGTTTCATTTTTTAATTTTGTTGTATTGTTCTCGAAAAATTTTGTTATTGAAGACTTCTAGATTTAAATTCAAAAAAAGGTATGGAAAATGGGCCTTGAATTTTGTTGATTTGTTTTTTATTTGGCCTAAAAGTGTTATTTTTTTCTCGATTTCGTGGGTGAAATAATTGTTTTTTTTCAGCAGTCCGAACCTGAAACTGGTACATGAAGTCCCCTTATAATATAATACATTAAATTTACAGTTTTGCACGGCTTTCAAAACTTTATTTTAAAGAGAGATAAGGAATTATTAAAGTTTACGGAAAAATCGATATATGAACAAGGTTCTTGGTTTTTCGAATTTTTATCGATGTTTTTCCATTGTGACACTATAATTTTTTTACACCATCTCAAAGTAGAAAAAAGAAGAAAAAAAGCCGTTCTAAAAATTTGAAAAATCAAAATTATGTCCGTCAACTTTTTTGATTGAAAAAAGGGGTTTGTTTTAAATTAAATTCGTTAAAAAACCAACAATCGCTTTAAAAAAATTGAAGCTTTTTTAAAACATAAAAATGTACATTTTCACAAAATTTCAATAAAATCGAATCATTTTTGTGAAAGATAAAAATGATAAATAAAAAAATCGGTTTTTAGCGCTTTTCTCCTTTTTTTAAGGTTATCTCGAAAAATGGTTTAAATAAAAGTTTTTTAATTATCTACAACTTTTACATTTAACTTTTTTCAATAGGAGGTCTACTTTTATCAGAAATCGTAAAAAACCACGTTTCACCCCTTCCGGTCATCTGTTGCGGTCCAATAGATTTTTCCTTGTTTATGTACCATTTATCCTAAAATTTCCCGCCATCCCTATACTTCTAAGTATTTTTCAATTTTTCATTTATTTATTTTATTTTATTAATCACAAATAGCCTACGGCTAATACATATATACAAATATATTTTTTTTTACATCAACAGCCAATATTATAACTATTATAGATTTTCCTTTTTATCACATTATATTTTTATCACAGTTTTTATCTATCGCATTACATCCCATAAAAAGTCTCCATAATTTCATATTACACTGCTATCAAGCCACAAGCCTACCCTTTCCCTAAATGTTTTGACTGATCTTACTAGTTTTATTTCCTCTGGTATTTGGTTATATAATATAAGTCCATTTTGAAATATTGATTTAGAGGCTTTACTGCTGCTTACCTTCACAAGATGAAATTTGTGTGCTTGTCTGGTTGAATAAGTGTGGACATCTACATTTTTTCTAACCAGACACTCTAAATATTCTGGCAGTAGTTTATTCTCTAATCTGTAGATAAATGTTAGTACATCCCTTTTAACTTCATTATCTATTGTAAGATATCCTAACCAGTGGCGTGGCGTCTTTGGAAGCAAGGGATGCATTGCATCCCTTACAATTTCTTAGGAAATAAAAATAAAAATTCAAATTTTATCAATAAATTATTCTTTTCTTTTACAAACATTTCGTTTTTTATTTTATCATTCTGAGATTAACTTTGTATTATTGCAGCTTTTTCTAGCCTCCACTGTTAGATAAAAATTCATTGCCTCCAAAAGACCAATTAAATGGAAGCTTTAAAATATGTCCATGAACGAAAGTTCGCTCCTCCTTCTCTCTGAATTCGTATACGAAAACGCAAAGAAACATGCCAGCGGACTTCGAGAAGCAGAATTTGAATTGCTTCCCTTGACTGTCCGTTGGAACGCACTTCGGTAGGAGCTTGCAGATGAAGAGGGAAGTGGAGATGGGAAGACACAACGAACGTTTGTTCCTGGTGACCAGAGCCAAGGGAAGCAATTCAGATTTTGCATCCATACGAAGTTTTGAGTATATTTTTTGTTGGGTGAGAGCGGAGAGAAGTTTTCTAATAAGATTGGAGGGAATTCATTTCTATGAGCAATCTAATCGGAAATGACTTAATTGTAGAAAATAGTAAAAAGCAGTATTTTTAGAGTAATTAATTAATTAATTAACATAAATAAAAAATTGTTTTGCTTGCAATTTAGTTGGTGCGATTTGTTTTGTGAGTTAAAAATAGTGCAAGTAGTTTTAAAAAGTAAGTTTAAAATAAAATTGGATAAATTGAAAAATATTTATATATTATTTATGTTAGTTTTTTTTAGTTTGTTTTTACTTTATTAAATATCATGAGTGATGTTTATGTTTAGGGTTAGCATTTTTGCATAATGGACTATTTTTTGCAGCAATCCTTTGGCTCGCGTTCATTTATGGAAAAGAAATCCATAATGAAAATGGTAGACCGAAACCAATATTACGTATTTTAAGTGAAAATAAAACATGCACTAGGAATTTTTCTATTAAATTATACCATAGCGCGAATTGGCTTACCTGTTGTCAAAATTAGCAAAAAAATATTTTTGTTGGCCTTGCATTTTATTTTCAAATGAAAAGAACGTTTGGCGGTCTTTGGGGATTAATGATTTAAATAATTTTCATAAAGCCGTTCGAGCATTTAAAATCGGTTTAGCTCTTTCTAAATTCGGTACAGGCCAAAGGATTGAAAATCTAGTAGACACTCATTATAAATCCTCAATTATGAGAACAATGAGTTAGTTAAAAAGATCCGGAAAATTATTAAATTTTTGTATAGATGTTGTTTGCTACTTGGCATGTAGAGGGTCAAGATTCTATTAATCGGGAAAATTATGTTGAATTAATTTCTCTTTTGGCCAAGCATAATCCAGAACTTAAAAATCAGCTTCAGTATTTTCTGGATTATCAAACAATATTCAAAATGATTTAATAATGGCTATTTCCTGCACTCTTACTAAAAATTAAAATTACTTCTGAAATCCATTTGAGTTTGTTGCAATTATTTGTGATGAAACCACGGATATTTCCTGTCGATCTATGTTGTCAACCACTCTGAGATACATTTCTTCCTCTGGTGACACGAAAGAAACATTCATTAGTTTTAAAAATATTTCCGATGATAGAAGAGCAGCTCGTTTGCATGAACATGTAGTTCATGTTATGGAGAATTTCGCATGTGGTTCCAAGTTACAATTGCTATGACGGAGCTTCAGTTAAGGCGGGTGAAGTTAGAGTTAACAAACTTCCAAATGCTCTTTTTTGTACACTGCTTTGCCCATCGCTTAAATATTGTTTTATCGAAATCATGTGACAAGATTCTGAGTGCCGAATCTTCTTTCAGTTTTTTAAAGCAAAAACTTCCAAAATAGCTCACACTCGCTCAATTTCAATGGAAGACTTATTTTATCTTTTCATGATAATATAGATAATCGTAATACTCCTTTTGAATATATAACGTGCATCCGCGGAACGGAGTTTTTCCACACAAATTTTGCCAGATTGCATCCCCTACAATTCAAAGCACGCCACGCCACTGATCCTAACTCTTTCAACATACCATTTACATTTCAGTACGTCTTTTGTTTAGTACAGCTCTCATTCCTTTATTGAAGTTCTTTTGCAATTTTGTTATTTCCATTTTATTTGCCATTGTTAATATCGTGGAACAGTACTTTATGTGTGGCACTAAAATTAATTTGAATAACAACTCCTTTCCCTTTCTTGAAATGACTTTTCTTAATTTGTACAATAAATTAACTTTCTTTGCCATTTTTCCATTTATGTACTCAACATGATCTTTGAAACTTAAGGTGTTATCTATAATTACTCCAAGATATTTGTATCTTTGAACCCACTCCACTTTTGAACCCATAAGTAAAACTTTTTGTCCTCTGTCTACCTCTTCCCTAAATCTTAACTTTCCAAATACCATACATTTTGTTTTCTGTACATAGACACACAATTGATTACTACAAAGTCACTCATATACTAGCGATAGTTCTTCATTGATTTTGGTAATTACATTCTGTATATTTTGTCCACATAGATAAATTAATGTATCATCTGCAAACATGTGTATTTTACATTGTTCAATCACCCCTGGGAGATCATTTATGTATAGTACAAATAGCAGAGGTCCCAATTTGCTTCCTTGTGGGACACCATGTTTTACCTCCTTTTCACTAGACATACTGTCCTTAAATCGGACAGTCTGGTGCCGTCCACTTAGATAATCTTTGATCCATTCATAAACTCCACCAGTTATATTATACACCTCCCGCAGTTTCTTTAATAACAATTCCCTATTTATCGTTTCAAAAGCTCTTCTGTAATCTAAAAATACTGCTACTACTCCATCTCCTCTATCCATTGCTCGTAGCCACTCTTCCGCCACTAATTGGAGTGCTGATTCAGTACTGTGTTGTTCCCTAAATCCAGATTGATGATCCGTCAATAACTTATTTTCTTTAATATGATTTATTAATGGTTCATACACAATTGTTTCTGCTACTTTTTCTATTACTGGAAGAGTATTTATTGGTCTAAGATCACTACATTTTGCACTTCCCTTAAGTTTACTGATAGGGACTATCACAGATAATTTTAATTCCTTTGGCATCATCCTTTGTGTAATTGATTGTTTTACAATATCAGTTACTCTATCACCAACCACCGGCCACAGTTTTTTAATCATTTCAGTACTGATCTTATCCGAGCCGTTAGTATCCTTTAAATTTTTAACAATTCTTTCAATTACTTCTTTGTTTACTTCGTTAAATTCTTCTAAATAATTATTGCAGTTCCCCCTATCTATTTGCTAATTAGGAATCAAATCAGGTATATTTCCAATTATGTCATCAACACTATTTACAAAAAATTGATTCAGCCTATTTGCAATGTCTTCTGTATTAATTACCATTTCATCCCCAAATATAACATATTTCAATTGTTTTGTTTCAATTTTATACAGTGTTTTCAAATGTTTCCAGAGTTTCTTTGGTTCATTACTCAGTCTTAAGAAACTATCCTCATAATATTTTTTCTTTGCTTCCCTCCAACTATTTACAAAATTGTTTCTGTATTGCTTATACATATTCCACGCTTTCTCAACTCCTTGTCCTGTTTCTTTTATTATTAAAATCTTATTATAAGCTATATCACGTTGTACCATACAGTCTTTTATTTCTGCTGAAACCCATGGACATGGTTTGCTTCTTACCCACTGATCTGGTCTTCTACCCTGTTGTACACTTTGAGTCATACATTCACTTAATTTGTTATATTTATTCCCAATATCTAGATTTACTGTATCATCATTATCATCCCTTAGTTTTCTTTCAAGTATTTTTGACACTTTGCTAAAATCCACTTTTCCTTTCATTAGGAACTTTCCTTTTCTATTTATATTATTGGGTAATACCCCTTGTATACTTATTATATAATGATCCGATATCCTTGGTGTTTTTAAAACATCACACTCCATACTTCTATTATCAGTTACAACTAGAGCAATCAAAGTTTCACTATCACTAGTAACCCTTGTTGCCTTTGACACAATTTGTTTCAAACCCATTACATTTAAGCATGTTTCCAGTCTCTTGTATAATAATCCTCTTCTTTAAACCAATCGATATTAAAATCTCCTCCAGCAGTACAGTCTTTTTGACTAAGGTCTGACAATTCTTCCATTATTAGAGAGAATCTATCTAAGAATTCACCTTTACTACTACTTGGCAGTGGCGTAGATAGGGGGGGATCAAGGGGATCAATCCCCCCCCCATGAGCCAACGAAAATTATAATAGAATTGAATAAAAGTCTTCGTATCTACGTATTTAAGTATACATGAAATTTCTTAAGCACCAACACCTCTTTTGGCATTAAGTAATGTGCAATTATGTTTTTGCGCAATTATATAAAAATCATCTAGATATGTTTTTGTGACGGCTGTGCATTTAAGTATTGTCTAATTTCCGCGTTTCGAGCAGGCCGACCAATCAAGAGCCACGAAAAGGACCCTCACTATAATTGTGGACACATCGAGTACATGTAAAGTAAATACAATGAGCCAATAGCGACACCTCGGTTCCTAAATACTCAAAATTTTAACGTTATAATAAATAAATTGTACAGCGACGGTAGTCGCTGAGCACGACCAGAGCTCAGCGACTGCTATACTATACATTGAATTCAAAATTTTCAAATTTCATTTGCATATTATTAATTACTGGGCCAACTAAACGGGATTCCCAGCTAGGACTAAGCTAATTTTGGGTCGCTCTTTCTATTGCGACTAGCAGCGAGTCTCGATTCGTTAAGGTTTTCGAGATCTCACGGTTGGATTTCCAAAATTTCCAAAACGATTATCTCGCTTTCCCTATTATACGAAATATTGTATTACGGGAAGACAACATTTTAAAAACCGCGTCCACGCCTACTATAAATTGAGTTGACAATTTTCAAATTTCATTTGCATATCATTAATTACTGGGCCAACTAAATTGGGGTAAATCTACAGTATACTAGTACCCACATCCTTTTTTTGAAATTTTTTTCATTTATATATTTTGGCCGGTGAGTTCATTTTTCGATAAATAAATCGTTGCTCGCTTACCCCTTTTCGAGTAATGATTTTTTAAAGTCGTTTGAATTCGGTTAGAAGAAAAATGATAACCGCCATATTATTTAAAAGGCGGAGGGGGGATGGGGGCAGAGCCCTCAAAATTGTAAGGGGTAACCTTAAACGGGGGAAATGTTAAAAGGAGGTTATGTGGGCCGAACTCCCAAAAATCGAAAGGGGAAATCTTAAAAGGGGGGTATGCGTGTTTTTCTATTGCACCTTTTGTATTAGAAGAACATACAGGATGATTTGTAGTTTAACGTTCACTGCTAATTTCGCCATTTTCCTGAATCCTTGCGCGTGTATACCAATTATTAGTAGAGAGAAAATGAACAAACATTTTTTATTTTTTCATATTATATCTACATACAGCTGAGTCAAAAGCCGAAAAGTTTGGAAAAATCAAATGCGAGCATAGGGAGAAAAGTGCATAAAAGTGCATTTTGAGTGCATCGTAACACTAATTTTTCATATTTATACGGCTCTATTGATCGTAGAAAATTACAAAAAAAAGGATAATAGTCGTGAGTAAAAGGGCTATCGAGCTGGTGGGGCGAGGTTATGTTAAAAATATTTCCTAACCTCAAAAAGCCAAATTCTCATTTTATTTGCTTTTTTAACTAAAAATGCATTAAATCATGAACGAATCAGTGGATTTTCTTAAAAATTAGAAGAAACATGTATTTTAATGTTATAAACATGCTACTAAATTTTCAAAATAAAAATCATTTTTATGTCCAAAATTGGTAATTTTCGAAAAAATATTAAATCATTGTAATTTAATGAGAAATGGTACTAGGGTAAACCTCTTTTTTTTAAATGTAGGGCTTTTATATACTTTCTTGTATATACGCCGGAATCTGTTTATAAAGTTTAAATATTCAGGAAAATCGTGAAATTAGTACTAAAGTCGGAAGTAAAACTGCAAAGCCTCCTATAGGCCCTTCTAAAATTAGGAACTCCCCAGGAGAATAATATTGGTATGGATTCAGGAAAATCGGGAAATTAGCACTGATGTCGAACGTGAAGTTACAAATCATCCTATATGTTCTTCTAATACAAAAGATGCAATAGAAAAATGAAGTACGATTCTTATGGAATGGCAGAGCCCCATACCCCCTTTTGACATTTTCCCCTTTTGATTTTGCGGGCTGCGCCCCTTCCCCTTTTTAGGGTTTACGCTTTCGATTTTGCGGGGCCAATGGCCCTCCGCCTTTTAAATAAGTGTCAATTTTCTGCTAACCGAATTTACACAACTTTAAAAATTCATTACTCGAAAACGGTAAGGGGTCATCCATAAAATACGTGTGGTGTTTTTGGCGATTTTTGAAGCCCCCTCCCCCTTGGTGAGATGTCGTGAGATTTGGCTCGACCCCCTCCCTCCGCCTCAATCTCACGTGAGATTTTTAAAATTTTAAAAAATGTCTACTATTTACACTATTA
This sequence comes from Thereva nobilitata, assembly GCA_963855945.1. Classification (NCBI taxonomy): domain Eukaryota; kingdom Metazoa; phylum Arthropoda; class Insecta; order Diptera; family Therevidae; genus Thereva; species Thereva nobilitata. The sequence goes on from OY979695.1 coordinate 100,135,119, forward strand.
TGCGTATTTGTAGTGTAAATACGTTAATCTGTGCTTGATTGCGCTGGATTTATTTAAAAAAACATAATTTGTGTTGAAGAACAGTACCACAAAATCATCACAGTACCAACTCGGCATGCACCGAACATAAACTACAATACCTGTGGATTAGTATTGAGCAGGTGATTCTGCCCATCCTTTAGAAACCAATCTTATGGTGCCTTACTGGGATAATGGTTTCTTAACAAGAGAACAGAAAAATTTCAATTCTAGTTACAGCAAGCATATGGAATTTAAAAAAAAATTTTAAATTTTACATTATATTGACATACGAAGGTTGACTTTGGCAAAACATGTAATTATGACATGTATAGTCATTCACAATATTATTGTAAAGATGGAGATAGATGGCACTTTAGGATAAACAACCTGTAACTGAATGACCCAGGCCTTAGAAAGGCGGAATCTGTACACCGGGATATAGATTCAAGAAGTATGGATCTGTTAGACTTCCATTCTTCACAGCTCTCTATATTCATAACAAAAGGTTTTCAAAATCTATCTTGGCCTCTAGTATGTCAGAGCAGATGGTCGTCGATTCAAAATTCGAATCCTGTAAGATGCTGAGATAACTAATTATGTCGCCTGGTGTTAATATCTGCTTTTTGTAGTTTGTTTTGTACCGCAGATAACATGTGTTCTGACTAATGTGAAAAGAGCCGATTCCTAATATAATGTCTATGATCGCAGTAGCATTGGGTACATTATGCACTTAAAATACTTAGGAGGGCATTAGGTTCCAGGTTTTTCAATTGGGCTTCTGCTCCTTTTTGTTTTGTTCCAGCTTAGGCCACAACACTAGTTCAGCGTAGGGTCGCAATCTGTCTAAAAATGGTCGTATAAGTCAAAGAATACGTTACATTTCCAGTTTTTCCCAGGGCATTGTATAAAATGAACAAATACAGTATAAACGGCAAGGGCTAAATTTTTACAGCCAATTGCTATTGAATCGAAATATATTAATAGTATCACGTATACTTTTTATGTAATGGATTCAATATTCCTTCCTTCATGTTCATCTGATATTGCACCAAGATTTTCGTGAATGAAATCAAAGTGCAGGTCCAAAAAGAAGATTTTAAACATTTTCTCATTTACAGATATTGTACTTAAAATTGAAGAAAACAAAAAGATATTAAGAAATGCAAAAAAAATTGCAGAAAAATCAAAAAATACCCATTTTGAGGGCTAAAATCCGCTAAAAAGTGAGCTTCCCGGGGTAAAAAATCGGTAGAGTTCATAACCACTTATTATGCACCCTAAAACGAAGCTCTCTGCCAATTTTCAGCCTGTACCTAATACCTAATTATTTCCGCTATATCGCTTTTTTCGGCTTAATTTACCTGTACTATTAATTTAAACCACTTTTCTCGCAATTTGACTCTGTTTCTGGCGGAAAAAAAATTACATGATATTTGCCGAGACCCTCCCCCTCCCCCACGTGAGATTTGGTGAGATTCGGCTCGACGCCCTCCCCCCCTAAACGCCTCACGTAATTTATGGATGACCCCTAAGCGAGAGACGATTTTTTTTCGAAAAATGAATTCTACGGACCAAAATACATAAATAAAAAAAATTTCAAAAAAATAGGAGGTGGGTACTAGTATATGTACTGTAGATTTACCCGCCAACTTGATTGGGTTTCTGAAACACAATAAAACTTTGGCACAATTGACAATGAATACTGGCCCAAAAAACGACGATTGCGAAAAAAAGAAGGAAAGGGTTTTTTTTTGTTATTGTGACTTTGCATGTGTGATAAATTCATATAGAAAGCTACAAAAAATAAACTTGTAATTTAAATAATAAAGAGTGTGTTTATCATAAGTTCTGTTTGAGAATCGGTGTTTTGCTTTTATTTTCTGTTTGTGTACATTTGATCCGATCTTCTAGATTGAATCTGGGTGGTGGTGGTACTGATTGGTGGTATTATTGTTTGAAATCCGTGATCCAGCTTTACAACTTCTAGTTGATATTTGCCGTGAAAACTACTTTCTAATAAAAACAACAAAACTGCAAGAAGTGAGTACGTTCGATAATTCTATCTTTTATTAAATTAAAGAAGATACTTCAGAGCCTCTGGCTTACATTTATAAAGTAGAAAACATTTCTTTTTCGATAGGTCTTTGACAGCATCAAATTTGGCAAAAGTTTAAAGTATCCAGTTCGCATTGTGCGCTGCCTAAAACCGCTTTGAACAGTACTAATACCGCTTTGAGGGCTGCAAGCGCCGAGTAAGAGCTCTTAAAGCGTTTATTTAGAGCGCTTTGAGCGCTTCGAGCGCCGAATAATAGCAAATTTGCGACTTTTCATTACTTTTTAGAAAATGGATCAGTTTCTGGAAAATATAATACTTCGAGGAGAAACTCTAACGAATGATCATATTCGGAAATTTGAAACTGTTCTTAAAAACTCTGGCATACATAGTGATATTGAGTACATATATCTTGACGAAATGCAATTACAGTTCCCCACAGCATACTTAGATTTTCAGTGTTTACCAACAAAAAAATACATGATAATTCTGTACTCGATGGAAGGCCCGGAAACTTATGATAAAATTCTAAAAAAAATAACATAGGCCATTTTGTTTGTGTTCTTTTTGACACAAACAATATTTATATCTATGACTCGGCAAGTGTAAAAAATTATTCCAACCAACTAAACCAGATTTTGCAAATTTTATTTCCATTTTGTTATTCTGAGATGGGAAATAAAGTGATTTATTCGCATGTTCAATGTCAGAAAAACGGGGTTGATTGCGGGATTTTCAGTATCGCCTTTTCCATTTCATTATTCTTAGGGTTTCGCCCAGAAATAATTGAATACAATATGGAGGCGATGCGACCACACCTATTGAGTATTTTTAGAGAAAAATCTATCATCCATTTTCCATTCCGTACTCTGACCGAGCATGAATACATTGATCGCCGGACAACTAAATATTTCAATCAACCGGTCGATGATAAAAATACACTTTTAAAAAGTATAAACGCACGCCCAGACCGCGCGAACGAGTACCTTGATGACCAAACTCAGTCACTGACAGAAACCCTGCACACCAAAAAAGTTTTTTTTTCAATTCCCAAGGGTATGAAACCAAGGGCATGAAATCAGAGTGTACACGATTCTAATATTCCCACTTTCATTCCCATATTAAAAGCAGACAAGGTGATGAAATCAGAGTGTGCACGACCAACAACATCAGACTCTTAGATTCGTGAATGATTCCGATATTCACAGTTACATTCCCTTATTAAAAGCAGACAAGGTAATGAAATCAAGGAATGCACCCCCGCCACAAAGATTGTTTTTTTTTAATAATTAATATAAATATTTTAAATAATATATAAGCAAGTGGAAGCCAATCGAATTAGATACGCAAGACCAAGAAGTAGAGGAAAGAGTATGGGTGAATTGGATGATTGGACGCTCACAGAAATTTATATGTATGTGCTAAGCATCAGTATCGCCGGTCAAAGGAGAAAGAGAGAACATGGAACATGTTTGTACGTTGTTCTGGACTCCCTCTAGCAGGCCGTTGTGTATCTAAAACACCTCTCTCTCTTCAGTCCGTTGCCTTTAACGCCAACTTCAAAACTGGATCAATCCTCTGGTCGGCGCGGGAATTTTTATCTTTCTGCGATCTCTCGACACGAGAGATCAAAGCCACCCGTGCCTTGATCAAATATTATCTATTACAACTCGATTTATAAAAACACCTACAATATCTGACAAATCCATCAATTGGCTCTCAATATTTTTCTCGTGCATGGCTTGTAAACATAGAAGGCTTTGGTACCAACCATAACCTTCTATATTTACAAGCCATGAACAAGAATCTCAATTGAGAGAATCGGACTACCAAATTCTCCAAATTACACTAACAACATAACGGACTTCACCGAGTTGTAGTCCGATTGAGCGGAAATTCGCTCTCAATATTTTTCTTGTTCATGGCTTGTAAATTTAGAAGGTTATGTACCGACCCGATATTTTTACGCATACATTTTTTTACGCATACATTCTAACATCTCTTTACAATCTACCAAGCCCTTCTCAAGTACAGGCCTGGAAGCAGAGTTTGTGTTTTTGTTGGTAATAGACCCATTATCTGTCAGATAAGAAGAAATTATATGGAGGAGGTAAAAGTTCGGGATAATTTGCCGTAAAGAGTCATAAAATAATATATTTAACCAGTTTTTATTGCAATAGGATTACCAGTGAATAGTGCTTTAGTGATTTAATTAAGAAAATTTAAAAAAATCGAGTGATTAAGTGTGTTTTAAGTGAGTTAATTGTGAAGATGGCCAATTTTGTTTACATTCGCGGTGGTTTTATCTTGTTTATTTAAGGGAAAAATGTTGAATTTGTGTAGTAATATAATAAAAAGTGCTTTTTGAGTGATTAAAGATAATTATAAAATAGTTATTAAACACATTAAGTGCAAGTACTACCACACAACATACATAACAATAACTTTTTCACTTTTCCTTCACATTTTTCTGCACTTATGTTTTTAATAACTATTCTATAATAATCTTTAATCACTTAAAAAGCACTTTTTATTATATTACTACACAAATTCAACATTTTTCCCCTAAATAAACAAGAAAAAACCACCGAGAATGTAAACAAAATTGGCCACCTTCAAAATTAACTCACTTAAAACACACTTAATCACTCGATTTTTTTTAATTTTCTTAATTAAATCACTAAAGCACTATTCACTGGTAATCCTATTGCAATAAAAACTGGTTAAATATATTATTTTATGACTTTTTACGGCAAACTAATGCAAAAATATTCCGAACTTTACACCACGGCGTATAAATCCAACAAAAGTGACCGATTCTGGGACTACGAGCAGCTGCGTTAGTGTTAGTGAGATAGGCAACTTCCAGGCCTGTACTTGAGAAGGACTTGAATCTACACATGGTCTGTTCTACTGTTGCTTCCATTTGAATGGAAACATTCGAATAGGGGAAACAAGGAATATCTTCTGTTTCTTTCATACTCTTGTGTTTTTTGCATAAATTGTATATCCATCGCGCGTTTGTTAATATTTTTTTGGACTTTTTGCTTAATGTTATTGCTAATGGGCATATTCACACGTTGCCATAAGTCTGGTGAGTAAAACCGGTTTTATTCAGCTCCTAGCAACTCACACGGGGCGTAAATTATGGATAGTAAATTTGAATGTTTACAGGAACATTTAAATGTATTGCAGATGAATTTTACTTGTTAGAGAAAAACAGAGCTAAAGAATGCAAGAGATAGAAGTAACTTTTTATATGTGTGCTAGTTTTCACGCGTTTGGTTTTGCGTGAAAAATGTTTCGTTAAGTTCTTCCGCTCCCTTCCCTCTCTCATCTATAAAACCGGTTTTAGGCGCCATGAATATGCAATGTGTGAATAGGCCCAATCTCTTCTTTTCATACTTTAACTCTTTTACTTGTCCTTGAGCTCCACCTAATCACTCTTGTTATTATTGCTCGCTGATACTAATTCTGCTGTAATTATCAATTCCGCTGTGCAAAAGTTACGCCTGATTTCGTCGTCTATCCTTTTTTGGCCGCCATGGCGCCATAGTTCTTCATTTATAATTCTATCTTGCCAGCGGATTTTTATAACACGGCGAATGATGGATTTACGCTTAGGCCCGTGAAGCGCGGGCTTAGGACGGCAAAATTTTAGAAGCTGCAAAATTTAAAGAACGATTGAAATTTAAAAATCACTTTAACTCAGTTTTTCTGTGTAGAGTATTTAAAATCTGAAGCTGTCGATTCGTTTGCTACTTTGCAAGAACTTTATAATTTTGTATAACCCTTTGGGAGATTTTGATGCAACATACAAATCTAAGGCTCAAAAGCTTTTCTCAAACTCGTTGGTCTGCTCGACATGATGCATGTTATGCTTTAGAAAAAGAGTGGTCTGGAATACTTGATGCATTGAGCTTTATTGCAGAAAATACAGAAGAGCTATTATTGGATTCCATCAAATATGTCCCGAGGAATTTGATTCACTGGAATCTGAAAAAATTGTCCCATGAAGAACAGTGCCAGCGAACCTGTAAAGCACTTCATCAGCATATTTGAGGGAAAGATAAAAATTCCCGCGCCGACCAGAGGATTGATCCAGTTTTGAAGTTGGCGTTAAAGGCAACGGACTGAAGAGAGAGGTGTTTTAGATACACAACGGCCTGCTAGAGGGAGTCCAGAACAACGTACAAACATGTTCCATGTTCTCTCTTTCTCCTTTGACCGGCGATACTGATGCTTAGCACATACATATAAATTTCTGTGAGCGTCCAATCATCCAATTCACCCATACTCTTTCCTCTACTTCTTGGTCTTGCGTATCTAATTCGATTGGCTTCCACTTGCTTATATATTATTTAAAATATTTATATTAATTATTAAAAAAAAACAATCTTTGTGGCGGGGGTGCATTCCTTGATTTCATTACCTTGTCTGCTTTTAATAAGGGAATGTAACTGTGAATATCGGAATCATTCACGAATCTAAGAGTCTGATGTTGTTGGTCGTGCACACTCTGATTTCATCACCTTGTCTGCTTTTAATATGGGAATGAAAGTGGGAATATTAGAATCGTGTACACTCTGATTTCATGCCCTTGGTTTCATACCCTTGGGAATTGAAAAAAAAACTTTTTTGGTGTGCAGGGTTTCTGTCAGTGACTGAGTTTGGTCATCAAGGTACTCGTTCGCGAGGTCTGGGCGTGCGTTTATACTTTTTAAAAGTGTATTTTTATCATCGACCGGTTGATTGAAATATTTAGTTGTCCGGCGATCAATGTATTCATGCTCGGTCAGAGTACGGAATGGAAAATGGATGATAGATTTTTCTCTAAAAATACTCAATAGGTGTGGTCGCATCGCCTCCATATTGTATTCAATTATTTCTGGGCGAAACCCTAAGAATAATGAAATGGAAAAGGCGATACTGAAAATCCCGCAATCAACCCCGTTTTTCTGACATTTAACATGCGAATAAATCACTTTATTTCCCATCTCAGAATAACAAAATGGAAATAAAATTTGCAAAATCTGGTTTAGTTGGTTGGAATAATTTTTTACACTTGCCGAGTCATAGATATAAATATTGTTTGTGTCAAAAAGAACACAAACAAAATGGCCTATGTTATTTCTTTTTAGAATTTTAATATATAAAATAATATCAATCGTTTTTCCAATTTTGGGTGAAATAACTATTAGCTATGAGCATATTTTACTCAATATTTAATATTTCGAATATTTTTCAATGTAGTAGAGTATCAGAATATAAGCTTCCTAAAAAATAGGACTAAAGTTTGGCTTTGATTGTCAATTTAATTCCTGCTTAATATTTTGAAGTTTATAAAAATTGCCGAGTCAGTAAAAATATTAAAGTTCAAGAAAAGATTCTACAGGCAAAATTATGATAAACTTTAATATATAAGTTCGCGGAAGCTTTGCACTTCATAGATTGTTCTAACTCGATACAATTTTATCGAGCACAACACACAGCATACTCTCTGGCGAATCAATAATTCGAAGGCGTTCCTTGGAGCGTTAACATTAATTTACTCTAGTTTTTCCGTTTTCAACTTTTTTTTTATTTTAAAATTATTTTGAAAATATGGCATAAAAGTCCATCGAATGAGCCTAAAACCTTATTCAAATGGAGCGTACTTTCCATATAAAAAATTCCAAAAAATTAGGATTCTAATTAAAAGGGCATATTTCTGCATCTTGGGAAGCAAACGGTAATCCGCCATTTTTTTGGTGGCCATATTGGATCTATTGAGTATACTATATTATATTGTCATCGCAACTGAAGCTGTGTGCAAAATTTCAATATGATCGAATAACCGGAAACCCCTCAGCAAAAGAAGGTTTACCTCAAAATACGATCTGAATTTTCGTTTCATATATAATTGTGACTGTAAGCGAAAGAAGGCCCAATTATAACACTGCTCAACAGCATGACTGTTGCATGGAATATTTTACATCATTCTAAACTAATTTTTGACGCTGATTTCAAATATATTATCAGTTTTTTATATTAGCTTTAGTTAATGAATTATAAGGAAGTGTGTTTTTTTTAGAAAAATACTCTCACCGTACTAAAATATTTTATTTAAAAAAATTTCCTATAAATAATGTCCAACAATTTTTGTGTTACGGTCTTTATTTTTTAAGATATTAGCAAATTTTGATGTTAAAGTTGGCTTTATTTTGTAGTTGGGTACTTTGGCACTTTGGTATTAGAGCCCTAACACAATAACACATTTAATTTTGGCTCAAAGTTTTACTAGGAGTGGATAGGTGGACATAAAAATCGTGCTAAAAGGATTTTTGCTTTTAACAGAGCCCCAAAAAACTTCACTGCAAGTATTTCCAAAAATTCTATTCAAAAAGGCTTATTTCTTGAAGTAACTAATCAAAAGGTCGTATTTCTCAAAATCCCGATCAAAAGGGCATATTTCTAAACAAATAATTACAAAAAATATAGCGCATGAATGTGCATTTAAATACAATTTTAGCATTTTATTTAGAGGAACAGGCAGTTTTTTTCGATTTCTGTAAAGTTTGTTTATGATGGAAATACGCCCTTTTGAACAGACACTCCTCAACTGTCAAATTTATTCTAGTTTATAATTGCAAAAGTGTGTTGAAATTGTTTTGTTTATTATCTCGGAATGAAGAAATGTTTACTGCCAATAAAACCATTCGGCAAGTCTTGAGACGGTGAAAACCATAGAAATGCAGAATTATCGTCAGAAACAACCGCGAAAAGACCCCGTTCTGATGCATTAAGTTGTGAAAATCCGATCAATCAAAATATACTGTCATATCCCCTCCCATCGCAAAAAGCTACCTACGCCACTGCTACTTGGTGACCTGTAAATTCCTGCAAAAGTTCCTAAAAGATATGAGTCAATAAATACCTTTACAGCCAATATCCACCATTCCCTTTCTTTGACTTCTTTTTTAACTATTTCATACGACAATTCTTCAGTAACATATATCACCACTCTCCTGTGTGCCTAGAATTAGAGTCACATCTTATACTGGTATATCCCTTAATTTCTATTAGAGCATCTTCATCCATATCTGTTACATGTGACTCATCAATTATTACTATATGTACTTGGTTTAGTTTCTACCATAAGTAAGGCAATCATATCTCTTTTAGCAATTAAACCATTCACATTCCAAACTAGTACACCCCCATTACCAATATTTTCTTTCTTCTTGGATTGCTATATACTCTCATACATAATTGTCCTTCGTTTTATATTTATTCTCCTTTGGTACACTGGTACACTCCAAAGAACCTATAAAAGATTTCAATCCTGAAACCGAAAGCGCCAACTTAATTACTAGACTATACTACCATGCCAACAACAACCCTGATCATATAAAGCCAATTGCCGAGTTTACAAAACTACGAACAAAATCAACAGGATCAAGACGCGGGTCCGCGTCGACGGCCACAGCAGTTAGTTGCATTGGACGCGGAGTCGCGTCGTTGGCACTGAACGTGTTAAGAAACACGTCGGCGCACAAGCACTCCTACACATTACCAGACACTTATTGATCAAGTTTTTTATATGGTCTGAGTGTATGCAAATGTTTTTATCCATTATTTATTTAACAAATACATTTTTTTACTCGGTTCCGACTATAGGATCCGATTATCGGTTCCGACTATCGCGTCGATTATCTGATTAGACCGAAAACTTGAATCGGTAATCGAAGGAAAGCTAAATATCTAAATATTTAGTTTCGCCTAAGTAATTCATGATCGCACTATATGAAGCCCTTTTATTTTTGTTCCGATTTTCGAGTTTAGGGTTGCCTATAGTCCGATCAATATTTACTTAGGCAACAATTGTAACGGCAGCCCTATGGGACTGAAAAAAAGCAACGACATACATATATAAACAAACGTATTTGGAAGCAATACGAGAACGGACAAAACGCCTACCGCTGTTGCAGCTGCAAACAGAAACAAAAAAAAACGAATAAATAACTTTGACCCTTCGCAGACTTGTTCATCATTTCGAACCGGTTTTAATATGAGTTCAATAATAATAACTAACTATAACTCACTTTTCTCCATCATTTTCGTGTAACGATTGTAATGCCTATGTAGTAGTGCTGGGTGCAAGCAAATTTTCGTATACCGCCGAGAACGAAAATATACTTGCGTTAGTGAGATGGAGGGTGAAAACAGAAAATGTTTGGGTGAACAAATGAAGGAAAATGATGGAAGAAAAACTCTCTTCCCTGCGACCCCTTGCCTATAAAACCGGTTTTTGTTTTGATGTTATGGACAAGTCTACGGAAAGCCTTTCTTCATCAAGGAAAAAATTCCTGGTGAAGCATTGTAGAACTTTCATACATAGCCCCAGCTCGAATTGCATTTTAGGCCAGTCAAATTAGATTTTTTCGTGCCAACCGAGCCATCCGAAAAGTAAAATATGGGTAAAATATGAAAAATTCGATAAAAACAATCTTGCCCACAAAATTCGATTATTTGCTCACGAAATTCGATTAATTGCCTATCGATAGGCAAAACAAAAATATATATTTTACGACCATCATAGAAAACTAACCCCTATCGATAGGCAATTAATAGAATTTCGTAAACAAAATATTTTTTTTAATTTTTCCGGCCATCTTTTCGCATGTTTCCAATGAAGTAGCAATGTGCGCACAAAACACAACTATTAGCACAACTCTTCCAGAACATTTTGAGCGCAAAAACATTTCTGTAGGTGTTGATGGCTATGAGCTAATCGAATTCGACAACAAACGTCTTTTTTTCGAAAAACCCGTATTTTGCAAAAATTATTTATTATTTTGCAAATTTACAAAAACGTTTTATTGCACTCCCCAAGGGCTACACTTTCCACGAGTTTCATTACAAAACCGTTTTTTTGATAAAAAATATTAGCATTTAAAAAAACGTGTTTTTTAGCGGTTTTTTGCAATAACTCCTTTATTTGTTTATGTATTGACATCAAACTGGTGTCATTTTATTAGTATGAAAAAGATCTACAAACTTTATTTAAACTTTTCTTTTGTACCATGTGTAGTTTTTTTTTAAAACGCGAAAAACTGTTTTAGGCCCTCTTTTGACGCCATTTTGGAAACTTTTCCAAAGGCCTACGAGTGCCAATAGTTCATCAAATTCTACGGAATTTTTCTTATTTTACCCATATTTTACTTTTCGGATGGCTCGGTTGGCAAAAAAACGAGGTTTTTTCGATATTTTGACTGGCCTATTTGCCCCGCTATTCAAGGCGCGCGGATAGTTTCATGGGGAATCGCATACGAAAACGCCAGAGACGCCTTCAATAGCCAAATCAGGCGATTTCGAAAGTAACAATTGGTATGACGAAGCCCGGTTTTTTCTGGTTTGCTAACTTCGATCCCGCAATTTTTTTAGGGCGATTTTTTTGGAGTTTTTATCAGTAAGTGCTAAATTTTACTGGGTGGAGGGTGGCTCGTGATGTAAAACTCGCCGGTACTAAGTTTTCTATGATTTTAATTGTTCCAGTAATGTGACATTTTTTATTCTTAACAAGTGCCTTTGACCGAAGCTCAGTGTCACTTAAAAATGATTTAATTGATTTAGTGCCTTGTGTCTTTAATTCTTGAGCGAGAAAAGCTTGTTTTTTTCAATAACACAGATCTGCAATGACCAAGTTTTTTGAATGTGTTTACATGATTTATGTAGATTTTGGGGTGCTGAATCAGAATATGAACTCTGTTTTCAACCGACTTCAAAAAAGAGGAGGTTATCTATTCGACGCGTAGGTATGTTTTTTTTGGTCCTGTTCACGCATAACTTTGTAACGCAATAACTTTTTTGCTTTTTTCTTTTTTTGCTTGCGAGGGTAGTTTCTGAATTCTGAAAAAGGAGTTCGAAGGTAGGCTTAAAAAACTGGTAAAATTAATACACCTTGAACAGATAGAATTATTTCAAAGGTATCACAAAATTCTTTATTGTCACCAAATACTTAAGAGGGACTTGGCGTAGCGTCTAGGTAAAAGTCTACCGAGCTAATTATCGCGGATTCAAACCCCGGATCGGACAGTTCGATTTTTTTTCTTTTTTTCTCTTCTAAATTCATTCTGATTGCATTAAGAATAAAGAAAGTGAGGAATTATTACATACTCTTCGGTGAGAAATTCCATGCATACTCATGTACACTGTAAGAGTATTATCCTTTGAATTGGAGAACTATTTAACCGAATTTATTATTTATTTTTTTAAATTCCCCCAAAAAAATGAATTTTTAGAATTTCACTTCTCCACCAACTTGAAAATATTATAACGTTATTTTTTTTTCACTCACGCATGCGTGCACTATTTGTTAGCAGATTAACTACTGCACAAATAGGTCTAAATATACGCGGAGCAGAAGAAACAGCTTTTTTGGAGAAGAAAGGCGTGCGGAGGTGGAAAAAGTAGAGTTTCAGGCTTCCGTGGAAACTTGTATGGTTCTGCTTAAACGATTCGCTCCCAGGAGCGTGCATCACGAACTTTGTGGATGAAGGGGGAAATGGGCATGATGAGGGGTACTACCCCACTTCTCCCCTCATCAACCAAGTATGTGAAGAACTTTCCTGGAAACGAAGCGACTCAACAGGCCTCTAGCTGCACATCGGTAACTTAAAACTCTTCGGTGAGAAATTTCATGCTTACTCATGCAGACTGTAAGAGAATTATCCTTTGAATTGGAGAACTATTTAGCCGAATTTCCGATATGACTTATGTATATATTTAGCCAGTATATAGCAACACTCTCTCGTAGCACAGGGAGTAAATACCTGCCTCTAGTCCAAGTAGTAGGGGAGCTGGCACTTGAAAAAATCGTGTCGTCCCAACCTTCTGCCGTTTGGTATATAAGCTTTTGAAGTAATTTTAAGCATTTTTTATAATATGACATTTTTGCGGGAAGTGGACCCATTTCGAGTTAGGGGTTTTGGGGGGTAAAAAGGGGGTTAAAATTGAAAAAAAATTCTGCCGCTGCGTATGTAGGTTCTACTAGAGCTAAATAACCGTTAAATACTAGTGGCAGAAATTTTTGACTATTTGCTAGGGTGTGGGGAGAAAAATGGCAACTTCAGCTAGGGGTGCCTTGGGGAGGGTCCAAATGGTCAAAAATGTCTGCCACTAGTATTTAACGGTTATTTAGCTCTAGTATAACCTACATACGCAGCGGCAGAAATTTTTTCAATTTTAACCCCATTTTTACCCCCCAAAACCCCTAACTCGAAATGGGTCCACTTCCCGCAAAAATGTCATATTATAAAAAATGCTTAAAATTACTTCAAAAGCTTATATACCAAACGGCAGAAGGTTGGGACGACACGATTTTTTCAAGTGCCAGCTCCCCTACTAAAGGGTTCCGAGCTCGATTCTCCGGGCTGTTGCATTTTTGAAGTGAAAACTGTTATAGGCACGTAGGGCACTTTTTGGCCTGGGGAAAAAACTAAAACTCGCGTCACGCGCACTTTTTTGTGTGCCATCACGCGCACTTTTTTGTGTGCCATCACGCGCACTTTTTTTGCGTACCATCACGTTTCCTTTGGGGGTTTTAGTTTTAATTATGTAGTATGAATTATATATTATATATTAAATATTATATATTAAATATTATATATTGAATATTATATATTTAATATTATATATGCATTAAATATTATATATTAGGTATTGTGTATTATGGACTATGTACTGTGTACTACGTACTATGAACTATGTACTAATTATTATGTTCTATGTGACATGTATTACGAATTATGTATTATGTACTATGTACTATGCACTATGTACTATGCACTATGTATTATGTACTATGTACTACTATTTACTATGTACAGTATATTATGCACTATTTACTATGTACTATATACTATGTACTATGTATTATGTCCTATGTACTATTTACAATGCATTATGTATTATATACTATGTACTATTTACTATGCACTATGTACTGCATATTATGCACTATTTACTATGTACTATATACTATGTATTATGTCCTATGTACTATGTACAATGCATTATTTATTATATACTATGTACTATTTACTATGCACTATGTACTGTATATTATGCACTATTTACTATGTACTATATACTATGTATTATGTACTATGTACTATTTTCTATGTACTATGTACAATGCATTATGTATTATATACTATGTACTATTTACTATGCACTATGTACTGTATATTATGCTTATTTACTATGTACTATATACTATGTATTATGTACTATGTACTATGTAATATGTACTATGTACTATGTACTATGTTCTATGTACTATGTACAATGCATTATGTATTATATAATCTGTACTATTTACTATGTACTATGTACTGAATATTATGTTTATTTACTATGTACTATATACTATGTATTATGTACTATGTACTATGTACTATGTAATACGTACTATGTTCTATGTACTATGTACAATTCATTATGTATTATATACTATGTACTATTTACTATGCACTATGTACTGTATATTATGCTTAAATACTATGTACTATATACTATGTATTGTGTACTATGTACTATGTAATATTAAGATTGATTTGGAAATATAGACTGGCCGGCCATAGAAGTTTTCACTTCCAACGTGTGGTCCTACGCACACTCATATTTTTTTTTTCAATCGGCTTTATATTCTCACAATAAATTTGATTAAATTTTGTTTTTTAATTTCATTCGGGGAATTTTGTTTCATACTCATACTAAATAAGTTTTTTTATTAAATAACTCCGAAAGTACGCAAATACATTATTGTAAAAACTATTTAGCTACTTAAAATAAATTTTTAAAAACCTACTTCAAGTCCCTCTTAAGTATTTGGTGACAATAAAGAATTTTGTGATACCTTTGAAATAATTCTATCTGTTCAAGGGTTACTAATTTTACCAGCTTTTTAAGCCTACCTTCGAACTCCTTTTTCAGAATTTAAAAAAAATTGCATGGGACCAGGCGTGTACGCGGGGGAGGGGTTACTGAGGGTTAAACCCCCCCCCCCGGATGATTCCAATAATAATAGGAAAATTATAATTAATAAATATATCAACTTATTAAACAATTAAAAAAATATTCCGAATAACGATGTATAATATATGGTGGATTCTTTTCAAACGGGATAGCAAAAAAATAAATATCTCTCAAACTTTGGGAATATGTTCGTGAACTCGATGTGATATACCAAAATTTTTTTTAGCGCAATTGGGTGCGCCGTTTCGGAGTTACAACTGTTATTGAAAAAAACGCGATTTTTCAAAAATCACGTATTTCTCATTTATTTATAGCTCTCGACAAACTCTGAGTTTCGGGATGGCTATATAGATTTTTGTAGGAAATTTTCCGTCTTTTCAGATGAAATTACGCAAAAAACAATTGGACGCATTTTTGGCCAATTTTTTGGCCTTTTTTGGCCAAAATTTGAAAAAAAAGGAATTTTTAAATTTTTTTTTCATGTCACCAATCCATGTTCTGACTCAAAAACTACGCGCCACCAAGTTTTCACAGTAGTTCCCTTCTTTTCGGTAAAAAATTGTAAAAATGCCCTAAATCAAAGTCTAAAGTCTTGCGCACACCACGAGACCATGATTTTTGGAGAAAAACAAGACATTTCGTGATATTCGAAAAATGGTCAAAAATTATTATTTATGTTTCTTCACAATTTTCAATAAAAAAATTGCGATAAAAATATACCTATAGGTAATTATGTTTATAGTGAAATAACATAAAATATAATATAAGTACATAGTCCTATTACATGAGAAAATTTTTTTTTCCCAATATGTGCACAAAATGTGTTTTGTGAAACCCCCCACATGGTTTCATCCTGCGTACGCTACTGCATGGGACCACCGTGGGAAACTACCCTCGCAAGCAAAAAAAGAAAAAAGCAAAAAAGTTATTGCGTTACAAAGTTATGCGTGAAAGGGACCAAAAAAAACATACCTACGCGTCGAATTGATAACCTCCTTTTTTTAAAGTCGGTTAAAAATTTAAAAAAATCCGATCATAAGGCTAGCAACCCTGCGATCAATCAACCCATGCGCTTGTTTTCGGTCGGTGTATTTTCTCACGTGTGCGTCTATTACGCAGAACATCTAGACGAACATTTATTGAATGAGTGCATTCACTTAAAATCTTACTTACTACAGTCTAAGCCAGAGTCATAGTGGACGGCCACAACGCAGCCATCGTACCTAGCAAATCGCACCTCACCTAGCAGGAACAGAATTCGACCATCACACACTAAAACTATATTGTGTTAAGTGCAGTGCTAGGTGCGATGTCTGCGTTGTGGCCGTGCACTTACACCTCTTGCAGTGAAATTTTTATGCTAATTTATGAAAAGAAACTTGTTGCTGTTTTTCCCAAATTGCTATACCATCTTAAAGATTGCCAATCACTAGCTGTGAAGCGGAGCGATCTTTCCCCAGGATGTCGTATATAGAAAACAAATATAGGCCAACATTGTCGAACTATCGACAAAATTATTTATTAGTTCTTTCCATAAATTTCGATTTAACAAAGAACTTTCATTGTGATGAGCAAAAGGAATTTGCAGCACAAAAATGCAGAATGGTTGCTTTATAATTTATGTAACATAACCACACATAACCTGTCAACTTATTTTGCAATAATGTTGTACAGTTCTGTTTGTATATACATATACCTAAATCACTACAGGAAACAGTTTTTTTGACAAAATGGCAATTAGTTGAGTAATTAGGTAGGCCTCTAAGTAGTATTAGCCCAGGGCCACACAAATTCACGATCCGCCCATGCCTGATAGTCTGGACTGATTCCAATGGTATTCCTATAGGTCCTTCGCAGACTTGTCCATAATTTCAAACCGGTTTTAATATGAGTTCAATAGTACACTCGGAACTCACTTTTCTCCATCATTTTCGTGTAACGATTGTAATGCCTATGGAGTAGTGTGGGGTGCAAGCACAGCGAAGCAGCTTTGCCGAGAACGAAAACATGTTTGTGTTAGTGTAATGGACGGTGAAACCAGAAAATGTTTGGGTGAACAAATGATGGAAAATTATGGAAGAAAAACTGTCTTTCCTGTGACCCCTTGCCTATAAAACCGGTTTTTGTTTTGATGTTATGGACAAGTGTGCGGAAGCCCATACATATCTGAAATGCCATATTTGCTCGCTTGGTTCCGTCTCTCTGTTTTCAGCTCCAACCAACATACTAGGTGGGGTGAAAAGTAACCTCCTTGACCGCCAGGATGCGCTGCTACTGGCAAAAAAGGTTATGGTGCCTTGAAGTCCGTTCATATTTAGGCAGACATGCCAAATTTCAGTGCGATACTGTCTTTAGTTTTGTTTTGACAGCTGATTGTTGTTGACGTGTTTGGCATCGTGTTGAGTATGGACAAAAACGACATTATTTTTTGAGAGGCAAAACGGCGAAGGAAACAAAAGAAAAGTTGGATAAATATTATGGGGGTAATGCTCCGTCAGATTACACCGTCAAATATTGGTTTCGAGAGTTTCGTGGTGGCCGCAACTCCACTACCGATCAAGTCCGCAGCGACAGGCCCTCCGATGCGGTTACAGAGGATTGTCATGGCATATTCTTCGTGGACTACCTCGAAAAAGGAAAAGCCTTCAACAGCGAGTATTACTGTGCATTATTGGAGCGATTGAAGGCCGAAATCGCTGCAAAACGGCCTCACATGAAGCGAAAAAAAATTTTGTTTTTGCAAGACAATGCGCCGGCGCACAGGAGCATCGCAACCACGGCTAAAATCAATGACGTACGGCTCCAATTGCTGTCGCATCTACCGTATTCGCCCGATTTGGCTCCGTTTGACTATTATCTCTTCCCAAACCTCAAAAGATGGCTCACCAATAAAAAATTCAGCTCACGCGAGGAAATCATCGACGCCAAGGAGGAGTATTTTGCAGACCTTCCGGAAAATTACTTTTCGGACGGGATCAAGAAGTTGGAAAATCGCTGGAAGAAGTGTATCGAGCTAAAAGCATGGCCACCCTAACCACAGGGCTAAATGGGCTGTAGCCCTGGGGCGCAAGCCTTTTCGGGGCGGCAATTGCATATTTTTTTGCGATTTTTTGTTATTAGTTATTTTTATTTAAAATCGTTTCATAACAAAAATAACCAAATATCAATTGGTTAGGAAATTTTAAAGATGCTTTTAAAAAATTTACCAACAAAAGTTAAAACTGAGGGGTTGTTAAACGAGTTCAACTCCCTGGAAACTGCTATTATGGTTGCATTTTGGAGCAAAATATTAGAAATCATAGATAAAACTAATATGTACAAAAAGTAGCTACTACAATTCATACCATTATTGATACAGGGTTGTAACGAACCAAGTTTCGTTACTAGAATCCCTCTCCACAAACGTTAGAAAAATATTAGCGTACCACGTTACGCCACTAGAATCCCTCTCCAAGAACTTTAGGAAAATATCTAGAGGTCTAGTAATCCTTGAAAGCTTCACTTCGAAGCTTTAAAGCTTCCTGCCCAGAAGAGCTTTTTCACTATAAAACAAACCGCTTCACCAGGCCAAATGCAGTCTTTAACCAGGCTCGTTCCGGAGAGGTCATCTTCCCCGGTCCTAGACCGTGTCCAGGTGTATGATCCGGGACGGTTACCCTACACACATTACACAAATACCAGAGGAATGCGGCCTAGACCTTGTCGAGGTGTATGATCCGACAACGTGCCGAAGCAGCAATTCCTATAATCCTGAAAACAAAATATACTTTTTATTTTTGTCTTATATATTAAAAATAGTCAACGCAATGAATATCGAATTTCAATCAGGAAAGCTAAGGATCCACATTCTTTATTCTGTTATGGAAACCAATTATAAAACTATCTTAAGTAATTTTATAAAACCCAGTGCTGAGTTCCCCACATTTGAAATATCAAAAATAGATATTTTGGATGAAAGTTGCTACTTAGATCTAAACGAAATTTATATGGGAAGTAAAGTGGAGCAATTTTTAGCAACAACTCATATATCTGCGTTAAAGCTAAATGAAATAAAACGAAGCATTCAGCAATTTTATATTGAGCTCGCCGTGCAAATACGTAAACGCTTTGATTTTAATAGTGCTACACTAAAACAGTTAATGTTTATTAATCCACTCGTTGCTATAAATTCTACAGACTCCATAACTCCACTTTTGAAAACATTTTCGAATATTTTGGAAGAAGATTCTGAAGAAGCTGTAAGCACCGAATGGCGGGCTTTAAAATATAGCAGTTCGTTCCAAACAACTACTGAAGAAAAGCCTGAAGAATTTTGGGCAAAGTTGGGATCTATCAAGAATGCTTTGGGCCAACCAATTTATTCCAACGTGTCACGTTTTATGCTAGATCTGATGTCTCTTCCCCACAGTTCTGCTGCAGCAGAAAAGAAATTTTCGGACCTAAATTTAATAAAAAATAAAAATACAAATAGACTAGATTTTGAAACAATACAAGCCATCATGGCGTCGAAAGAATTATTAGAAAGTTCCAATTCAAAATATATTTGGACTCCATCAATTTAATATTTTTATTCAAATGAATCAATCATTTTGTTTTGTTTTAAGGGGAGGTTCTGGTCTGGTCAGTTGACCAGAACCTCACCTTAAGTGAATTTTTTAACTAAAAGTTAATTAATGTTGTTTTGTTTTAAATGAATTTTATGCTTTTTAAATAAACGAATTTTTAAATGTTCCACCTAAATCCTTTAAAGTAATTAAGTAAACGGGTATTTGGATACATTGGATACATTTTTTCTCTCACTGGATACATTTTTGTTTTGGCTTGCGGCAACGCTGCGGCCGTCATCTATCGACTGACAAACAAAAATATAACTAGCAAAAAAATAACAGCGCACATCAAAGATTTGAAAAGAGCCTACCTGGATGTTCTAAATCCCTCAGAAACAATAAGAAGGAAACAAACAAAACAAAGCAAGCTCAGTTTAGTAGCGATCATGAATCCGTACGCAGCACGAAGACAAAAGAGTAAGAAAATACCAAAGGGTAAGAAAATACCCACAGCAGACCAAGTCGCCCAAATTCACCGGTTAGGTGCACACAACCGCACCCAACCCCTCCAGCAAGCCGTAGGGCGGAAGAAATCCGAGATCCGCTATCTACCCACCAGGCCATTAGGAGTCCGAAACCGGCACACTACTGAAACCGCGATTCTACCCGACTTAGCGAGTATGGAAGTAGCCCCCGACGATAATTTTGTCGAGGAACTAGAGCAGACTATCCGGCAATACACGGTTCAGCCAGTAGCACCCATCGCAGACGACCAGGTGGATAAGCAGAACCAGCGAATAGTGCCAGAGAACCAAAGACCACTTGCCCGCGCCATTACCATGACGACCGATCCAGCCGAACGGGGCATCAGTGGCACTTGGGAAAGCCTGTTCAGAATATCTGCCCGAGTAAAACGACAAATCCAAGGAATTCGGCACGTTCTAAAGAGACGGACAGATGGGACCATCGAGATTTTTAGATGTTAGTAAACAAAAAAAATGTAAATACGTTAGGTAGTAGAAAAACCCGTTTTGTTTTGTTATTTTTTATTTTAAGCAAGAAGCTAAATTAATTTATCTATAAGGTAGAACTTATTTATGTTTTTAGTTAGTTGAGAAAGGAGCTCGTTGAATTTCAGTATTAAAGCTTTTATTTAGACAAAAAAAAACCTATTCTAGCCTTTTTAAAACAATAAATTAACTCTTTTCCTCTTCCCGAAGAAAGAGGGGGATGTAACGAACCAGGTTTCGTTACTAGAATCCCTCTCCACAAACGTTAGAAAAATATTAACGTATAGATGTTTTCAAACTCCGTGACACAAAAAATTTGAACAGTTCTGCGCACCTCGTTGCCAAATTTTATATATGTTGTTCTAGCATTTCCCCTCTTTTCATTTAAAAATGCAACAAACGCAGAAAAAACTCAACAAAACAATTTGGGAAGGGATGCGCGCATGCCGAATGAATAAAGTTAAGTTATCTTTATATGTATTGAGCAGAGCTTTTAAATACATGTAAAAACCCTGCTCAACCAAGTAAATATATTCATCATAATAAGCATAATTTTATTATAATTATGCGAAATATTTCTAATCACTAAATTTAAAATAATTAAAAAAAAATGCTGAAAAACGTCGGCGTACAAATCATAATTTTTTTCAAACACAATTTTTGGATATGCAAAACGTCACGTCTCAATAAAAGTTGCGGTTGCAATTTCGTTATACATTAGCTGCTCTGTCCAAATATGACATAAATCGCAGTTGCAGTCGGCCGTCGCAGTCGCAATTCTGTTTTGAGCTTAAATGACAGCAAGTGATTTGATAAGAAGGAGGAGGAGCCAATTCTACGCTCACTTTTTAAAATATACAATGGGTTACAAAATTAAGCAAACATTAACAATCAAATTGAAAATATGCAAAACCAACATTGTTTTCTGTTTCTTTAAAAAGTCAGTTTATTCATCATAAATTTTAGGTCAGGTTATCACAACCTATCAATTGCGAGAAGAATACTTGTTGTTGTATTTGTATATAATCTTTCCGATACCTGAAGCAGAAAATCTTAGTTTTTCCACGTTACCTAAGAAACCTTTTTCAAAAACCAAAACATTTTTAAAACAATAAAATTTTATTATTCTTGTAAAATGAAAAAATGAAGACATTTTATAAAAAAGGTTTGCAAAACAATTCCCTTAGTCATAAATTTACCTGTCGGCGGGCGTTTATTTCGAAGGGGTTTTCAAGTTTTATTTGAGCTTATGGTTTTCCAAAAATTTCGTTAACGACTTCTTAAAAAAGTGAGGGATTTTGCAAATATGTATATATAACTCTGCAAAATTAATCTACTTCATTGTTATTTTATTATTCTTGTAACATGAAAAAATTAAGACATTTTATAAAACAGGTTTGCAAAAAAATTTCCTTTAGTCATAAATTTACTTGTTGGTGGGCGTTTATTACAAAGGCTTTTTTAATTTTCATGTGAGCTTATTATTTTCCAAGAATATCGTTATCCACTTCTTAAAAATGTGAGGGATTTTGCAAATATATATAACTCTGCAAAATCAATCTACTTCATTGTTATTTTATTATTCTTGTAACATGAAAAAATTAAGACATTTTATAAAAAAGGTTTGCAAAAAAATTTCCTTTAGTCATAAATTTACTTGTTGGTGGGCGTTTATTACAAAGGCTTTTTTAATTTTCATGTGAGCTTATTATTTTCCAAGAATATCGTTATCCACTTCTTAAAAATATGAGGGATTTTGCAAATATATATAACTCTGCAAAATCAATCTACTTCATTGTTATTTTATTATTCTTGTAACATGAAAAAATTAAGACATTTTATAAAAAAGGTTTGCAAAAAAATTTCCTTTAGTCATAAATTTACTTGTTGGTGGGCGTTTATTACAAAGGCTTTTTTAATTTTCATGTGAGCTTATTATTTTCCAAGAATATCGTTATCCACTTCTTAAAAATGTGAGGGATTTTGCAAATATATATAACTCTGCAAAATCAATCTACTTCATTGTTATTTTATTATTCTTGTAACATGAAAAAATTAAGACATTTTATAAAAAAGGTTTGCAAAAAAATTTCCTTTAGTCATAAATTTACTTGTTGGTGGGCGTTTATTACAAAGGCTTTTTTAATTTTCATGTGAGCTTATTATTTTCCAAGAATATCGTTATCCACTTCTTAAAAATGTGAGGGATTTTGCAAATATATATAACTCTGCAAAATCAATCTACTTCATTGTGTTTTGTTATTCGTGGAGTAAATATGGAAAAAAAAGCAAAGAACGTGAATTAATTTTTCGTGCGTTTTGTTTTTTGAAAAAAATTCAAACGGGCGAAATAAAGGTTAAAGATAGTTCGGAACAAACATTGCTAGATCATACTGCATGGATGACAGGTATACTTATTTAAAAAATTTTGTGTTTTATATTAATTAAAATTTTCGTTTACAGCTTCCAGTGTTAGTACAGTGAGAAGAATCGTCAAAGAAGGTTCCGATGTTAGAGGAGGTAACCCATTTGATGTCGCTGCACAATTTACTACTGGAGCAGGACTGGTAAGTCTTTTTTTTTAAATAAACTTTAGTTTTAATATAAATATAAAATTTCAGGGTTCCCAGAATGTTGTACGAATAGGCCCCCCCCGTTCCACAGCCAAGTACGTCAAGAGCAGATTTCGTATCACCAAGGAGAAAAAGTGCCAAACGTAGGCCTTCACGAAGTGAAATGGATGATTTCAATTCTTATGTTGTAAGAAGAATAATAGATTCATTTCATCTTAGTGAAGGACGACAATGCACTATTCACCTGTTACGAGAAAAGCTCAGACAGCAGCTTAGTTATGAAGGCAGTGATACTTCTTTGTGGAGATTGATAAAAAGACTGGGATATCAGTGGAAAAGTATGGCGGACAATAGAGAGGTGTTAACAGAAACCAATAGGATTCGTCTTTTGCGGTTGAAATATTTATGGGGAGTAAAAAAATATCGAGAAGATAATCGTCCCATAGTATGTATTGGTAAGTAAGCGTTTTTGTTGACAATAATTATAATATAATATGCATCTCCATTTTCTATTTGTGTTATTATATTAACTATAACGACATATTTTATTTCCAGATGAAACTTACATCCACACAACGCATGCTGCAGGTTTGTCCATAACTCACTCGTGATTTTCAAATCAGGAGTTCGTACTGGAGATTACCATTGCGGCATGAATGCGGAAACTTCAAAAAATGGCTGACGGAGAAACTACTGCCAAATTTTCCTACGCATCCAGTTGTTGTTTTGGATAACGCTGCATATCACCACGTCAAATCAAGCAAAATTCCTACCTCTGCAAGTCTCAAGAGCGAAATGATATCTTGGCTTACAGAGAAAGTAATTTCGTTTGAAAACAATTCTACAAATAACCTCCTCTTTTTTGAAGTCGGTTAAAAAAGGATTTTTACGACGTTATATGCAGACATCGAGAGCAACATCTTGAATGTAGTATAGATGGACTTTTGGAAAGTCATGGCCATTCCGTTTTGAGGTATGAATTAAAAAGATAAAATTATATTTTCCAATCATTTACTAGCTTTTCCTGTTCCAGGCTGCCACCGTATCATCCCTAATTAAATCCCAGTGAATTGATCTGGGGTATATTAAAGAGACGAGTTGCTGCACAAAATATCGAGTACAAAGAAGCTAAGCTTTTAGTAATAGTACATAAGGAATTTTCACCTATAACGGAGGAGGACTGGCGAAATAGCTGCAGGCATGTTCAGGACATCAAGGAGGATTATTTACGAAAAGAGGGTATGTTTTTCAATTCAAAAAGAATAATAATTTATTTAGGAGAGGACTCTGATGACACCGATGGAGATGAAGAATGGTAAAAACCCACACAAAAGTTTAAAAATTTGTAATTATATTTACAATTTTAATAAATTTTAAGAAAAATATTTCAATTATGTATTATTTGTTTTCCCTTTTTTTATAAGAAAAATAAAATGTCAATTTTATTAAAAAAAACTGTTTCCTTTTAAATAAATAATGTTTAAAATCTTTCCTTCGCATTTTTATATCATTCACTGTTAAATCTTCAAATTTCTACCAATTATTCAAATGGGTAAATATAGATTTCGTTTTTCAGTTGAGATTTTTTAAGCCACTGTGGTATATACAGAAGCTCTAATAAAAAAACAGAGTCGTCGTAATATTTCCAACAAGTTGTCAGAAATTATATGTGAATTGCTGAGAATTCTTTTGCGCGCGCCTTTGGCCTTCTTTTTTGTAGCTTTTTTTCAATTAGAGAGGAAGAAAAATGCTCTGAAGCTTTTGAACATTTTTAAGAGATTTTTACACCAACCTGCGCCAAATGTCACAGCATTTGAAAACATCTATACCACGTTACGCCACTAGAATCCCTCTCCAAGAACTTTAGGAAAATATCTAGAGGTCTAGTAATCCTTGAAAGCTTCACTTCGAAGCTTTAAAGCTTCCTGCCCAGAAGAGCTTTTTCACTATAAAACAAACCGCTTCACCAGGCCAAATGCAGTCTTTAACCAGGCTCGTTCCGAAAAGGTCATCTTCCCCGGTCCTAGACCGTGTCGAGGTGTATGATCCGGCACGGTTACACTACACACATTACACAAATACCAGAGGAATGCGGCCTAGACCTTGTGGAGGTGTATGATCCGACAACGTGCCGAAGCAGCAATTCCAATACCGTGTCGAGGTGTATGATCCGGCACGGTTACACTATACACATTACACAAATACCTGAGGAATGTTTCCTGAACCAGTGTCGAGGTGTGACCAGATACAATACCGACAATATACCGAACACCGCATTATATACATAC
This sequence comes from Thereva nobilitata, assembly GCA_963855945.1. Classification (NCBI taxonomy): domain Eukaryota; kingdom Metazoa; phylum Arthropoda; class Insecta; order Diptera; family Therevidae; genus Thereva; species Thereva nobilitata. The sequence continues at coordinate 100,160,631 of OY979695.1, forward strand.
CCGCCTAGGCCGCACCAGTAATACCGCTAAACACCATCTTACGCACATGTAGAGTGCAGTAATGAGTAGATAGTAGAGTGCAGTAGTAGTAGTTAGTTGCTTAGATATACCCTTAAGAAACATGTAAATATATATCCAGATATAATAAGTAGTTATTTATATTTAAGATATCCAAATTGTTATTATATAAGGATTTTGAATGAATAAACGAAATATTATTTTGTAAGAAGGTGTTTGTTCTCACAAGACCTTGGACAACTCAAGAGCCCCCGACAACCCTCCCTTAAATAAGGAGGTTTAGAGAACTACCGGACGAAACACCATTATAGGGTGGCCACTTTCTGGAAGACCTGAAAAACCCGGAAAGGTCAGGGAGTTTAAGAAGTATGGAAAAGTCATGGCATTTTCATTCAAATCATGGAATTCTTTCATCCATAATATACAAATTATTTTCTGATAAAACATGTAATAAATCTGATTTTTTTCAACGCATGTGAAATTTAGAGAAAATCCAGGAAATTTTGTGAAAAGGCGAAAGGTTACCTAGCGCAATGCCGGAAAACTCGAAATAGTCGTTGTCGAAATTGTCGGAATTCCATTGTACTGGAAATTAGTCAATATAGAATGAAAAGAAATTGCTGTTTATACTTTTCTGGAATTCTAAAAATAATTAAGTCTGTACTAGATATCATTTCTGGGCCATTCGACCGCAGCTAACTTAATGAGATCTTTCTTTGAAGCATAAAATGGTCATGCCCTTTAAAATCTACTACAAATTGCAAAGGACGGACCAAATGCCAACTAAAATTTTTTTGAAGAAATAAACTAATTATCGTTAGGAAATATTCCTACGTTGTAGATGATATTCTACCTCACACCAATCCATAAGGCATCTGATAATCAGTTAGTTGATAACTAACTATCCCCAAACTATTTCAAAAACCCGTTTACGATAATATATCCCCTTTAATCGACCCATAACTAAATGAACTACAACACGGCTTAAAAAAATTGCGTTCAACCACCTCAAACCCCATGGTCCTAATTTCCGAACTGCTCTGTTGTATGGAGAGCGACCATCAACTCTTCAAATTTGGAATATCAGGTTCGGCCCTTAAATGGATAAGATCATATCTCCACGGAAGATCACATGTTATCAGATTCCAAGGATTCCTTTCCTCAGGGTAGTCATCGTGGCCCTCTTCTATTCAATATATTCATCATGAAACTAGATACAAAGTAAAGTTCAAATATTGTCTGGAGAGCCTGGAAAAGTGAAGGAAATTAGGTCTTAAGAAAAAGTAGCCACCTTGTTGAATTATAGGCTTCTTTAGAAAAATTTGTCCAGTCGAAACGAAATACAGAATCATTTAACCTTTCCAAATCTGAAGGTATAAAATTGTGATGAGTATAAACGACGAAGAATGCCTTCATTTTAAACACGTATATTTATTGAAAAATGAAGAAAATATACAGTGGCGTAGAGTGCCTTAGACGGGCCCTGTATCAAAAGTTGTTGGGGGCCCAAATTAAGGGTAAAGATTTTTCACAAAAGGAACAAAAATGCTCGCATTTAATTAAAATAATTTTGTATTGATTATAAGTTATTACTTACAATTAATACTCCTAGGAACTAAGCCAGCCAAACAATATAAATATATACTTTTCTTGCCTTTTGTTTGACGAACTTATTTATTAAATCATTCATAGCTGAAGACGTTTCAGTTTTTCTAAATTTTCTGCCTCTATAGACAATAGTGACAGGTCTGATAGCCTTTCCTTTCGAGTTTTGTATGCAAAATTGTTTTTTCGGCCATCTTTTCGCATGTTTCCAATGAAGAGCAATGTGTGCACGAACAACAACTATTAGCACAACCCTTCCAGAACACTTTGAGCCCAAAAATAGACTCAAAAAGTTAGTTTTTACAATCGAACGTCTGTTTTTTCATTATTAATATGTTTTTGGGGATCATTTTAAGTACTGGAAAATTCTTAAATAGACTATTTGTTACTTGTACGTGATAGTACAAGTATTGAAGAAAATTTTAAGCTCTAGAACGGTACTCTAGAAGAATCCGTAGACCAAGAGGAGCGTTTTTAGAAGAACACCTTTTTTTACAGAAAGTGAAATTTTAAAGAAATTGTTTAATATTTTGCAACAAAAATAAAACTGTTTTTTCAGCTAGCAAGAAGCAATATTTTTGCCAAATAACAGATATCTAAGTGGCGTTAAACAAAAGTTATTAGCAAATTAAAAAAACGTGAGTTTTAACAGTTTTTTGCAGTTATCTCTATATTTTGTGCTCTAACCTATAACTTTATATATATATCAATCGAAAGATAATTTGAATACCTACAACTTTATAATTTGATTTTTTTCGATCCGAGCTCAAGTTTTTTTGTTATTCGCAAAAAAGCGTTTTTTTCACTTTCCGGAATTTTTTAGGTTAGGTTCGCCATGCCAAATTCAAAAACAAAAAACGCTATCTTTTTTAGAATTTGTTTTCCTGTATAACCATTTTTTTTCCTGTTGGCAGTTAACGTTAAATTTACAAGGAGCTATTGTAGATTGATTGAACTATATGGGCATTTTAAAAAAACGTGATTTTTAGCGGTTTTTTTGCAATTACTCCTTTATTGGTTTATGGGTGCCTTCCATTTAGACACAAAAAGACAACTGTGTCCGACACAGTGTGCCGATCTGTGTCGTTCTGTGTAAGCCCAAAGCGCATTCTCCTCGTTTTTATTTTTGTTTGACAAGAAAATCGTAAATTTTATGTTGATCATTTCTTTAAATTAATTACCCGACATCTTATATATGCTAGGAATGTTAAAAATGCAACAATATTGTTGTAAATTATAAATTTACGATCACATTTCTATTGGCGGGGGTTGGTAGCATTGCCTTAGTTGTGCCCGGCTGTGTCTAGCTGTGTCGTTGATAGAACACTTCTCTGTCGGACACAGTGTAACACTGTGTCTTCCTGTGTCTACATGGAAGGCACCCTATGTATTGACATGAAACTGGCGTCATTTTATTAGTATGAAAAAGCTCTACAAACTTTATATAAATCTTTTTCTTGTACAATGTCTATTTTTTTTTTGAAAACGCGAAAATTTGTTTTTGGCCCTCTTTTGACGCCAGTTTCACTTTCCCAAAGGTCTACGAGCGCCAAAAGTAGTTTATCAAATTCTTCGGAATTTTTCCTATTTTTTCCATACTTGACTTTGCGGATGGCTCGGTTAGCAAAAAACGAGGTTTTTTCGACAATTTGACTGTCCTAAATAACTGATATATGTATGTTATGCTGACACGCGTCGCGGATTTAGTAATCTGATTTTGCGGGTCAATCGTGACATGAGACGTTCTCTGTTGCCAACTTTTGGGCGCCCGCTTAACCCGGGGAAAAAAGAGATTCCTTTTTTGACTTTCGTAATTTTTATAGTGAAAACTTCTTTAGGCACGTTGGGCACTTTTTATGATATGATTTTTTCTCGACAAATACGGCCTAAGAGTTTAAGTGAGATTGTGGATAACATTTTACGAATTTTTGCTTACACACGTTCGGGGCCCCTGTAGTAGCCCGGGGGCCCCGTATCATTTATACAGCTACGCCCCTGAAAATATATCTAAGGACAATAATTGACTCGAAAATTTAGTCTACATTTACTAACGAAGCTACGTCACTGCTTTTTAAAGTACATTTTGCAACTACAAGTAGCACCAGCGAAAGATATTTTTCACCACTGAAAAGAATAAAAAATTATTTACGGTCTTCTTGGGGATATAGGAAATTAAATGATTTGAGTGTTTTATATCCATAGAGAATGACTTATTTAATAACGTAAATACGTATGATATTATTAATCAATTTGCAAAAAAAGCTGGGAAAAATATTTATACCTAAGCTCATGGGCGTAAGTAGAGAATTTTTCTGGGGAGGAGGCAGGCCCCCTAACAAATCGAACCCAACGTTGGCGAAATTGTATTAACACACGAAATATGGTCATCGTGGTAACATCAGGCGGCATTAGGCGGTAGTTCGTAAAAGCAAGTAGAAATAGTTTTGATGCTACTTTTCCCATCTATAGAATAATTTATCTATGGTATATGTAATACATATATGTATACATGATATGTTTTAATACTTGCAGGTAGTTAGTTAAGGTAGTTTGCCCATTTTTATCGTCTCCCACCAATATAATTACAATAAATGTATAAAAAAAGTTAAAAAATCAACAACATTCCTTACGTTCTGCGATGGAATGATCTCATATTCCAAATCGCCAAACAAGCCTCCCAATGCCTTGGATTTCTCAAGAGATAGATACAAGTTCCTCCTCCACCCAACCCCACTGGCTACAATCTACAAATCCTACATTCGGCCCCGCCTTGAATACAATTCGTATATCTGGGCGGGCGCCCCAAAAACCACATTGGCTTGGCTGGACAAGGTGCAAAATCGGGTCACCAAACTCCTTGGTTATGGCACCTTCCGCGCCTATATAGGCTCTTTAGGCCACCGTAGGAATGTAGCAGCCCTCTCTATACTTTATCACTATTACTCTAGCGACTGTTCCACAGCAATTCAGAACCTCATGCCTGCACGGCAATATTTTTCCCGCAACACAAGACTAGCCCGCTCGGCCCACCCCCATATCCTACAGCTCCCCTTTCGCGCATAATACGGTCTAGAAGTTCGCTTATGAATAGAAAACCTCGACTGTGGAACAACCTCCCGCAGTCAGAATTTCCGAACCCGTACAACATCTTACAGTTCAAAGGCAAAATTCATCGAAATTTCCTTGAGCACCCAAAGACCCCCTCTAACCTTTCCTATTCTCCTCTATTCTTCAAACCAAGCTTACTACTAGACAGACTGGTAGTACAAAGGGTGACTCCTACGCTTGGTTTTTTTACATAAAAAAACGTTGTGTGGAATCCGGCATAGCATTAATGATGTGCAGTGCATATAATAGTATTTGTTTTTCTTGCCAATTCGATACATTTTTTTCCATTAAATCTCCAACCATGAGCAATACTTTTTCATGTTTTCCATAGAGCGGGTGGCGAGTTTTGAACATCCAGGCATTCAGTTGGATTTTTCCTGGGGGGCCATGGCCATTCTAGGAAGGGGCCGGACCCCTAGCTACGCCAATGCCTAAGCTACTTTTGGGTTTTGCTTATAAAGTTTGTTTTTGTTCATACATGTAGTTTTATTAATTTTGTATGAATTTTATGTTTTATTTAGTGGAATGGTAATAAATTAACTTTTTATAGTTCTGCCACTTTTGTATAACTTTGCCGGTCACTCCGCTCCCCGAAAAATTCACGTGTATTTTCTTTCGAAGAGGGGCACATTATTTTTAGTAGCCCACGGGCGCCGAATATCTTAGGACGGCCCTGGCTAAAAGGGGACTAATTGAATAAAATATAAAAACATTTAAAAAAAAATTTCATTCCCAGGAGTGCCTAGGAGTATTTGAAATCTTTAAAACGGCGTTATCTCATAAATGGCAATTCGTACGGTAAAATGTATTATATCTTTTTTTGTAGGTAATCTACAAACTTTGTAAACACTATTTTATGATAAGACTTATGGTTTAAGAGATATTAGCCAAAAACCGAATTTTTTTTACGGGTTTTTTTTTAGAGCTCCGCCCCACCGGCGCGAGTGATAACTTTTCGGGAGGTTAAAGTACGTTATTCAATGAACAAATTAAAGTGTCAGGATATTTTTTGAACTAAATATCTCAATTAATTGGCCTATAATATTATACTATTTGAATTGTTGCAATTATCAATTTTTGTTTTTTACATTATGATCACAATTTTTTAATAGGTAACCTTTTTTATATATATTATTAGCTAACTGAAATCCAAAATTTTCATGTTTTTAACGCTCCAGGCGATGATGTGGAGCCCGCGGGGGCAAAGAGTTACACAAATTTACCCCATTTCTGTTACAGTACTTTCTCATGCAAGAAAAAGCGGGAAATTTAACTTCCCCTCGTACAGGAATTTAGCCGAGATTTTCGCTTCAAGATTCAGGAGAAAAATTCACCAAGTGAGAGAAAATCTGTTATTCATTATGTAATAACTGTCGCATTAGGTCCAGGTGTAGTAGACCCGAAGTATTGGAAGAGAAGAAAAAAACTTGGACGGGCATTACAAAAAAAAGTATTGTATGTGGCTTGACGAGGTGCACCACCGTAAAATCGCCGAAGCAAAATACATCCTCCGTACCAGGTTGTCGGCACGACGTGTTCTGCTCAAACTAGCTCGCCGTTGGGGGGGGGGGTTCATTGTACTAGGATGTGTATAGGGTGACAGTTATTCTTAAGTAATCCTCGTGCCTACCGAAAATACACCATATTATGGGCGAACGGGGTGGAAAAAAAAAGTCTCGCTCTGGAGCCAACGAGGGGGTATCGAGAAGAGAGAAGGGATGGTCAAAGGTCATCCAGTCATCGGCGGAGTCTACATAATATCAACCAATGTCAAGGGTGTGAGACGCCGGCCACGGCCTGGGACTCCATTAATCCGGGGGCCACACTTACCGGGGGGTCTTTTATTCCATTATGGTTGTTCCGCATATATTTAGTATCGAATTACTGGCATTTTATTTCAACAACAATTTTAATTTCACTTCGATATTATGCCCGGGTTATCTGTTACCTATTCGCAGCTAATTCTCAGTCATTTATTCATCAACAGCATTTATTTCCGCCCTATAAACTATGTATTTACTAAATATTCAATTATAGTTGTAATATATTTATATTCATCAACAGTTTTTATTACCGCCCTATAAACTATGTATTTACTAAATATTCAATTATAGTTGTAATATATTTATATTCATCAACAGTTTTTATTACCGCCCTATAAACTATGTATTTACTAAATATTCAATTATAGTTGTAATATATTTATATTCATCAACAGTTTTTATTACCGCCCTATAAACTATGTATTTACTAAATATTCAATTATAGTTGTAATATATTTATATTCATCAACAGTTGTTATTACCGCCCTATAAACTATGTATTTACTAAATATTCAATTATAGTTGTAATATATTTATATTCATCAACAGTTTTTATTTTTTTTTTCTTCTTGTCTTTCACGTGCTTTTATATTGTCGTTCAACGTCATCAGATTGGCATGGTTTACATAGATGAGTAAGCCTCAAGGTAAACAGTCCCACTTCATCATATGACAAGCGCTTAAAATTATTCATCACGTCTAATTATTTAACTTGAACCATATTCGAATGATCCGATTAGTAATTAAGCATAAATTTTCATACTTAAGCATAATTTTCAGGATACTTAATATATTTTATACCTTTTGAATTCAAAACGAAGGTCGATGAGTCATGTTTAAGAAAAGGATTATGGCAATATTTAATACAAGTAAAACAAAGCTAGCAAAAATTATAGTAGACAATACTCATTTCCTTAAAGTGATTGTAGGCAATGTTTATCACCTCTTCAAAACAATGATTCTCAAAATCGATATTAACTCACTTTCTCCACTATCTATAGCTTACCTTTTTAATTCAGAACAAAGGTTGATAAGTTATCTTTAAGAAAAAGGAAAATGCAATATTTAATACTAATATAACAAGCTAGCGAAAAATTATAGTAGACAATGCTCATTTCCTTAAAGTAATTGTAGGCATTGTTTATCACCTCAAAATCGATATTAATTCACGTTCTTCACTATCTATAGCTTTCCTTTTTAATTCAGAACAAAGGTTGATAAGTTATGTTTAAGAAAAAGGAAATTGCAATATTTAATACTAATAAAACAAGCTGGCGAAAAATTATAGTAGACAATGCTCATTTCCTTAAAGTAATTGTAGGCATTGTTTATCACCTCAAAATCGATATTAATTCACTTTCTTCACTATCTATAGCTTTCCTTTTTAATTCAGAACAAAGGTTGATAAGTTATGTTTAAGAAAAAGGAAAATGCAATATTTAATACTAATAAAACAAGCTGGCGAAAAATTATAGTAGACAATGCTCATTTCCTTAAAGTAATTGTAGGCATTGTTTATCACCTCAAAATCGATATTAATTCACTTTCTTCACTATCTGTAGCTTTCCTTTTTAATTCAAAACAAATTTTTTTTTCTTTGTTTTTTTTTTTTTTTTTTTACCCTTCCTCCGGTCCAACTTTTCGGCAATGGTCCAGGCTCTTATATATATATTTTTTTTTTCGGACAATACTTGAAGTTTCCTAAAAGTCAGTGACGTATCTTTTAAATTTTCTAGCTAGCGCGACCAATACTAGACTACCATTAAAATGAAAACCAATCTATACAGAAATTCAACGGTATATTCGCATGATACTCTTCCTGTGGCGGAAATTCTTACGGCTGGCAAGACTCTTTCGACTTGACTTCTATCTTCTGCATTTACGAAAGAAAACTTGTTGCCAGTACTCAAACGCGAATTTTCCACCATTTACTTACGCAATAATGTTAGAGGCTTATTTATAATTTGGAAGGAAGGATTTAAAGCCACCAAAAAAAAATGGTGGACCTAGCCCGTGCGAGAATGATCCACCACTCGGATGAACGGTACCTCTCGTTCGTTGAATGCTATAACCTCTGTTATTTCGAACAACAAAAAAAAATTCTCTTCTTAGAAGGATAATGCAAATCACCTAACAATTTCCGTACGAAATATCCACCACTGAAAGGAGTAGAATTAATGTGCGGAGAAATATTTACCCAAAGTATTATTTATATGATATCTTATTCACGGTCTAAGCCGGGCCTTCACTAGTTGCTTGATCTCCTCTATTTTGGTTTCCTAACCGTAAAACACCTTTTCCTATTTCCCGCACACAGTAGAGATAAATTCTAAATTAATTTATGGCGACACCGCACTTCAACAAAAAGAAAAACAGAACCTGACTCTCCAAATAGTAAAAATCGACTGCCCCCCTATCTACCAAAAACGCCCGCTCACGCATCGGCGCTTCTCCGTGTCCCGTTAACGCACATCTCTTATTCCTTCCGCTATCCCTGTAACTTTCGGGTTCTTTTTTTGTCGTTGGGTAGTTATTGGGGTTGCCAGTGTGATTCCGCGAGGTTATCAATATTTGGGGGGGTTACATGGGTCTCAAAAAAAAGTACTATTTTCGGGTTTTCTTTTTTCTTTGTTTTTTTTTTTTCTTTTTTTGTGTATTTTTGGTTTTTGTTACAAAAAGATTGATTTTTTTAATGAAATTCCTGTTATATTTTTGGTAATTTTCTATTCTTAAAATGACATGTAGTGAACGATGGTTGGTGAAATCCGCATACGAGGTAAGACACGCAGTTTAAATCATGTAGGGCGGCCGTTACAACGCGCGCCATTTCGAATCGGTCATGAGAGAAGTGGCGCGAAAAGAAACAAACGGAAGCCTTGTTTTATCACATGGTTAGTCTTTGCCTCGCACGTGGGGCTGACCCATCCCTGAGACTGAGAGTCTCGTGCTCTACCGACTGAGATAGCCGGGCCCAAAGTAGTGGAAAAGGCCGCTCGCGCGCGCAAACAGGGATACGTAGGCGTTCGGCATGCCTGTAATTACGTGGCTATTGCCGCCATTTCCAATGTCCGCTATCGTGTACTCTCTGGTATAGATGTTCTGCTCTACCTGGTGTTTTTACTGGCGTTTCACAACTTTAAAGACAATCGTCTCGTCCTTGGTCATTTTCGTTCAAAAGTGGTTTACACCATGCGTCCCCTGTTGCTTCATCTACCAGCGGATCCTGGTCCAGCTGGGACTAAGCTAGGTTATCTTATCCTTCTCACAACAAAATCTTAGGCGGACGTCTTATAGGGTCGTCAGGACCTGATGAGATTCTATGTCTATGTCTATTGCCGTACCTGCACGGGCAGCGGAGATTGTCGTTAGGTTCTGCCTGTATTCTGTGTGCGCAGGAGAGCGGCCTCTTCCCAACTGGCCACGTCCCAGGCCTGATAGCTCTCCGGAGGGAATTCGCGCATCCGTTGGGAAGGTCGAGGCAATTCCACATTGTCCCGACGAGTCCCCCTGAGCGCGAAGTCTCTCTCACGATAGGTGTCTCCCGCCCCAGGGACTCAGTCTGCCGACTATACCACATAGTCGTCGTCTTGAATCCCCGGACCACGAGGTCACCTTCCGCTACTCTGGCCGTCAGGCCTTGAGATCTTTGACATGGTAGATGCCCATTGGTTTCCCTACTAGGTCTTCTAGTTCATATCGCCCACTCCCAAGCTTTCGCCTCACGCGAGCTTTCATGAATTTGTTCGCTAGTTTAGCGCTAAACCGGTCGACCTTGTTGCTTACGGGGAAGGTTCGGCGATAAACTACTTGGCCGGGCGAGAACTCTACTGCTCTGCAACGCAAATTGTAGTGCTTCTCATGTCTCGTGTGAGCCGCGGTCAAGTGTTGCTCTATATTATCACGCCGGGTCTGCCATCGATCTACGGCCGGCAACACTGTTATATCTCCCTCTTGCAGGGCACCTAAGGCCTTCAGTACGGGGTAAGCGGAACCATGCTGGATCATTGGACACCCGAATAGGGCCTGGTAAGGGGAGGTATTAATGGACGTGTGGTGGGCACTCCGTAGGGCACATTCGATAGCAGACAGGTGTAGATCCCACTCCCGGTGGTCTTCTTTCAAATATGCTCGGATAGCAGCTAAAACTGAGCGGTTCACCCGCTCGGAGGCGTTGGCTTGGGGGGAATAGACAGCGGTGAGTTGGTGTTTGATGCCGTAATCGGACAACAGTTTCGTGAATTCCTTGGAAGTGAAATGACTTCCATTATCCGAAAATATCACTTCGGGGACGCCGAAGGCATGGAAAATCCGATGTTCAAGGAAATCCACGGCGGCTTTGGATGTTTCGCCCGCTACTGGGTGGAGAAAACAGAATTTGGAAAACGCGTCTAGCACTACCAATACCGCAGTGTAGCCTTTTTTGGTCCTTGGGTAAGGGCCCATATAATCGACGTATAAGAGTTGGAAAGGTCGGCACACATCCATGGCTTCGCCCATAGGGGGCCGAAGGGGTGTGTTTGGAGCTTTTGTTTCCTTACATACTTCACAGCTCGCTATATATTTTCTGACTTGGCTAGTCATACCGGGCCAATAATATTTTTCCCGAAGGCGTGCAAGGGTTTTGTGAATACCGCCATGGGAAGCTTGAGGGGGCTCATGAGCGGACTCGATCAAGGGAGCGGTCAACTCTGCAGGGATCCACAATTTCCAAATCAGATCGTCCGTCTCGGGGTCGCCAGTTCGTGGGGCCGAACGGTGGAACACATAACCATCCGAAACCTGAAGGTCAGGTAACTGCCCGGCCTCTTTGCTGACTTTGTCAACGAGATGCTGGTAGTCCGCTGACCTGAAGGCTGGGGACGTTAGGTCCACGTCACGACAGAAGGACAATTCATCGACACAGTCGACTCGTGACAGTGCGTCCGGCACGACATTCTGACTACCCTTGCGGTGCTCGATAGAAAATTGGAAGCCCTGCAGCTTTAGGCTCCACCGCGCTAGCCGGCCGTTTAGGTCGGTCTGGCTCATGAGCCACTTCAAGCTGGCATGGTCAGTAATTATTGTAAAAGGCTGCCCTTCCACATACGCCCGGAACTTTTTAACGCTCAGCACCGCCGCGTAGCACTCGAGTTCCGTGATGGAATAATTACGCTGGGCGCTGTTCAGCTTCTTAGAGAAAAATGCGATGGGATGTTCTTCATCGCCCTGTCTTTGGAAGAGGACGCTTCCTACCCCCGATTTGCTTGCGTCACATTGGATGTAAAAGGGGCGGGTGAAGTCTGGGGTGACCAGTAAAGGAGCAGACATCATTGACTTCTTAAGTTCCATGAAGGCTTGTTGGGCCTCGTCGGTCCAAACAAATTTGCCGCCTTTTAGGCAGTCCGTGATGGGAGAGGCGATACTTGCATAGTTACCTATGAAGCGCCTATACCACCCCGTCATACCTAAGAAGCGTCGCACCTGTTTGGTTGACTTGGGAACTGGGAAGTCCCTAATGGCTGCCACCTTGTCGGGATCAGTTTTCAGGGATCCATCGCCAATGATGAACCCCAGATACTTCACTTCCTTGACACAAAACCGGCTCTTTGACAGATTTACTGTCAGCCCGGAGCGACGAAGGCAGTCGGCGACCTTTTCCAGAAGTTGGAGGTGGGTCTCAAAGTCCGGAGACACCACCAATAAATCGTCCAGATAGACGAACACATTTTCTCTAAGTGAGCCCGGTATCGCCTTGTCCATCAAGCGACACATGCGTTGCGGAGCGTTACAAAGCCCGAACGGCATCACTGTAAATTGATACAGCGGTCTTCCTGGGACGGTGAAAGCTGTTTTTTCTCTGGATTTTTCCTCTAATGGGATTTGCCAAAAGGCATCCTTCAAGTCGATTGCGGATATGAACTTGATGTCTTGCAATCGCCCCAGGAGACCGTCTATATGAGGCAGTGGGTAGGCATCCTTTACGGTTACCGCGTTCACCTTGCGGGAGTCCAAGCAGAGACGGACCTTTCCAGGTTTGCGGACCAGGACCACGGGTGAGTTCCATGGACTGTTGGACTCTTCGATCACACCTAAACTCAACATGCGATCGACCTCCTCATACATGAGGGCCTGGATGGCGGGAGATACAGGATAGTGCCTCTGCTTAACAGGCACCGCCTCGCCAGTGTCGATCACGTGTTGTTCCAGGTGTGTCCGACCAAGTCCACAGGTGTCGAACGACGGGAATCGCGCGCGGACCTGGTTCAGTCGCTCCTGTTGGGACTCCTCAAGGATATGGCAGTCGGGATCAGGTTGTGGTGTGTGCTGGAGTTCACCAATTATGTGTGGGGCCAATTTAAAGGCCCTCCAAAAATCGACGCCAAGATAAAGATTCTGAGACAAGTCAGGAACTACATACAGTGTCATGGTCATAGTTTTCGATCCATAAGATACTGGGACGGTGATGAAACCACTAACATTCTTAGACGTACCGTCAGCTACTTGGACATCGGCGCGTAAGCGATGTAGCTTAATAGCCGGGTTGTCCTGGAGGAACGACTCTGCCCCTCTACCCAGGCAGCTAATGCTGGCGCCGGTGTCCAACAGGCCTGTTAGTTTGGTACCTTGGATCCGCACGTTGACAAAAGGTCGATCATCGCCGTTCTCATGTAACATGGCGGCGACAATCTTCTGTGTATGTGCCCTCTTCTCTAGGGCCCATGACCGTATGCGCGGGGCTTTGCGAGTTGGTGGCAGTTCGGCAGAGTCATTGAAGATTCGCTTACGAACTCGATGATAGTTGGCCCATCGCTGCATAAAAGAGGCTCTGGCCTGTGGAGAAGGGAAGTCTGGCAGAGATTCCATTATCGACAGGTCAGAGACGTCGGACATGCTTGTAAACAAATCAAGTGTAAAGGGGGGACTTTCAGATACTAGGTCGGGCGCGAACCTCCCCGGGGCCTCGCACCCAGGTTCCGGTTTCCCGAACAAACTGGGCAAGATGTGGTGTAGACTTCGGGGCGTCCACATCTGTAGCAGAAGATTTTCCGATGTGGGGAAGGGCAATCAGAGAACGAGTGACCTTCTTGCTGGCAATTCCAGCAAGTGACTGGGCGGCGCGGAGTTGCGTCGGCCCTCACCTCGTCTACAGTAGGTGGTGGTGTGTCAGGAGCGTAGTTGGGATAGGGCAAGGCCGGTTGCTGTGTGTGTACGTCGTTCAACTCATGCACTCGATGTGAATGGCGATTCTCCTCCCTCTTGGCTTTTTGCCATCTCTCAACGCGGATGCACGCTTCGCGAAGTTGGCGCATATTGTCATAGGTGGATCCTATAATGGCTGAACCCAGTGTACTGTTCAGGTTTTCCATAATAAGGTGTACCAACTCCGTGGAGGACATTGGGCGCGAGAGGCGGTTTGCCAAGGCTAGTATCTTCGCGGCGTAATCGTCGAACGATTGGTTAAGCTGTTTCGTCTCCATCATTTCCTTGATGATTTGATGGTCGGTCTGCCTTCCTCCGAACTGATCAACCAGTCCCCTTTTGAAGTCAGTCCATATGGGGCTGGGTTGTTGTCGGCGAAACTGTGTCCAGTACCACTCCTCCGCGGATCCCGTCAGCAGTGCCACTACATTTCTTACTAACTCTAAGCTTGAGACGTCGTCGTCCCTCGCTCGGGATTCCATTCTATATAGGAATTCTTCGGCCGGGGTGTCTCCAGGTCGGCCTGAAAATTTTAAGTTCCAATGTAGCACTGGGGACTTCCGACGGTTGACGGGTCCAGCGACATCTTGGTATTGACTGGGACGGCCGCTAATGCTAGGGGCCCGCGACAGAGTGTCAGTGGGCTCAGCTCCACCCGGTATTGAGGTGCGGCGAATCTGGGTTGAAGTCCCGGCCTGGACTGTATCACTCGCGGCGAGACTGTGTCGTTCCCTCATACGTGCTAACTCGTGAGACAAAGCGGCTACTTGCTCGATCAGCGCGGTTAGCTTGGGATCTTGATCCTCATCGCCACTATCAGATGGGGGGTTATCATTGCCTTCGGCCACTCCGTCGTCTGCGTTGTTGGCTACGAATTGCCCCTTTTCGTTTCTGGATTTCGGCATTGTTCGGGTCGGATTCTAATACATGGACTATGGGGGCTCCCGAAGATTACTGCCCAAATCAGTACGTCTAACTAAGGTACTAATCTTATGAAGGAAAGTAATAATATAAAATTATAATCTTAATAAAATAGAAACTATTCAATTCAAAACCTGAACAGTTATTCAGAAAACGGAAATATTAATGATAAAAAAAATAAATGAAAAAAATTTATATAAAAACTTTCTGGCGCATAACATGTACCACAGCCCCTGATGACGAATTATTGCTTTATGTAATGCACTTTGTAAAACAAAGTAGTATGAATCGAAGTAGAGAGGAAGCCTATTTTGTTTACTTATTTTGAAGTATAGTTTGATTTCGAAAAAAATATAGGTTTATAAAATTTTTCAAATGTTACGAATTTGACTTTACCAATGTCCAAGTTTTGTTCCGCAATGTTAACGCTTCCCAAAAGACTGTGGATATAGATATATAAAAATGGAGAATAATAAGCGAAATCCAATAATATTAGTTACATATAAGAAAAATGTTTAAGATGATTATTCTTGTGTTTTTCTTAGTTATATTTTGGGTGAGTGTGGCCCCAGGAAAAATGACCTCCCCAAGGCTACAGTGGCTGATGGCGTCGATGACAGTCAGCCTGAACTCAGGACTGAGTGGCATCCGCGTCACCAGAAGCACCCAGTGCCTCCACCGGCGGGATCGATGCTGTTCGTGGTGACAGACTAGTGTCCAACCCCATTCGCACCACCGATTCCCTGTTGTTTGACATCCGGCAACCACATAAGAAGACCGGATCTCAGTGACCACAAAAAGAAGAAAGGGTGAAAGAAGAGATAGAAGCCTCCCTTGAGTACTAAAAGAGACCGCTCTGACACCCAGCCACAACTGGTCAGCAACTCTGCTGAGACACAGGAAGGTGAAATGTCAGAACGGTCAAACAGCCGGGGGCGGGTGCATATCAGGACGTCGAGCCTGTCGCAGCGCCAGGCGATAGAACGCCTGTTAGCCTTGACGGGACAGGTCCGACGTTCAGGCGTACATCCGCCCATACTACAAAAGGTAAAGAAAGAGTTGAAGGGTGATGTTCACTGTCAGTGAAGGCTCGCACAGTGCCAGGCGGTATTACGCCTGTTAGCCAGACTTTGAGCCTCACTGACAGGGACTGCAAATAAGATAGGGAGACTACCGCAGAAGAAATCGAAGGATGAAGTGGTTGAAGAAGAAGAAAGATAGGAAAGTGGAAGAAAATAGAGATGATGAGGGCTAGAGTACCGCGGTAGGTACTTTTCGCCCATGTAGGAGCCAGAGGGACTTGGTCAGAGAGTGACCACTACGATTAAGGGTCCTCTTATGGCTCTCCTCGCTGGCTTGAGCCACTATATATTATTAAAAGTTATGTATTGTGTCTAGGATATAAGTTGACACATACGGACTATAGACTAAAACTATTAGCCTCCGTTGGGCGCCAATTTGTAATAACTGTCGCATTAGGTCCAGGTGTAGTAGACCCGAAGTATTGGAAGAGAAGAAAAAAACTTGGACGGGCATTACAAAAAAAAGTATTGTATGTGGCTTGACGAGGTGCACCACCGTAAAATCGCCGAAGCAAAATACATCCTCCGTACCAGGTTGTCGGCACGACGTGTTCTGCTCAAACTAGCTCGCCGTTGGGGGGGGGGGGTTCATTGTACTAGGATGTGTATAGGGTGACAGTTATTCTTAAGTAATCCTCGTGCCTACCGAAAATACACCATATTATGGGCGAACGGGGTGGAAAAAAAAATTCTCGCTCTGGAGCCAACGAGGGGGTATCGAGAAGAGAGAAGGGATGGTCAAAGGTCATCCAGTCATCGGCGGAGTCTACATAATTTCAACCAATGTCAAGGGTGTGGGACGCCGGCCACGGCCTGGGACTACATTAATCCGGGGGCCACACTTACCGGGGGGTCTTTTATTCCATTATGGTTGTTCCGCACATATTTAGTATCGAATTACTGGCATTTTATTTCAACAACAATTTTAATTTCACTTCGATATTATGCCCGGGTTATCTGTTACCTATTCGCAGCTAATTCTCAGTCATTTATTCATCAACAGCATTTATTTCCGCCCTATAAACTATGTATTTACTAAATATTCAATTATAGTTGTAATATATTTATATTCATCAACAGTTTTTATTACCGCCCTATAAACTATGTATTTACTAAATATTCAATTATAGTTGTAATATATTTATATTCATCAACAGTGTTTATTACCGCCCTATAAACTATGTATTTACTAAATATTCAATTATAGTTGTAATATATTTATATTCATCAACAGTTTT
This sequence comes from Thereva nobilitata, assembly GCA_963855945.1. NCBI lineage: Eukaryota > Metazoa > Arthropoda > Insecta > Diptera > Therevidae > Thereva > Thereva nobilitata. The sequence continues at coordinate 100,177,604 of OY979695.1, forward strand.
TATTACCGCCCTATAAACTATGTATTTAATAAATATTCAATTATAGTTGTAATATATTTATATTCATCAACAGTTTTTATTACCGCCCTATAAACTATGTATTTACTAAATATTCAATTATAGTTGTAATATATTTATATTCATCAACAGTTGTTATTACCGCCCTATAAACTATGTATTTACTAAATATTCAATTATAGTTGTAATATATTTATATTCATCAACAGTTTTTTTTTTTTTTCTTCTTGTCTTTCACGTGCTTTTATATTGTCGTTCAACGTCATCAGATTGGCATGGTTTACATAGATGAGTAAGCCTCAAGGTAAACAGTCCCACTTCATCATATGACAAGCGCTTAAAATTATTCATCACGTCTAATTATTTAACTTGAACCATATTCGAATGATCCGATTAGTAATTAAGCATAAATTTTCATACTCCCCCCTTTTTTTCCAATTTAAACTTATTCCCCAGGATACTTAATATATTTTATACCTTTTGAATTCAAAACGAAGGTCGATGAGTCATGTTTAAGAAAAGGATTATGGCAATATTTAATACAAGTAAAACAAAGCTAGCTAGTATTTATAAAAATTTTTTTTTTTTCGGACAATACTTGAAGTTTCCTAAAAGTCAGTGACGTATCTTTTAAATTTTCTAGCTAGCGCGACCAATACTAGACTACCATTAAAATGAAAACCAATCTATACAGAAATTCAACGGTATATTTGCATGATACTCTTCCTGTGGCGGAAATTCTTACGGCTGGCAAGACTCTTTCGACTTGACTTCTATCTTCTGCATTTACGAAAGAAAACTTGTTGCCAGTACTCAAACGCGAATTTTCCACCATTTACTTACGCAATAATGTTAGAGGCTTATTTATAATTTGGAAGGAAGGATTTAAAGCCACCAAAAAAAAATGGTGGACCTAGCCCGTGCGAGAATGATCCACCACTCGGATGAACGGTACCTCTCGTTCGTTGAATGCTATAACCTCTGTTATTTCGAACAACAAAAAAGAATTCTCTTCTTAGAAGGATAATGCAAATCACCTAACAATTTCCGTACGAAATATCCACCACTGAAAGGAGTAGAATTAATGTGCGGAGAAATATTTACCCAAAGTATTATTTATATGATATCTTATTCACGGTCTAAGCCGGGCCTTCACTAGTAAAAGAAAGGGGATACTTAGCTTGATCTCCTCTATTTTGGTTTCCTAACCGTAAAACACCTTTTCCTATTTCCCTGCTAGCACACAGTAGAGATAAATTCTAAATTAATTTATGGCGACACCGCACTTCAACAAAAAGAAAAGCAGAACCTGACTCTCCAAATAGTAAAAATCGACTGCCCCCATATCTACCAAAAACGCCCGCTCACGCATCGGCGCTTCTCCGTGTCCCGTTAACGCACATTTCTTATTCCTTCCGCTATCCCTGTAACTTTCGGGTTCTTTTTTTGTCGTTGGGTAGTTATTGGGGTTGCCAGTGTGATTCCGCGAGGTTATCAATATTTGGGGGGGTTACATGGGTCTCAAAAAAAAGTACTATTTTCGGGTTTTCTTTTTTCTTTGTTTTTTTTTCTTTTTTTGTGTATTTTTGGTTTTTGTTACAAAAAGATTGATTTTTTAATGAAATTCCTGTTATATTTTTGGTAATTTTCTATTCGTAAAATGACATGTAGTGAACGATGGTTGGTGAAATCCGCATACGAGGTAAGACACGCAGTTTAAATCATGTAGGGCGGCCGTTACAATTAATACTACGCTGCAGCACTTTGTTCCGATGGATCTGTTCTGTATCCACGGCTGCTGTACAAGAGCCACCTCGACATCTGGGGTGGCCAGCATCCTGTAAAAGACTACTGAGGCAACCCTACCGGGTTACAGGTTGCAGTGGACCATCCTTATCCTCAGGATGTACCTGCTGCTGTGAGCCAGCAGGAGTCTCATTTTCATGCCAATCCCTCTTGTTTCGACGGAAGCCGTAAAATAGAGGATGTCCTGCTCTTTAAGCTGTATCAACGACCTCTCGTCAATGCTCAGGACAAGAGATTAGGCCTACCCTAAATGAAAAGTAAGGCAGAAATGAAGTAGAAGTGAAGTAGACGTAGTTTCTTTCAAAATTGATATATAAACCAAAATAAAAAGTTCATAAGAAGTATAACAAGTGAACAGCCTTACTTTCTTAATTTTTGTTTACTTCTTGTGCGGTTCTTACCGCACGGTTACTTCTCTAATAGTCTCGACACACGGCAATCAAAATATGACGAAAATTCCTAATTTAAATTTTTCGAAATTAAACTTCCACTTCACTTCCATTTTGGTCACTCTCATACATTCATATGCAATGGTACCTAACTTCACCTCACTTCACTTCCCATTTAGTGTAAGCCTATTGACTGTTCTGGTTCACTTTCCTTCTCATCATACATATGCCACCAAAAGGTCACTTTAATCGGCTAGTTTTGAAGCGCTTTCCTGCGAAGCACCCGTTCCGGTTCCCTAACATCGTTAGGGACCCAAAAGCTGATCCTCTTGAATTTAAGAGGGTCTTTTTAAGCCACGTACACACCGCCCTACGAAGGCCAGCGAATGGGATTCTTTGACGTTCGTTGGTTCTAAATGGACGGCTTAGCGAAGGCCAACGAGGGTTCGTTGACGTTCGATTTCAACCCGTAGCGTAGCGGAAACATCAAGGAAATAGGCCATTCGAGCGAAAGCGGGCGTCGAACGCAAACGAACATTTTAACATTTTGACAATTCTGTGGTATCATCAGTTTTTATTTATTACATATTTTGATGTGATTTTCATGTAACCATGCACCGAGCGCTTTCGTTTCATTTTCCTTACAATTTCATCAAGGTATATGAAATTCGAAAATATAATTTCCTAGTCGTCATCCATCATCCTCAACAAATGCTAAATAAGCAAACAAATGCTTATGGACGTATCTCCGAACGACAACGAACGTTCGGTAGCCAACGCCGAATATCGCTCGTTGGCCTTCGTTAGGCCGGTGTGTACGCTGCTTTAGAGATGCCACGAATAGTGATTTGGCCGAATAACGAATAAGCTGGTGACATATACAAGCGTACATGCATTGCATTCAGTGACTCCCTGATATGCGGAGATTTTCCACTGACACATAATTGCATGGTTGCGTTCCGTCCCGGCTCTCACAGATAGCCCAAAAATCTGAGTAACGAGTCGCATGTGTTTGTTGTGTATGCTTGTGTGTCCTATGTCGAATGCGGCAATGCAGAAAAAGTTGAAAGTAGCCCGACATTTGCGTGGCATGCGGAACATTTACGGAATATTTCGTCAGGTCGTATTTGAATACACACACTTCTATATTATCTGTCAACGAATGCAACGCATGTACGCTTGGATATGTCACCAGCTATACCGAATATTCGACCACGCTCAAAAGATGGCATGGCAAAAGTAGCATCAAAACTGGTTCCACTTGCTTTTGAGAACTGCCGCCTAATACCAAAGTCTAGATATTAACAAGTCTTTCATCTTCATATGGTTAATGAGTGAAAGGCGAACAGCTATATGCACAAATTGTTCAAATGACGAAGTCAAGCTATCAGAGAGGGGATGCAAGATTTTTATACACGCTCGCACACAACTAGCGGGCGGAAGATTTTATGATTTTATATGGAGTTATACTTGCATGCATTGGCGCGATTGATTCGATTTATGAAAAAAAACAGCCGATTTAATTTCCTTCCTTTTCTGTTCTGCATACTTTATCGTAGAGAGAGAATCGGGCTTTGTCTCGCCGAGTTCACGAAGTATGCGTTGAATTGTGCTCAGCAGTGATGTTCGTATATGCACGCACACAATTAACGGGGGGAAATTTTGTATGAAGATGAAAGACTTGTTATTTTTAGACTTTGCCTAATACCGCCTGATCTTACCACTACAGTCATATTTTCTGTGTTGCTGGTGTGTCGCGCAATTTCACCGAATATTTTAAGCCACTCGATTTCGACAAAGTTTTCTGGGATTAGTTCAAACTGAAAGAACAAGACAACAAATTCTTCTAGGAGCTCTGAAAATAAGTTGTGATGAATCTAGTAGCACCGATAATGATTCTTCTCCACGTCGTAAGAAAAGAAACACCAATTAAAATGATAAGACCATTGAAATACATGACAGTTTCTGGAACTGCTTTGAGGAAGTCGCTACAGAAAATATGGGAAGTAATAATGAGGATGTGAAGAGAGTGCTATTGCAAATGAGATGGATTTTATTTAAAAACAATTCGCCTAGATCGGGACCCCTACAAGTGGTGGTCAGAAACGCAAAACAACTACCAAGTCTCTTAAAATTTGCAAAGATTTATCTATCGTCTCCTGGAGGCTATTTTCTGAAGCAGGTATTATTTACGAGGAGAAGCGCAATCGTTTGCTAGCGACAAATGCTGAAAACCTTGTTTTTATTCATCACAACTTACCACTGATAAATTTTTGGTATTAAAGTTTTGTAATTTGTGATTAAAATACATATAATTTTGAGTGATATGTCTGTTTTTTTATGATTTGGTATTCGGTATTCGGCCTATAGGTATATAAAAAAAGTAGCCGAATTATTTTGGGCTATAGATAGCTTAGTATTAAGAAAAATATATGTAAGGGGGCGTCCATAAATTACGTGAGGTGTTTAGGGGGGGGAGGGGGTCGAGCCAAATCTCACCAAATCTCACGTGGGGGAGGGGGAGGGTCTCCGCAAATCTCACGTAATTTTTTTCTGCAAGAAACAGTGTAAAATCGCGAGAAAACTGGGTTAAATTAATAGTACAGGTAAATTAAGCCGAAAAAAGCGATATAGCGGAAATAATTAGGTACAGGCTGAAAATTGGCAGAGCGCTTCTTTTTATGCTTTTTAATAAGGGGTTATAAAGTCTTATCTACCGATTTTCTACTCCGAGAAGCCCACTTTTTAGGGGGTTTAGCCCTCAAAATGGGTATTTTTCGATTTTTCTGTAATTTTTTTGCAATATTGCTTAATATCTTTTTGTTTTTTTCAATTAAAATCGTCTTTTCGGACCCGCAATTAAATTTCATTCACGAAAATCTTGGTGCAGTATCAGATGAACATGGTGAAAGGTTTTATCAAAACATATTGCAAATAGAGAAGGAATAATGAATCAAAAGTATACGTGATACTATTACTATATTTCGACTCAATAGCAATTGGGTATAAAAATTTTGCACTGCCGTTTACACTGTATTTGTTCACTGTTTCAAATACCATCCAACTGGAACATCCAAAAAAAACTAAAGAAAATAATTTAAATATCTGGGAATGAAGACGTGATGAAAAATTCTTATCTTTTTATACAATGGTCTGGGAAAAACTGCGAAAGTAATGTATGCATTGACTTATACCAACATTTTTGGACAGATTGCCACCCTACGATGAACTATGTAGTGTGGAGGTCTAAGCTTAAGCAAAACAGAAAGGCCTAGAAGCCCAATTGAAAAACCTGGAACCTAATGCGCTCCTAAGAATCTCAAGTGCATAATGTACCTAATCCTACTGAAATCATAGAGAATATATTAAGAATCGGCTCTTTTCACATCAGTCAGAACACATGCTATCTGCGGTGCATTGTCACTACAAAAAGCAGACATTTGCACCAGGCGACATAATTAGTTATCTAAGCATCTTACACGACTCGAATTTTGAATCGACGACCATCTGCTCTGACATACCTACTAAGGCCAAGATAGATTTTGAAAACCTTTTGTTCTCATTATCGAGAGTTGTGAAGAATGGAATTCTAACAGATCCGCACTTCTTGAATCTGTATCCTGATGTACAGGCGGCTCAAACGTCAATTTGAGAAGCTGGCTGTGACTTCAGACTCCGCTTTACTAAGGCGATACGAAAGTAGGAAGCAAACGGAAGCTAGTAGCGATGCCTGATAAATCTTCGAAAAGAAATTATTTTCAGCCAACCAACTTCATTTATTAACTTAATTTGACATTTTGATGCGAACAATAAATTGTTTCAAGAATATTTAAAGAGTTTTTAGAATATTTTAAAGCAAACAAATAAATGCAGCGCATGCGGCAATGGCTTTATTCACGGACTGAAATCCGATAACAGGAGGACAAATTTATTTCGAATTCGCATTGGTGGAAGATACCATTTTCTTATTTCCGAATTTCATGACTTTCGAATCGGATTCCAGGATAACCCCCCTGGGTCTTTCAGTCACAGGTTTTTTACCTAACGATGACATATATAGAAGAATGCTCCGAAGTTTGTATATCTCTATGGCTCTACCATTACTATTAAAACAGTCAAGTCGTTACTCTCTAAAAACGAAACAGTGGATGCCAAAGGCAACCTTCGTATGTCAATATATTGTAAAATTCTAAATTTTTTTTATATTCCATATGCTTGCTCTACAAATACACGAGTTTTCTGTTCTCTTGTTAAGAAATCATTATCCCTGTAAGGCACCCTGAGGTTGGTTTCCAAAGGGTAGGCAGAATCACCTGCTAAATGGTAATCCACAGGTATTGTAGTTTATATTGGGTGCATGCCGAGTTGGTGCTGTTATGATTTTGTGTTACTGTTCTCCAACACAAATTATGATTTCTAAATGCAATCAAGCACAGATTAAGGTATTTACACTAAAAATACGCATAATAGTGTAAATCCTACGAATTTTTTAAAATTTTAAAAATCTCACGTGAGATTATGGGGGGGAGGGGGTCGAGCCAAATCTCACGACATCTCACCAAGGGGGGGGGGGGGGGGTCGAAAAATCGCCAAAATCACCTCACGTAATTTATGGATGTCCCCTAAAGTTCTGATTCAACCATGGAATAAACCGTTTGTCGCGTAAAGTGCGTATTCAAAAGTTATAATAAAGTTTACCAAAAGCTTAAAACTGAGTTTTATTATGTTAAAATAACTTACACTAAACTGTACCTTAAATTTTATTTCTGTTAACTTCTACTCTTCGTAAATAAAAACAACCGTTTTGGATACAATGATTTTTTATAAAGTTTACTACTGATCAGAAGCGTATTTCATGTCATTCACATAACAAATACGACTACTTTGAATGTACTGTATTCAAACTGGATTGATTCAAAGCAATCAAACTTATTGTTTTTTATTTGAAATATGTTGACACTGACAGTACAAGCGGGTTTTAAATGAAGATGCAGGCCAATTGTTGATTGCAATTTATGTCTTCCCGGTTCGTTATTTATTGGTGGTAGCTGAATTTCAATCATGGAGGCCTACATATAAAGTGACATTTCTATACTGTCTATAAAGCTACAAAAAGTTCGTAATTTTTACAATTTTGGAATGTTAATTAATTTTTAATGTCAGAAAACCTGCAAGATCTTCCAAAAAAACCACCACTGTGTGGCTCCTGTCGACTTGTGTATAGTCTTTGTGTTTTCTTCGTATGCGTCCTACATCTGTGCATGCGGTTAAATTTAAGCTTAACTTCTATTTGCATGGTCAGAAAAGAAACATCATTTTCCAGAGTAAAACAAATTAATCAGTGTCGATAGCATGTCAAATAAAACAATATTCCAATTTCAGTTTAACTTGTCAGCAGGCATCGACATCGATGAGTTGTCATGCATGAGACGCGGTCGATCAGCAACACTACATCCGATAGAAGTATAAAGTGAAAACCTTTTAAATACTTCAACGTAATTTTAATTTTTTCATAGGGAGAACTTTACTGGAGCGACAAGCAGGAATGGCTCGTTATAAGTGCATTTTTTTACGGATACTTAGTTGGTCAACCCGCGTGCGGATTGCTTATTAGTATATTTGGAGCGAAAAATTTGTTAATATTGTCACTTATTAGTCAAGGTGTCTGTACACTAACGCTTCCTCCTCTAGCCCGTCTGCATGTTTATGCTATATTTGCAATACGCGTGCTACAAGGATTTGTCGGAGTTAAATTTATATAAAAAACAAAGTAGATAAAAATTTAAAGCCTTATTTTCTAGGGTGCAGTTGTCCCGGCAACATACCAGCTGTATACCATATGGGCACATCCTAGTGAAAGATCATTTTTAATAAATTTTGGGTATGCTGGGGTTCCGGTCGGATCTATAGTTGTGTTCCCATTTTCTAGTTTCCTATGTCAAGTGGATTCATACAGAGGTTGGCCGCTAATATTTTATATCACTGGTAAATTTCAATTTATTTTTTCGCTTCCGTGATTTAATACAATATTTGAAATATTTTTCAGGGTCTATTTCAGTGTTTTTCGGGATTATATCTTACTGGCTTATATATGACACTATAAATGACCATCCACGGATATCTGAAGCGGAAAGGCATTATTTGCGAGAAACCGAAAAAATTTCAGAAGAGGTATGTTGAAATATGAATTCCATCTAGTTTAAATTATTTTAAAGATTTTTTTTAGAGACTAAAGGTTCCCGTTGTAAAGATACTTACATCGGTTCCAATTGTAACATTCTGTGTGGTTCACTTTTGTACAAGCTGGGGATACCAAATCGTGAGCTTAGCCACTCCGCATATAATGAAGGACGTTCTATATCTCAGCATTGAATCGGTAAATAATATAAACACGTTAAAATATTAAAAACAAAAAAATTCGTAAGAAATTTTGAACTGTTTCTATTAATGGTTGAGTATAAATCTGAATTTTTCCTAAAATGTAGTAAGTTATAATCTAACTACACCTACGAGCAGATAATACACACCAGTTGACCGCCAAGCAATTTTTCTCATAAATAATTGCATTTCAGTAAAATGGCAAAGTTCAAACTTATCTCATTGCTTTTAGACTACATATATATTATGCTACTAATTAACAATTACTATCTTCTATATTCTTCTATCTATATTAATAAAAGAGAGTTTCTGTATGTATGTATGTACGTATGTATGTATGTGTGCGCTCATGGGCGTAGCAATGAATTTTTGCTGGGGTGGGCCAGATTTTAAACCACCGTTACGGACTGACTGATGATAAGCTTGATCAAATATTTTCTTTTTTCAACTATTTCTGTGTCATGTTGCCTCACAAATCTATCCTGTAGGCTTCCTGAAACCATCGAGTGTTTGAAAGAAACGTGCATTTCTGTGGACTGCTTATGTATCAAGGATTTTCGATGCTCTTGTAATGCTTCTCCAATTTTTTTTCAATTATCATAGGTAACAAACTTTTCGTTTTGAGCACGTAAGTTATTTGTACAGAAGTTTCTGCAAACCAAAACAGTAAACTTTGTCTTCATTGACACTAGTACGTATACATGCGAAATTGAAGCCGGATTCAAGCCAGCTTGGATCTTACAAAAATCCATGTTATACGGAGATCGAATTCAAATAGGATCGAGCGGAATTCGATGAAAAAGAGAAACAACAGTAAAACGATACGAAAACTACAAATTGTAGTTTATGTTCATTGCTTTTCGATTACGTTTGAATCCATTTAAACTTCAATTACTCGATCTGACGATGTCAAATACGCCGATTCTCACTTTCAATCTTTCGATCTCTGGATCGTTCGATTTGGTCATGTATACGTGGTAACTATACTCAATTCAAGAACATTCTTCATTATATTTTGAAGAAAAGCATCTCTATCTGTCGCCGATTTTTTTTCTCGGAAAATCTAAAATTGGCCTCGATGGACCAGTATGCTGCCTGACCATACCACTAAAACCATATATCGTGTGTTAACACAAATTTTAAGGAAAATCAACTAAGGGTCTGATTATGTTGGAGCTGCGATAGATGGTAACAGAGCTGTGACAAAAGCTGTGACAAAGGCTGTGACAAAAGCTGTGAGTAGCGCAAATAAATCAGTCTTACCAGTTTCTGACAGAAGTGCAAACAGAACGTTGACAATAGATATGACTGAGGAATCAACATCCATCTTGATACTGATAGGTACTAGCGGAGAAAAGTAACCCAAGCTTTATCGCAGCTCTTGTCGTTGGTCGCGACCAAAGCCTGAGTCACCGCGTTGCTCCAATATAAACAACTCTATTGAAAACCTTGTATTATCTCCGCTCCGCTAGCATCGCCGCTCTACTCGTTTATCGCAGCTCCAACATAATCAGACCCTAAATCTCGCAATTTGGTCGCGCGCTGTTCTAAAAGGGGCCTGTCCTGATTTTATTAAGTGACCCAATTTTCTAGGAAACAGATATTAAAATATTTTATAACTCTAGTCCAGTAAAATGGTGCAAAAAAGGGCCATCTGAACATTTTCTGAAAACAGCAATTTTTTTGTAATATGTAGGGGGGTTGGTTGGGAGTATAAAACCGAGTTTTCGGGATCCAGAGGGGTGACGTTCGGCCGCCATCTTGTTTTGAGTGGTGAAAAATGGTTTTCCTTATTTCTCAGAAACCGTGAGTCCTACAGAATTTTTGTAAGAATATTTTTTTAGATAATCAAATTATCTACAACTTTCGTAAATAATGTTTTGCCGTAATATTAATAATAAAAAAGATATGGACGAAAAAAGACAAAAATTTTAGGGGTGATGAGTTTTAAAGCGCTAGAACTTTTTTATTATTGATTTTACATAAAAAATGCCTTATAACTTTTTTGTAGCGAATTTTCTTGCGGATAATTTGAATTAGGATCTATTGAATTAGGGTTGTTTTTGTAGATTTTAGAGCAATGCAAACGGAGAAGTTATAACAAAAGTTCTGCATATGCTTCCATCTATACAGGGTGTATACCGTTAAATTTACAAATCGGCCGGCTGTGGATAGGTTTTGGATAGACGAACAAAAAATCGTATGGGAGGGGGCGTAAATCGTAATGGTTTAGCAGCGAGGGCGTTATGTAATTTTTTTGGTAGAGGTTTACATATCACCCTGTATTTTTGTAACCTTATGAGCTATTTTCATGAGTAAGGTATCAGTGTACGCAGAATACTACCACCTATCTAAAACTGTAAAAGTCAAGGTTCTACCTAACCCAAATTTAGACTTGGTCATACGGCCCTAATTGCCACTTGGCTATCAGAGAAGATAAAAATCCGTTCTTTTTGGTAGAGCCTTCTTTAGTTCTCATGAGTGCATGCCAGTATAGCGTACACTTCTGCTTGGAAGACAGTTGCTAGGCTGCCTAGGCTTATCGCTCTGCTGAATATGGGGCTTTCGCTTCAGATTACGGCGCCCACACCTGACTCTGTTTTGGAGCCATCCGTGTACCATACTATTTTTTGTAAAATTGTTTTAAGCCTTATGTAACATCACGGGTTTTTAATGAGTGATTCACTTTTATTCTGGGGTGGGCCAGAAAGATTCTGGGGTGGGCCTGGCCCACCTGGCCCCTCCCCTTGCTACGCCCATGTGTGCGCTATAGCGGCCCAGCGGGAAATGGAGGGCTCCAATAGCGCTGTTTGAGCACTCCTTAAAAAGCTTACAGCGCTCCCGTTACGCTCCAGTTCCATATACTTTTTAACATTGCATGTCATTGCAAGGGAGCATACGTTTTTATGCTCCTTCAAAAGCGTTCTAGGAGCATTATAAAAAAGCTTTTTAATAAAGAATTATCATGGACGCCTGTGGATATGTGATCCGGGTATTGAAAAGCTTTTATTTTGTTTATCTTTTGAAATTGCCTTTTCCTTTCCAAGCGCGAGTGTGATTTTACCAAAGCAGGCCCCCAACTAAATTCCAACCACTTTTAAAGCTGCTTGTCTTTCGTATCGAACGAGAGCCGGTCCATTGAGTATGCTAATGCCACCCTTTATGGTCATCAAGATAATCGCTCATTTTCTTCGTTCTATAAAATTTATGAAAGCTCCGGTAATGCTCCTTCGGGAGCATATTTCACAGCGCTCCAAGTAAGCTCCCCTGAACAGCGCTCCAAATTTTTCCCACTGGGGGGCGCACCAGTCATCGCAGAGCCTCGAAATTTTGCACGAAGGTCCGTGGGGGTCTCCCATGAAACACCTCGAAACCCGATTTTCGAAATTCAAAATGGCCGCTAAAAAATGACCGAAATTCAAAATGGCCACCCAAATATGAATTCGCAAATTATATTCCGATTTCAATGAAAGTAAATCACGCTAATCACGAATTTGTGGTCAAAATTTATAAATTCAAATTGGCCGACGAATTTGTCAATTGTGTTCCGATTTCAATGACAATCGGTATCTGGGGTTTTTTGAGGTAGTAAATAACGAATTTATGATCAGAACTTATAAATTCAAAATGGCCGCATCAATATGGCTGAAGAATTTGCCAATAGCGTTCCGATTACAATAAAAATTGGTATCTGGGGTTTTTTAAGGTAGCAAATAACATATTTATGATCAGAACTGACGAAATTTTCCAATTGCATTCAGATTGCAATGAAAATCGATATTTGAGGGATATATTCAAAATGGCCGATGAACTTGCCAATTGTGGTTCGATTCCAATGAAAGTGGGGTGGGTTTTTTAAGGTAGCAAATAACGAATGTATGATCAAAACTTATAAATTTAAAATTTCGAGGCAATATGGCGGACGAATTTTACCAAATAAGTGTTATTTCCCTGTCAGCTGTATGTAGGTTGTTCAAGAATTGGGAAATCTGAAAATCTTCACATCTTAGCTCCAAATGGAAGAACATTAAACATAGTGTATCTTGGTCATTTCCCCTATTGTCGTGAAGTTTGCCACGCGATCGAGTGTACCTATAAAATCCTCGGCGAATAAAAGGTAAATCGCCACAATTACAAAGAAAAGGGAAGGGCCCTCCACTGCCTTCAAGAGGGTAAACGATGCCATCTATCGCATCCAAAAATTTCGATCGGTAAGAACGGGACGGAGACTGTGTTCGGGACGAACACTAAGTAAGAAGAGGGCAGTGTAACGGTTAACAGAAAAGAGAAAGTTAAAATTCCAATTCACCGAGAAGTTTCATGTTCAGAGGCATCTACTTGAATACATTAGGGTGGTCCTTATTTTGGAAAAGTCCCGATTTTTTTGAGTGCTCCCCATAAATCAAAAGTAGAGGCCGAAAAAATAATTATGATGCAAAAAAAAGTCGAAAAATAAAATTATAAACCGTCCCCCACGCAGGTCGAATTTTAAATAGGATTTAACATGGGTTTTCGTTTTTTTAGGTTCAACCAAGCGTTGAGCACTTGATTTCCATCGGTTCAAGGTGAAACTTGGTATCCTTAGGTTTCCGATACCGCTTAATACGAATATCATGTCAAAAATCGGTTTTTACTAATGACAGCTGTCAAAAAAGCTGTCAATAGAAATTAACCATAAAAAAGTTTCCAAAATTATTTTTTCATGATTTGTTGTTTCTTTCACTTTTTCCTTCCGCGGACAGTGCACACATAAACTTTTTTTATTTAAAGGCGTTGCAACGCACGCGGGTTTTTTGCTAGTACAGAATAAAACAAACTCTTAATACACATAATAATATCAAATGGAGAGTATCTATTTCACTACAATTACAATAGTTGTGTTTAATGAGCTGCTCTAGGTTGAGATATCTCAGGCAAATGTGTTTCATGAGCAATTCGGTTGCTCTAGCTTGCCTGAAGTTGTGTTTCATGAGCCTGCTCTAAGTTGAGCTAGAGCACGGTTTTCTGCTCTACCTTTTTTGGTAAAGCAACTTCGGGGAAGCAATCAGCTGTTTGTCAACGACTAAGCCGGCAACCGTTAATCGAAGACTGTTAAAAATAAATTGCAGTACAGTAAAGTGATGTACAGTTTTTTAATAGACCTCAATAAGAGTTTAAATTTAATATTTTAAATAGATTAAAAACTAAAATTAAAATTTTCTTTTTAAAAACTGACAGGTTGAACTTCTGACAACTAACTTTGAGAATTGTTGCCTGAAAAGTGTTTCATGAGATTTCTTGCTCTGAATTGCTCCAATTTGCTTTATTGTTTTTTGACAGATGCTCTACTGTGAGCTGCCTTGAGCTGCTCTGCTTTTTTCGGTCTCATTAAACACAGCTAATATGAAGTTGGTTACAACTCTTGATTAAAGCCCTACAGACATGACATCACCTCCTCCTCATTTCGTTGTTATATTCTTACATTTTTTCTATAAATCTTCTTACAGGTTTCCCAATTATTTTATTTACATTTAGATTAAATCAAATCGCACAGTAATAGTAGAATCATCGGTGGTCAAATCTTTGCGACCACGCTAAATTTTTATGTTTTAATAAATTTTCAAGCTTTGGCCTATCTTCATAACATTTCCTGAGGTAGGTAGGTGAAGAGCTGCCTCCAGTGCGACCGGAGGCCCAATTAGCGCTTGGCGTGCCGTTTTGTTGCCAGCGTTTGGTCGTGTGTGACGGATGCCTAAAGCAATCCTATGGAATTTAGGAAGCTTATCAGTGATCTGATTTCCAGTCTGGAGATCTCTTTTAAGTCTTTCAAAACGTAACTGATTAGTATGCGGTGCCCTGCCTGGCTTCAGCTAGGGGATGCACAACTTGGCAGCATGTCCCATGATGATTGCAATATCTCGTCGGGGTCTGTTTAACAGGTCCATTGTTTTTTCTTTGTTATAAACCACCCAAGTCGCTCTAGAAATAATGCGGGTTTTATTTTCATTTATTTTTTTAGTGCTATGCAGTTTTGGGTGGCTAGCAGCAGGTGGTAGTCGAGAATAGCGTTTTTGACTCCGCCTATTGGGCTGCCGACCATCTCGGTCTCCGAGTCCCAGAGAGACACTCCGTGCTTAGCTAGGTAGTCGGCTTTCTCGTTCCCATCTATGTTCCTTCCCCGACCCAGACAAAAGTCACGTTGTGCTTTCTACCTAGCCTATCCAGCTCAGCTCTACATCGACCCACTAGGCTCGAGCGCATCATTACTGAATCCAAAGCTTTCATAGAGGCTGGTCGGGCTGACAATTCCAATACTATATCCTTGTGTAGGTTCTAAGTTTATTGTCTGGCAGGCCTTCAGGATCGCCAGCACCTCTGCTTAAAAGATACTAGCGTACACCTGGAGGTGCCAGGACAGTGAACTGTTAGTGGTCTCTAGATAAACCCCTACTCCGCTGCCCTCTGACGTCTTGGAACCGCCGGTGAATATTCGTACATCGGAATTTAGCAGAACGTCTCCGTTTCTCTACTCTCTTCTTAAGGGTATTTCGGCGGAGAAGTCCTTCCTAAAGGTCAATCTAGGAGGAAGGTAGTCCGGGGTTGTAGCGACCATACCCACGGGTAGCAGATTCAAAATATTGCTATGTCCGTAGGGTTTTGAGGTCCAGGCCCCGGATTCCCTCAGCATGAGGGCACTACACGAGGCTAAATGTTTGATGTGAAGATCGAGTCGGAGTAGGTACAAGAGAACATGAAGGGCTTTCGTGGAGCATATTCTCATGGCCGCTGTTGCCCCTATTGTCGCCGTTCTCTGGACCCTTCCCAACTTTATGACGTTATAGGTCCTGCTCAGCGCTGGCCACCATACTAGCGACCCATACGTGAGAATTGGGCGTACCACTGCCGTGTACATCCACAGGACCATCTTAGCCTAAGACCCCAGCTTTTGCCAAAAGTCTTTCTACAGGCGTAGAAGGCTATAAGGTTTTCTTTACCCTTTTCTCGATGTTCAATTGCCAGTTGAGTTTAGGCTCCAGTATTACACGCAGAAATTTCACTCTGGAGGATAAGGTGAGAGTGTGCCCCTCCAACCTGGGGAGAGATCAACTCAGTTTTCTCGGATTGACTGCCAGGCCGCAGCCTGCTGGCCAGCTGCAAACTTTATTTAGGCATCTTTGCATGATTTCACAAATCACTGTTGGAAAAATCGGCTGGATTTACACGACCGGACACCAAACAAACACTGAACAGACAAAACTTAGCTGTAATCGTTATTTCTCTTTTGAAGTCCGATGATCGTTCGTTCCTTTTGTCCGTTCGGTATCCGGTCGTGTAAACCAGCCCATTCCGGACACCATTATCACAATTTCATCTGCGTATGCTACGATTTCAGCTCCGCTTTTGTCTAGTTTTTGTAGTATACTGTTCATCGTTTTTTTTTTTTTTTCTTGTGTGAGGTACTGGGTCCATAGGTACTGCGGCCATTCATTTGGCCTATTGCACTACACCCTTATACCTCATATCTTTAACCCAGACCGCTTGAACAAGTTCAGCAGTCTGCCTAGTGGCTTGTCGCTTAGACTTGAATAATCGAGCAGGGACTCTTCGAATAAAGAAACCCTGCTCCTCGCTATTGCGGGGCATTCACAGAGGACGTGGAGAGCAGACTCATTCTCCTCCAGGCAAAGCCTGCAGGTAGGGTCCTCCGCTTTTCCTATCCTCCATAAGTGGTAATTTAGGGCGCAGTGTCCGGTAATCAAGCCAATAAGTGTAAGCCGGCTCTGGACCGATGAATGCAATGTCAGAGCCCTGCTTAGCTAGGGCATCCGCTTTTTCATTGCCTTTGAAGCCCCGATGTCCCGGGACCCAGACAAGGGTAACTTGATTGAGAACGCCCAGCTCACCAAGAGCACGTTGGCAGTCCCAAACTAATTTAGACTTGGTCCTACGGGACCTTATCGCCCTAATTGCCGCTTGGCTGTCAGAGAAGATAAAGATCCGTTTGTTTTGGTAGGCCTTTCTTAAGTTCTCATGAGTGCATGCCAGTATAGCGTACACCTCTGCTTGGAAGACAGTTGCTAGGGTGCCTAAGCTCATCGCTCTACTGAATCTGGGGCTTTCGCTCCAGATTCCGGCGCCCACACCTGTCTCTGTTTTGGAGCCGTCCGTGTACCATACTAGTCCACCCGGCGATACCTTAGGAAAGGTCCAGGTTAGCCTATCTTGTATGTGCACAGAGGGTTGCTTAAATTTTGAGATTTTGAAAGGCATGCAATCGGAGAGCATCCCCGCTTCCGAAATCCCTTCTATAATGTTGATAATTGTAGAATGTTCTCGCTCGAGACCAGAGCCCAGATAGCCATTCGCTTTCAGCCGCAGCGCCGCGTTTATCGCAGATTTCTCTACCTCAAGGTGGAGTGGTACCAGATTGAGGAGAGTCTCCAGTGCTGCCGTCGGGGAAGTGCGGATGGCTCCAGTGATCGAAAGGCAGGCCATTCTTTGAATTTTGCACAAATTGGTTATGAAACCCTTAAGCGCCGTTCTGTGCCACCAAACTAAAGCTCCATAAGTTACTATGGGCCTGACGATGGTGGTGTATATCCAGTACATGGTTTTCGGCTGCAAACCCCATATGGAGCCACAAGCTCTGCGGCAAGCCCACAGGGATCTGCGCGTTCTGCTCATCAGAGTATCCATGTGCTGGTTCCAGTTGAGCTTGGCATCTAGCGTCACTCCTAAATATTTGGCTTGTTGTGAAAAGCCTATAGTATAAATGTTATATTGACATTCCTCCAGACAGATGGGATATAACCATGTACGAAGGAAGCCCTGAATATTTTGCATAATAAGGGAGTGACCAGGTCGCAGCCCTCCCGTAACATAATGGGATAGATCCGGTCTGCTCCAGGGGACTTGTATGGTTTGAACGATCCTATCGCCTCCCTAATTGCTTCGTGATTAAACACGGCGTTTGCTTCTGTCCAGGCAGCTTTGGTCGCTTTAGAAAGTGAGCCTGTTAGTGGCCCAGCAGTAGCTGTATTCCCATTTGAATAAATGATTGTGCCTGGGAAGTGTGCCTGGAGCAATATTATCAAGGTTTCTTCCCTAGACTGTGTGAGAGAGCCATCGGTTCTCCTAATAGATCCGAGATCTCCAGATGTGCCCTTTAATAAAGCCTTGTGGATCTTTGCTGAGTCTCGAATGTCTTCGATACTCTCGCAGAAATTCCTCCAGCTGTTTCTTTTTGCTCGTCTGATCGCCCTGTTATAGGTGGTTAGCGAGCCTTTATAACTCTCCCAGTTGCCGCTCTTCTTGGCTGCGTTGAATAGCTTCCTAGTGGCGGATCTCAACTTAGAGAGCTCATTATTCCACCATGGAGTTTTCCTGTTGCGCGTCCTCATCAGAAGGGGGCAGTTATTGTTGTAAGCAGCAGTAACCGCCTCCGTAAGGAAGACCGCGGATAGGTCCACATCCATCGTAGATTTGATTGAGTGCATGGAACCCTTCAGTACGCTACTGAGTTCGCCCCGAAAGCCTGCCCAGTTTGTATATCTGGGATTTCTATATGCACTCACTCTTTCCAAAGACTCACCCACCATAAAGTGAATGTGTCTGTGGTCTGAGCACGATGGCTCATCTGAGACCCGCCAGTAACTCACGTGGTTGGCAACGTGTTGAGTGGCCAGCGTAATGTCTATAACCTCAAGTCTCCTACCGTTGTCGAAGGTAGGATCCGTGCCGCGATTTAATATGTCCAGGTTAGTAGTTAAGAGGTAATCAAAAAGGTATTCGCCCCTTTTGTTCACTCCGCTACTGCCCCAGGCATCATGATGGGCGTTCGCGTCACATCCTATGATGATCTGCAGACCGCTGCTGTTAGAGTGACCCACAATATCCTTGAGTTCTTTGGATGGTGGTGGGTCCCTGGAGTCGTAGGGGAGGTATGCTGAGCATAATATGATTATGCTTTTGCTGCCCCCCCTTCTAATAGGTATCTTCACCACTGCCAGGTCTCTCGACGACTTGTCTGTGAGAGGAAAGCAGTTAGTGTTCATCGTTACTAACCACAGTAAAGGGCAGTTGACGCCTCCTTGTGGTGTACCTCTGTTGGTGTTTACCGTCTCGTTTCCTAAATCCGGTTGGAAAATTCTCGAGCTGTGTTGCCTTAACTGATTGCAATGTTTCTTTCAAATGGATGTTTTCTCGTAACTATCCAAACACTATTCCTGTAAACAAATGAAAATCCCTTCAATCAAGCATAAAATCATACCGAAATATTATTCATAATTTATTCGAAGCTGGGTAATACGACGGGCTAGTTAATGATTAACCCCATTCTTTACAATTAATATCCGCTGACTGTACGCTTTATTAAAAAATATTCTTCTTAAACCATTACTGATCTTAAAATATGTCTTCCAAAATTTTTAGTCCATATTCATTTAATTTTGTCATCGTCAATGCTTCTAACCCATATGTCGCAACTGCTCTTATGGTGTATAGTAGCTCTTTTTTATGTGGTAGTCTAAGCTCAGTCCGTCATATGGTACACGCATGGTGGCAATGTCTAGTAGTAAGCTCAGCTTGGGGGATAGAAAGAAAAATAGGATAGATTAGTGGGAGTCGGGTGGGTGTTGGAGGAGATGGCGGTGAACCTTCCGTTTGAACTCTTGGGTGTTATATGACTTCAGGAATGCTGGCTGTAGAACGTTATTCCACTGTCTTCTTGGTGTTCACTGGTGTTCTTGTTATAAACGAATTTCTAAACCGGAGTGTGCGCGAAGAGAAGGGCTGTAAACTGTAAGCCGACCGGGCAAGCCTTGTATTACGGGAGGAATGTTGCCGTGGAGGCATAAGGTTACTTACTTATTTCAGTGGAGCAGTCATTGTGGTAAAAGCGGTAAAATTTTGCAAAAGCTGCTACATTCCTACGGTGGCTTAATGAGTCAATTGAAGAGCAAATGGCGCTATCACCAATAAGTTTAAGAGCGCGGTTTTGCACCTTGTCCAGCCAAGGTAAGGTGGTTCTCGGGGCCCCGGCCCAGATATACGAGTTGTATTCGAGGAGGGAACGAATGTAGGACTTCTAGATTATAGCCCTGGCCGACGGCTGGAGGAGGAATTTGCACCTTTTAAGGAATCCCAGACACAATAGCAATTTGGAAGATTTGGTTAGGTAAATGTATAGTATAACCACAGACTTAACTATCTGTAATACAGATGTTCCGCTTCATACAAAATTTTGGCACCAGGAAATTGCTGGGTAGGATTTGTTTCGATTCCTAAGGCGAAGCTTTAGAATACACATTCCACAAAGCTCTCCACGCATTTCCCCAAGTTCTCTGTTGATTGACAAAGGAAGAGAGGAAGGGCATGGTGGCTACGGAGCTTCATTCCACACGGACGAAATGTATTTTTTCGCCTGCTCCACCCCTCACTCACTTTGCCTTACCAGCCAGGCAGCAGACGACACAATTTTTTTTGAATAGCCAAGTGCTCACGCGCAGGATGGATTTTTTTGTTAATTGCCATTGTGGCAGGTCATGATTTTGTTTTTTTGTTGTTTTCAGGCATTCAATGATATTTCTCGGATGAAATGGAATATTCTATTTCGCTACATTTCGGATTTCCCGGCCTAAGATTTCAGGTGCGTGGGACATAATCTATTTGAATTGTATTTGATTAGCCAAGGGCTCAGGCGCAGGGCACCGCCGGATGGATTTTTTAATTTCTAATTTTTATATGGTTATTTGAAATGGTGAATTGTCGCAGGTCATGATTTTGCTGTTTTGTTGCATGCAGGCATATTATTTTTCCGATGAAATGGAACATTCTTTTTAGATTACTTTTCGTATTTAAGGCATTATGCTACATTTTGTTTCCGGCCGTAGATTTGAGGTGCGCGAAATATAATTTATACTTCGGAATCGAATAAAAAAAATGTTTTACAAATTGAATTTATGTTTTTATTACTTGAGCTTATAAAATTGACCAACTCTAACTTAATTCTATATTAATTATGCACCTAGCAGGTGAAGGCTAATTATGCTGATTTCTAGACAGGGAAGTGAGAATAGACAGCGGAAAGTGACGAATATTTTACTTAAAAAAGATTTTTCGGTTAACATTATAGTAAGTATTGCATTTAAGTGATACATCTATTAAATTTTCTGAGAATAGAAAGCTAAATATGTACAAGAATGCCTACCAGGGAAGTGAGGTTAGTATAGAAAAAGTACTCGAGCAAATGTTAAGTCTTATTAATTTTAAACATTATTTCTTTCCTAGTCTGATTCCCCAAATTACCCCGTCAACTTTTGCTCCTTGTTTTGCACAATATTTTATAAAACCCATAGGCGCAGGCAGAATTTTTTTCAAGGGGTGCTAAAAATTTGGTCGGGGGCGCGGGTAGAGGTTAGAATTTAAAGTGGTTTGCCAAATATACTTTACCGAGATGGTTTACAGAATTTGTTTTTCGTACATATTTTTAGTTACGAAGAAAAAAATAGAACTCGCGCTTTGGTATCGTCTCAGAAATTATTCACAGAATGCATTTAATGTTATCAAACTTGGATTCAAAAATCCTAAATTTAAGTTCTGAGACCCTAAGCTCACCGATATTCGGATAACCTTGAATGCGTGTGTAATAAACTTCAGGAATTAAACATGAATATAACCACAGTACCCGATCCTATTGGCAAATTATCGGAATTGCTCCAATCTCACAGTATTGACGCCTGAGTTCTCAGGCATCTTCGCAGTTACTGCAAGGCAGAAGCACAGATCAAATCATCCATCTGAAAGTGTAGAAGAATTCTTCGCATGTTATATATTTATTCCATGTTCTATATTTATCACCATCGCAGAAAAGATAATAATTCTTTACGGACATATTTTAACAAATTTTATGTCCGAAGCTATTACGTGGTACATACGAAATGTGGTCTATTCCCAAACGAATCCTTGGAATACGCAGATTTGATTTCTAAGGCAACACCATTTCATCCAGCTGTAGCTGATGCAATCAAGATTGGTCTTACTCTTCCAGCAACAACATGCAGTATCGAACATTTAGCACATTACGTCGGGTAAAACTTTGGAATCGGCCTACGATGGGAAATGCAAGGCTTACCGGACTGTGCAAATATTGCTCAGCGTTCACAGAAAGAGAGTGCAAGAGGATACTGAATTCATCAACAGTGTTATCCACGAATTTGGACAACAACCAAGACGAATGAGGCTTTAACTTTTCATTAAAAAATTATGATTTTTTAACTTAGATGGCCGCCATTTTGTTTTTCGAAAAAATGATAACGGATTCGTAATCACCGAGCTCGAAAACGCGCGGGAACCAAATTTCAAAGAATTATCTCAATTCCTTAGTTTTGGCCGTTCCTTTGGTTTGGTTTTTGGCGTTTTAAACCACTGTGCTGCATTGATTGAGTTAATCTGTTTTAGTTAAATAAAAAAGAAAAACTTAATAAAATAAAATATAGTCATTATATTTATTTAAAGTATTACCATGTAATAATTACATTATAAAGTTACGTTCTGCATTAATTCTTTGATTTATTTATTACTGATTTGTCCTCTCTCATATAATCTTAAGTTTTTAGTCTATTTAGACATTTAGTTTAAAAGCCAGGGGGGTGCAAGCGCACCCCCTTGCACCCCTCTCCCGGCGCCCATGATAAAACCTATTCGGAAATGCTCGCATTCAGTCTATGACGACAGCGAAGTGATAGACAGGGAAGTGATAATTTAAATGACTTTGTCTCAAATCCATAAGAATGCTGTATTTTATCATACTATAAATAGATTATGCACCAATGATCAGTGTAATTGAAGCAATTATTTGAATTAAACTTTAAGGACATAACTTGTAAAATGATGAATCCACGAGCCGACCCCACTAAAATTCCTGTTTTTGTAGAACTGCCCATGTATCTATTGTATCTAATAAAGTCCTTAAAAAATGCGATGTTGAAAGGAAAATTCGAGACTCTTGATGAAACCGCAACATTCGTTGGTTAAGGAGTAATATCACCTTGTGTTCACTAAATTTCACGTGATTTTCTGAGATGTACCACGTATTTTCTGTAATTTTTTTTGCAATATTTCTTAATATCGTTTTGTTTTCAATTTTCAGTACAATATCTGTAAATGAGAAAATCTTTAAAATCGTCTTTTTGGACCCGCACTTAGATTTCATTCACGAAAATCTTGGTGCAGTATCAGATGAACATGGTGAAAGGTTTTATCAATACATATTGCAAATATAGAAGGAATAATGAATCCATTACATAAAAAGTATACGTGATACTATTACTATATTTCGACTCAATAGCAATTGGGTATACAAATTTTGCACTGCCGTTTACACTGTATTTGTTCACTTTTTAAATACCATCCAACTGGAACATCCAAAAAAAAGTAAAGAAAATAATTTAAATATCTGGGAATGTAGAGTGTATGACGTGAAGAAAAATTCTTATCATTTTATACAATGGTCTGGGAAAAACTGCGAAAGAAATGTATGCATTGACTTATACAACCATTTTTGGACAGATTGCGACCCTATGATGAACTAGTGTGGGGGTCTAAGCTTAAGCAAAACTAAAAGGCCTAGAAGCCCAATTGAAAAACCTGGAACCTAATGCCCTCCTAAGTATCTCAAGTGCATAATGTACCCAATCCTACTGCAATCATAGAGATTATATTAAAAATCGGCTCTTTTCACATCAGTCAGAACACATGCTATCTGCGGTGCATTGTCACTACAAAAAGCAGACAGTTGCACGAGGCGACATAATTAGTTATCTAAGCATCTTACAGGACTCGAATTTTGAATCGACGACCATCTGCTCTGACATACCTACTAGAGGCCAAGATAGATTTTGAAAAGCTTTTGTTATCATTATCGAGAGTTGTGAAAAATGGAAGTCTAACAGATCCGCACATCTTGAATCTATATCCTGATGTACAGGCGGCTCAAACGTCAATTTGAGAAGCTGGCTGTGACTTCAGACTCCGTTTTTCTAAGGCGATACGAAAGTAGGAAGCAAACGGAAGCTTGTAGCGATGCCTGATAAATCTTCGAAAAGAAATTATTTTCAGCCAACCAACTTCATTTATTAACTTAATTTGACATTTTGATGCGAACAATAAATTGTTTCAAGAATATTTAAAGAGAAATCATTATCCCTGTAAGGCACCATGAGGTTGGTTTCCAAAGCATAGGCAGAATCACCTGCTAAATGGTAACCACAGGTATTGTAGTTTATATTGGTTGCATCCCGAGTTGGTGCTGTTATGATTTTGTGATACTGTTCTTCAACACAAATTATGTTTTTTTAACTAAATCCAACGCGATCAAGCACAGATTAAGGTATTTACACTAAAAATACGCATAATAGTGTAAATACTACAAATTTTTTAAAATTTTAAAAATCTCACGTGAGATTGAGGGTGGGAGGGGGTCGAGCCAAATCTCACGACATCTCACCGGGGGGGGGGGGTCGAAAAATCGCCAAAATCACCTCACGTAATTTATGAATGCCGCTAATTAGAAAGTAGCCTTGAGAATTTCAGTTATATTCCGTATTAAATTTTTTTTCTTAAAAACCCTTACCCCACCTCAAATTACCAATTATTTCACAATGAAATTATCTAGGCGGGTGGAATTTTTTTTGGAGCCGATTAAGTCTGGAGCTCCACTTATAGATATATACCAAAATATGTATGGAAACTTATTAATAAGAATTAGTGAATGCTTTTTACCTATGTGTTTAATTATGAAAAAAAAAGTTGTAGACTTTAGGTCTGTATGTTTGAAAAAAGTTTTTACTTTTAGTAAAAAGTTTTTACTTCACAACTGTTTGTTTTAGATGTCGAGTAAAAACTCTATATTTCCCCTCTTACTATTTTTTACACGAGCTCTTGAGCAGAAGTAAATTCTAGTAAACTCAGATGGCATTGCATTTTGTTGTGAAATTGTGAAAAATACTACTGTAAACATTTCGCCCCGAGAATGATGTTATAATTGTGTTACGGTGATGGATGGGTGAGTCTGACAAATTTTCTGAGGCAAAATTAGGATAAAATAAACTTCCCTGCGACCTCTTGTCTATAAAACCGGTTTGTGTATGGGGGTGATAAAAGAAATGATGCATAGTGTAATAGATGTAATGGATGTAATATTCAATTTAAACTAGACGACAAACATCGAAAAATACTTTTTATAACTTCTTCTAAACATCTCGCGGGCCGGATAGAAACTTGTCGCGGGCCGTAGATGGCCCGCGGGCCGGAGGTTGCCTACCGTTGGTCTAGACGTTGAGCCATGAAAATTTTCAAAATCTATAGGAATCTAGAAATCAGCATAATTAGTCTTCACCTGTTAGGTGCATAATTAATATAGAATTAAGTTAGAGTTGGTCAAATTTATAAACTCAAGTAATAAAGACATAAATTCAATTTGTAAAACATTTTTTTTATTCGATTCCGAAGTATAAATTATATTTCGCGCACCTGAAATCTACGGCCGGAAACAAAATGTAGCATAATGCCTTAAATACGAAAAGTAATCTAAAAAGAATGTTCCATTTCATCGGAAAAATAATATGCCTGCATGCAACAAAACAGCAAAATCATGACCTGCGACAATTCACCATTTCAAATAACCATATAAAAATTAGAAATTAAAAAATCCATCCGGCGGTGCCCTGCGCCTGAGCCCTTGGCTAATCAAATACAATTCAAATAGATTATGTCCCACGCACCTGAAATCTTAGGCCGGGAAATCCGAAATGTAGCGAAATAGAATATTCCATTTCATCCGAGAAATATCATTGAATGCCTGAAAACAACAAAAAAACAAAATCATGACCTGCCACAATGGCAATTAACAAAAAAATCCATCCTGCGCGTGAGCACTTGGCTATTCAAAAAAAATTGTGTCGTCTGCTGCCTGGCTGGTAAGGCAAAGTGAGTGAGGGGTGGAGCAGGCGAAAAAATACATTTCGTCCGTGTGGAATGAAGCTCCGTAGCCACCATGCCCTTCCTCTCTTCCTTTGTCAATCAACAGAGAACTTGGGGAAATGCGTGGAGAGCTTTGTGGAATGTGTATTCTAAAGCTTCGCCTTAGGAATCGAAACAAATCCTACCCAGCAATTTCCTGGTGCCAAAATTTTGTATGTAGCGGAACATCTGTATTACAGATAGTTAAGTCTGTGGTATAACTATACCCACCTCCGTTTTTTTTGAAATTTTCAAATTTTATGTATTTTGGTGCGTAGAATCCATTTTCGAAAAAAATAATTGCCGCTGACGCACCGTTTCTGAGTTATGCAGTTCCAAAGTTGCCAAATTTCGCTTATTTCGAACGTGAAAACCGCCATATCTCACGCCCGATTTTGATGAAATTTTTACACAGGGTACAGTTAATTATGTACAACTCAAGTATGTTAATAAAAAGTGCCGGCACTCATGCACCGTTACTTTGTAAAGCACCGCATTCTATGGGAGTATGAAATAGTAACTGCCACATTCGACTTTTAATTATTTTAAAATTTGAAATATATAAATTTTAAAATAATTAAAAGTCGAATGTGGCAGTTACTATTTCATACTCCCATAGAATGCGGTGCTTTACAAATGTATTAAAAAAACGGTATATAGAAGGCAATATAAAAAAATAAGTAAGTATAAATTCAGTAATAGTAATTTGAAAATGCATAACTCAGAAACGGTGCGTCAGCGGCAATTAATTTTTTCAAAAATTAATTCTACGCATGAAAATACATAAAATTTGAAAATTTCCAAAAAAACGGAGGTGAGATGTGGCGGTTTTCACGTTCGAAATAAGCGAAATTTGGCAACTTTGGAACTGCATAACTCAGAAACGGTGCGTCAGCGGCAATTAATTTTTTCGAAAATGGATTCTACGCACCAAAATACATAAAATTTGAAAATTTCAGAAAAATCGGAGGTGGGTATAGTTATACTATACATTTACCGAAAAGAGCTGGGATAGAATTGAATCCTTGGGAACACCTGAAGAGATTGTGTGGGGGTTAGATTCTTAATCTAATTCTTTAAAACAGAGTCAATACAAATAGCTAAGAGTTCAGTCAACAGAGCGAGACGCCATACTCTATCAAAAGCTTTGGAGATATCTAGAGCAACCAAGCCACATTCACCGAATTGGTGTATACTTGGGCTGAGATGCTCCATTAGGCAAACAAGTGGGTCACCTGTAGATGTTTTCGATCTAAAGCCGTACTGCCAATCGTACAATATTTGGTTTCATTCCACAAGCTTTCTGTTTATTATTGTCCTGTGGGGCCTATCGACACCACATTCAAATATTAAATATCCTTTTTTATTTTGTTTTATGTTATTTTAGTTTATTTTATTTATAGTTTGTCACATTTACAACGTTGCGCTTATTTCCAAAAGTAATTTATATACGCTACTAATTTATTAATTAATTCACTACCGTGAGGTGAGATTTTTTAGTTCGCGATTTTAGTATCTTTACTTTACTTTCTTTTTGACACACCAGCTTAATAATTAATATTATTAGGCAGAACAAAAAAGAACCAAAAACCCTCGCCTATTTTCTGGAATATTATTCATTAAAAATAGCCGAGTGTTTCGCGTATAGTGCAGAGAGTAGAGTACAGTGATATGCTTCTACATACTCCCCTCCCAGCGTAGCGATTATCGGAGTGTTCTCGACTTTTTGGGCTCAGTTTGATCGTTGCTGTCACCTCTAAATGCTGGCTTTAGCCTGTCGATCGATATCGATTTGTTGGTGCCGTTCAAATTTTTGATTACTTGGTATGGCCCTTCATATGGTGTTTCGAAAGGTCTTCGCACTCGATCTACCCGGACGAAGACATAATCGGAATCCTCTAGGGCCTTAGGCGTGTATGCATCCTTTTGACTTGCTTGTCGAGGATGCGCTGCCTTAAGGTTTTGCATATGTGCCCGTAGACGAGTTAGAAATTCTGACTGTTCTATAGGATTTTCATCCGTCGGGATGGAGATTGAATTTGGCAATCTCAGATTCTGACCATAGACTAGCTCGGCTGGTGAGCCTTGTAAGTCTGCTTTGATTGCTGTACGAATGCCTAGCATGACGAAAGGCAAGTCTTCACTCCAATGAGTGGTGTTGTCCCTTGCCATTAAGGCTGCTTTCAGCTGACGGTGAAACCTTTCAACCATCCCATTTGCTTGCGGATGGTAGCAATGTTCCCTCTAATTTTTTCACTTACTGCGCGGTACAAAATTTATGCGAGAAAAAATATTCAAAACGTATGTAAAAGAGTGCAAGTGGGGGAAGGTCCTGTGCCTGTGTTTGAAGTGAAATGTTTTTTTAATAATACTCTTGAAAGTTACATTTTAAAGCATTTTAATAGCCCACAAACAAAAAAAGGATTTTTACATTACTGTTCATATCTTTGTTTATATTCTTTCTTTATTAGAGCAGGACTACTATGATTGAACGACGAACTATAAAACAAGAGAAGTATAAAAACAGGGGCTAGTCATATGTTTCGCTCGGTGACTTTACCAACTAAGTGACTACAACAGTTTTCCTCGAGAGACCACTAGGTTCGAATTTTAAAACCACCAGAAAGCCACTAAAATATTTTCCCCGTCACCAAAAGTAACTAGAATATTCCACTAAATGTAAAATTCTTCAAACTTAATGTTTGAAAGGCGCTATTTAAGCGGAAATAAGCAAACTAATCGTTTTTCAACATCGGTGTGCAAATGTGGCAAAATTAGTAATGAAATAGCAAAAATGGCTGCCCAATTATTCAAACCGAGGTACTCCTTATGCGTCTCTGCAGCGCTTCAGACGAAAATTTGTTGGTATTTGTGGTTTCATTCCACTTCAGAAGATGGATTTGACACGTGATCTTGATTGTTATTTGAGTGAATCATTAGGTCAGTAGGAATTGATGTCTTGTTTTGGCTTAGTCAGTGCATGGCCAAAACTAATTTTGTATTCCTGTGTACTTTCCTC
This sequence comes from Thereva nobilitata, assembly GCA_963855945.1. NCBI lineage: Eukaryota > Metazoa > Arthropoda > Insecta > Diptera > Therevidae > Thereva > Thereva nobilitata. The sequence goes on from OY979695.1 coordinate 100,206,212, forward strand.
TTACCCACTAGTATACTTTCCTCTTACCCATTTTTTCCCACTAAAGGCAAGTCTTAACCACCAGTTCTAGTGTTAAAACCACTAAGATGGTAACGCTGGACTGCAAGCACGGACGCTATGCTGTATACAAAACTTACACAACAGCGAACTACCCTTTACTTTTTTTGTGAAAAAAGGATTTTTGTCATTTTTAGATGTAAATCTTTTATAAAAAGAAATAAAAAATGGTGAGCAAGCCCATTGTGCGCAGAATTCAAAAACGGCTGCGCAACTCTCGAAAAATTAGTGCGCAGTCGCGCACCTGCGCAGCTTAGAGGGAACATTGGATGGTAGGCGGTTGTCCTTATTCGGTGTGTACCGAGCAGTCTGGCAACTTCATTGAATAGCTTCGATTCGAATTGCGTGCCTTGATCAGTTGTGATTTCAAGAGGTGCACCGAAGCGGAGGACATATTCAGTAACAAAGTATTTTGCCACTGTTGAAGCTGAAATGTCCCTCATTGGGTAAGCTTCCGGCCATCTAGTAAACCGGTCTACTATTGTTAGGATATACGAGTATCCTCGCGACGGCGGAAGTGGTCCCACTATATCCATATGGATATGATCGAATCTTTTATTCGGAAGTTTGAAAGCTACATACGGAGACCTTGTATGTCTCGACACTTTAGATTTTTGACAACCAAGGCAAGAACGAGACCAATTATTGCAGTCTTTGTTTATTGCCGGCCAGAAGTATTTACTTGAAACCGCTCGTCGGGTAGCACGAATACCTGGATGCGACAAGTTATGTTCCGAACCAAACGCGAACTTGCGTAATACAGCTGGTATGTAAGGGCGTGGAATACCCGTACTAACTTCACACCATACCTGCTGTTTTGTAATTGGGATTGGTGTGAGCATTAGTTTTACTTTGGAGCCTTTGCTGGGGAACTCTTGGAGGTTTTGTAACTCTTTGTCATCTTTTTGAACCTGAGCTAATGTAGGTAAGTCAAAGGAGACGGAGTCGACGTTGTCGGTTACGAGTGAACGGGACAAAAAGTCTGCGACGACGTTTTGTTTACCTGATACATGACGGATGTCTGAGGTAAATTGAGAAATCAGATCTAAATGTCTGGTCTGTCTAGGGGATCGTTCGGTCTTCGTGTGAAGTGCGCGCACTAATGGCTTGTGGTCGGTATAGACCACAAAACTGCGTCCTTCGACGAAATAGCGGAAATGCTTGATAGCTGCATAGATGGCGAGTAATTCGCGATCGAATGCAGAATATTTTTGCTCCGCTGGCGACAACTTTTTTGAGTAAAAAGCTAAAGGTTGCCACCGATGACCGTTGAATTGTTCCAGTACACCCCCCATCGCATAATCGGAAGCGTCAGTGGTTAAACTGTACTTGGCATTCTCAAGTGGATGGTTCAGCAATGTTGCCTCTGCCATTGCTTTCTTAATCTTGAGAAAAGCCTCTTCGCATGCTTCAGGCCAAGGAAATCCTTTGTCTTTCATGGCACGAGTGCAGTTGAGAAGATATCTCACATACTCGTTTATTGCCACCGACATTTCAGCAAGTTAGGGATAAATCGGTGATAAAAATTCACCATCCCTAAAAATTTCTGAATTTGCTTGACAGAATTCGGTGTCGCGAGGTCCATAATAGCCTTATAGCCAATAGATCCGCTGATGGTAGTATTCCATCTTTTGTGATATTGTAGCTAAGGAAGTTGATCTCTGTTACACCGAAAACGCATTTTTCCAATTTAATTGTCAAGCCGAAGTTATCTAGGCGTTCAAAGAGCTGATTTAGATGGGTCTGATGTTCCGTCTCTGTTTTACTTGCAATGAGAATATCATCTAAGTAGACAAAGACAAAGTCCAGATCTCTCGTGACTTCATTGATAAACCTTTGAAAGGTTTGGGCAGCATTACGTAATCCGAATGGCATGCGAGTAAACTCGTATAAACCAAACGGCGTAATTATCGCAGTCTTACTAACATCTTCTGGAGCGACTGGTATCTGATGATAAGCACGTACCAGATCCACCTTCGAGAAGATTGTGCATCCGTGTAAATTCACGGAAAAGGTTTGTATATGCGGGATAGGATACCTATCCGGCACCGTGACTGCATTAAGTCGTCGATAGTCACCGCATGGTCTCCAATCATGTGAATCCCGTTTAGGGACCAGATGAAGTGGAGATGCTGCGGGTGACGACGATGGCCGACAAATACCCATTTGAACCATATATGCTCAAATTCCATTTTTGCTACCTTAAGCTTCTCCGGATGGAGTCGCCTAGCAGTAACGAATGGTAATTGCCCATTGATAACAATGTGATGCTGCACATTGTGCTTAACCGGAAGGTTGAAGTTAGGAGGTTTTGTTAACGAAGGGTACTTCGTTAACAGCTCTTTATAAATACCGGTCATTTGGTATTGTTTGGACTCGGGGTGATAGTCAACTGTGGAACACACATTAATCCTGAGATTGGTGTTTGATTAGTTTGATTGGTACGGGTGTGGGGCCAGACGCCACGTGATAAGACGTCACCTGCCGCGAGAATTTGTTAATGCTGCAAGTGTTGCGAAATTAAAAAGTCAAAGTTGTGCTGCTCGGGCTTTGCTGGGATTTGAACCTGGGATCGGTAGCTTAAGAGACCTGTATCGCAGCCGCGAGGCTATCGAGGCTTCTGTGTGTTCTTATTCAATTTGTGTATACAAGCGCTGGGCAATCTAAAAATAGAATTTTTATTTTCCTTCGACCATGCTGCCCGTGGCTCTGATAAAAACTTTACCTAGCAGAATATCTTAACAAAACAAACAACAACAAGAACTCGGTCCAGCCTCAACATCTGTTTTCATTCTTTACGGCAACAACAACAACAGCAAAAACAAGTCAAAACAAAAAAAATTTACAACAAAACAACAGGCCTTCGCAAATGTTGATTCTAATTTCGGCTGAGCGCAGGTTTGAATGACTAGTGATTAATTTGAGCTGCTGATAAGAACAGCGCTTGAAAAATGATACCTTGGTGTCGCGGGTGTCTTTTGTTTTTGTTTGTATGATAAATTTATGCACAGGGTTTATGCAATTGCAGCATATGCATTATAAATATCTCGGAAGATGAAAATAATTCTGATTCGGGCCATAAAATAGATATAGAATTATTAGATCGATAAATTATCAAGTTTCCAATAAATTCTTATCGCATAACATTAACAATGAGCGAATTTTAATTGTGGATTACGTTTCTAAAATAGGCAAAGATAATTTTGATCTGGTGCAACCTTCAAATGGATTCCTTATCTAATATACTTTAAACATAATATGTAGGTGCAAAATTCCAAAGTCTTCCATGCCGAGAAAGTTTATTGAGATAAACAAAGGGAAGTTTGCTCCATATATTGAAATTGATATGCAGCGAATTTAGTGGACCAGTTAGATAAAAATAAATATAGCCAAAATTTTGATCAGGTGCAAGTCTTTGAAACCGGCAAGGTCTTTCCTTATCTAATATATTAAACACAGGTGGCGTTATTTCATCATTTGCCGTTATTCTGATTTTTTGTTTAGCTAACTGATATTGCACAACAACGTACGAGGAGTATGAGTGAACTTTTATGATGTTTCTATATTTGTCGGTTTTCCTTAAAATCACGTCTGTGGGCGTATGTCATTTGCAATTGTTTAATAATTGTTTAGGCCTTTAGGATGCACCTGTGTAAACACAGTGATATAAAATTGAAACATGATTGAACTTGTCACGGGGTGGTGGGTTGACAAAATTTTTGCCGTTACTTTGACCTTATTCTCAATTTTTATGTGAGGATCACAAAAACAATTGTAAAGAATACAAAGAGGGTTCAATTAGCGAGTAGGAAGAATATCATAAATAGTATTTTAAGAAAATAAAAGAATATTTGTAATGTTTTAAAAAATCTGTTTTATTTAAAAACCTTATTATAATAAATTTTTCAAAGCACATCGACTTTTTGGAGTATTATAAGCTAATCCATTTTGTTGTTGTTCTTGTTAGATTCAGGCATCCGTCCTCATGCGTGATGAGTACTTCTGGGGTTAGAATAAATCGAACCCTCTGTTGCATTCTTTGCAGTCGTTTTTGGCAATCCTCGCATAAAAATTGATTAAGCGGTGAATTTCCTGTTTGTTTCGCTCTACAAAACAACATCCACACGTATCTGGTCCACTGGTTGCAATATTACTCGACCATGGACAGTTCTTGTAATGTATCCCATGTATGGAATTAACTCGCCCAGCATTTTCATATTGCTGAACATATCTGTAGAGTTTTTCAATTCTATCTTTATGCTCTTTTAGCAGAATACCAGAGTATTCTTCGAGAAATTTTGGTATACTCATCTTGAATATTCGGAAATTACTTTTCTTTCATCTGCTGGTAACGTATTGAAGATGAAGAAGTATCTTTACTTTCAGATGATGATGATGATTGTCTTGATTTAATTGATAGGGAATTTAGTTGATACTTTACTTCTTTTGCTTTGTTTCATTTATCTCCTTGCTCATCAAGCAATTTGGTGGAATCTTTATAGCTGCTCATTACCACAACCTATAAAATTGTTAGCAAACTTAAGCGTCCATTCCAATCAAGCGTTGAACTAAAACTGTATTAGCTGGTGCACCAACATTGGCGTCACACCAACACCGGTGCACCAAACACCAACATCGGTGCACCAACACCAGTGCACCAAACACCAATACCGGAGCGCCAACACTGGCGTCACACTAACACCGGTGCACCAAACACAAACACCGGTGCACCAACACCGGTGCACCAAACACAAACACCGGTGCACCAACACCGGTGCACCAACACCAACACCGGTGCGCCAACACTGGCCTCACACCAACACCGCTGCACCAACACCGGTGCACCAAACACCAACACCGGTGCACCACCACCGGCGCACCAACACCGGTGCACCAACACCGGTGCACCAAACACCAACACCGGTGCACCAACACCGGCGCACCAACATCTGTGCACCAACACTGGCGTCACACCAACACCCCGGTGCACCAAACACCAACACCGGTGCGCCAACACTGGCGTCACACCAACACCGCTGCACCAGCACCGGTGCACCAAACACCAACACCGGTGCACCACCACCGGCGCACCAACACCGGTGCACCAACACCGGTGCACCAACACCGGTGCACCAACACCGGTGCATCAACACCGTTGCACCAAACACCAACACCGGTGCACCAACACCAACACAGGTGCGCCAACACTGGCGTCACACCAACACCGGTGCACCGACGCCAGTATATAAATACTTACCTCGCTCGATATAGTGCAGTAACTTGTGATCACTATGTTTGAGTGAACGGAATGTAACAAGAAATTCACTCGTCGAGAGAGTCTTGCTAGGCATAAAAAAGGATCAACGCACGCATCCAGAAGCAGAGAATATGAAGATAATGATAGATCACTAATTCATACTGATGAAGATATCTATAATGCTATGGAGTATGAGGATGATAATAAACATAGTCCCACAGAAAACATTAGAAATAAAATGTTGAAAATAAGAAAAGGTCGGGAATATTTACAAATTCAAACACCAAAAACAGTTTCCGAACATGGTAACAGCGAGAAAAGTTCTAGTAATATTTTCTCTAAGGGAGTGCAGATGGATAAATATGAAAAGAATCATGCGGAACTATATAATAACAAAAATTCGTTTCTTGGAACAGATCAGAGCTCAGATTTAGAGCCATTTACAAAACGAGCAAAGTTTGTTGAAGATGTAAATAAAAATAGTGAAAACTATGGTAAAATTTGTCAATACCCTTGTAAAAAACCAAGATGATGAGTCACAATCGTATACTTCTGAAGAAAATGATGATGAAAATTTGCAAAGTTCGGATTTAGAATCAATTAACGAAGTCACAGGAAAACGAGTCAAGATGGTTGAAGATTCAAATAAATATACTGAAAACTTTCGTCAGTACCGCTACAAACACCCCCAATTAAACATTCAAGATGAAGATTATGATGATGATGACGAAAATTCAAACTTATACGACCCCAATGAGCTAGTTGATCGATTGAGATGCTTAGCGCCTAAAACAAGGAAAAGAAATATTTCCTAAAGAAGGAAAAGAAATATTTTGGATACTTAAACAGTTACGAGAGCATGAGATTATTGAATAAATGAACTTGTAGCGAAATCAAACAGCTCAGTACCAAATCAAACAGCTCAGTGAACAGACCGTTAATAAATCAGTTAAAGGGACCTTTGGCTAAAATGGATATTCAATTGCTTGAGAACATTGTAAAAATCAAAAATTCAATTAGAAAGAAATATAAAGCTTTAAAAGCTGGAAGACTTCAACAAGCAACATATCTGGAGGAAACCTTTAAACCAATCACAAAACCTCTTAAACAATTAGTAACAGATGTAAAATTGGAATCAAAAGATGCAGCCAAAGTTGAGCCAAAAGAAGAAGAGATAGAAGATGAAATACCGCAGAATGATGAAACATATACACCACCTGCTCGTAAAAATTTAAAGCTGGAACCAACTAGCACCCCTCTTAGGGATTATTCTCTATTGAGAGATGATGATGATGGAGAAGCTGATGATGATGAATTTGCCACACCTATACATCCATCAACATTGAGAGAACATAATTCGCCGATATTAGAGTCTCCAGACCAGATACTAAGCAAATATAAAGAACTACTTGAAAATGACAGTACAGAACTTGATAAAGCTTATGGAGTGTACTATTATAACAATGCATGGAATATTGGATTAAAAGTTGATAAAGAAATCTTTCTTATAAACGGCAAGCAATATAAGATAACTGAAGGCTTCGCTGCATTAATTTTTATGAAACGTCCCAAGGGTTACTCAAAACAAGACTTGGACAATTATCGAACAATCCTAAACGACACATGCGCCCACAAACGTGATTTTAAGGAAAACCAGCAAGTAAAAGGAACAAAAAGCTATAAATATAAAAAGATAATAAAAAAGTTGATTCGCACTCCGCATACAGGTAAGGGTATAATGCGAATTCTAAACGACAATATTGATTACATCTATTGGGATGACCCCAATGAACTAGTTGATCGGCTCCGCATATTGGTAGGATCACAACAAGCCGGAAATGATAGTCATACTAATGAAATAGTGTCAATTATTGAGGAGTTACGAGAGCATGGGATTATTTAATAAACAAACAAAATCAACCAGCCCAGTATCAAATCAGACAGCTCAGTGAACATACTTGATGAAGAGCATTAATAAAGATCTAGAAGAGGACGGATGCCTGAATCTAACAAGAACAACAACAAAATGGATTAGCTTATAATACTCCAAAAAGTCGATGTGCTTTGAAAAATTTATTATAATAAGTGGTTTTTAAATAAAACAGATTTTGTAAAACATTACAAATATTCTTTTATTTTCTTAAAATACTATTTATGATATTCTTCCTACTCGCTAATAGAACCCTCTTTGTATTCTTTACAATTGTTTTTGTGATCCTCACATAAAAATTGAGAATAAGCTCAAAGTAACGGCAAAAATTTTGTCAACCAACCACCCCGTGACAAGTTCAATCATGTTTCAATTTTATATCACTATGTTTACACAGGTGCATCCTAAAGGCCTAAACAATTATTAAACAATTATTGCAAATGACATACGCCCACAGACGTGATTTTAAGGAAAACCGACAAATATAGAAACATCATAAAAGTTCACTCATACTCCTCGTACGTTGTTGTGCAATATCAGTTAGCTAAACAAAAAATCAGAATAACGGCAAATGATGAAATAACGCCACCTGTGTTTAATATATTAGATAAGGAAAGACCTTGCCGGTTTCAAAGACTTGCACCTGATCAAAATTTTGGCTATATTTATTTTTATCTAACTGGTCCACTAAATTCGCTGCATATCAATTTCAATATATGGAGCAAACTTCCCTTTGTTTATCTCAATAAACTTTCGCGGCATGGAAGACTTTGGAATTTTGCACCTACATGCATATGTTTAATGTATATTAGATAAGGAATCCATTTGAAGGTTGCACCAGATCAAAATTATCTTTGCCTATTTTAGAAACGTAATCCACAATTAAAATTCGCTCATTGTTAATGTTATGCGATAAGAATTTATTGGAAACTTGATAATTTATCGATCTAATAATTCTATATCTATTTTATGGCCCGAATCAGAATTATTTTCATCTTCCGAGATATTTATAATGCATATGCTGCAATTGCATAAACCCTGTGCATAAATTTATCATACAAACAAAAACAAAAGACACCCGCGACACCAAGGTATCATTTTTCAAGCGCTGTTCTTATCAGCAGCTCAAATTAATCACTAGTCATTCAAACCTGCGCTCAGCCGAAATTAGAATCAACATTTGCGAAGGCCTGTTGTTTTGTTGTAAATTTTTTTTTGTTTTGACTTGTTTTTGCTGTTGTTGTTGTTGCCGTAAAGAATGAAAACAGATGTTGAGGCTGGACCGAGTTCTTGTTGTTGTTTGTTTTGTTAAGATATTCTGCTAGGTAAAGTTTTTATCAGAGCCACGGGCAGCATGGTCGAAGGAAAATAAAAATTCTATTTTTAGATTGACCAGCGCTTGTATACACAAATTGAATAAGAACACACAGAAGCCTCGATAGCCTCGCGGCTGCGATACAGGTCTCTTAAGCTACCGATCCCAGGTTCAAATCCCAGCAAAGCCCGAGCAGCACAACTTTGACTTTTTAATTTCGCAACACTTGCAGCATTAACAAATTCTCGCGGCAGGTGACGTCTTATCACGTGGCGTCGGGCTAACCGGCCGACAAAAACCATTTACTCCGTACCCGTACCCATACCTCGTACCCCTTCAGCCTTACAACAACCGATGACGTCATCATAATTTAATTCGCAACACTTGCAGCATTAACAAATTCTCGCGACAGGTGACGTCTTATCATGTGGCGTCTGGCCCCACACCCGTACTCCGTACCCGTACCGCGTACCCCGCACCCGTACTCCGTACCCGTACTCCACACCGTACTCAGTACCCGTACCCCGTACCCATTCAGCCATACAACAATAACCTTATCTCTTTCATATGGCACTACTGTCTGGCACCCACTGGCGCCATTACAGAGCCTGCACCCACTGGCGCCTTTCATATGGCACTACTGTCTGTCCCAATCGCCCTAATACCTACTTAGGACACCCGTTGTGTCTCGGAAATGCTACCACTGGAACAATCGAAACGTCTGCGCCGGAATCGATTAAAAAATCAATGCGGTTATTTGAATCGCGGACGAAGAGCCGATGTGAGCGCCGCGATATATGCTCACTCGACGTTGGTGCGATCCCCTGACCGCTTAGTTTTTTTGCTTTAGGTTGGATTTCTTTTTATACTCGCAAGGAGATTTGCATTTAGTAGCCCTATACCCATGTGTTTTATGGTACCAACAAATCGTTTCTCCCTGGTTGTTGGTACGAGTGGGTGATTTGGCAAAACTCACCCGCTTCTCGTGGGTTGACCTGTCTCGACGATTTGGTGTACGGCTACGGCTACGTCGCGCATTCGACATTGAGTTACCACCTCTACTTAAGACCAGTCGTTTCAACTCGTCCATGTCTTTTTGAAGAGACTCGAGCGTTGTTTGTCGTGGTCTCGACTCACGGGGACGTTCAGCCTGGACCACCGATGCGTATGGCGTGCCGGCGTGTGGGAGCACTTCCCACACGTTATCCGCTTGTTGCACTTGCTGTTCGAAAGGTTTGTCCTTCACCCCAGCCAGTGTAACCTGTATAGCCTGTGGTAATCGGCGCTCCCACAGCCTAGCTACCAAGTCCTTTGACTTCGCGGCACTGTTGCCTGCGAGTGCTTGCAGGGATCGAAGAAACTCTGACGGTTTTCTATCCCCTGGCTCCTGCATCGATAATAATTGCTCCAGGCGCTTGGTCTCTGATAGACCATATCTCTCCAAGAGCACTGTTTTAACGTCGTCCCATTTCGCTTCTTTGCCCAAATTTAATATATGCATGACTGCTCGTACTGCCTCTTTCGGCAATACTGGAATGGCATGCAGCAGTTTTGTCGAGTCGGCTCTTATGCCGGCCATGCCGAATTGAGCCTCAGCTTGGCAAAACCAAGCCGCCGGATCGTCTAGCCAGAAACCTGATAGCGTTAAGGGTTTTGCCGAAACCGTATTCGCCTCCGTCTCTTCGATGGTGTCCATTTCTAATTCTATGCCGAGTAGATCCTCGACTGTCAAGTCTTTATTATTCATGATGTGTGACAATGTACTTTTAAGCCTAGTTGGGAATTAAATTTCGTCTCACCTCGACTTGAGCGGAACAAAATTATCAACAAAGAAAGAAATAAGTTCTATATAAGATACTCAATAGTATGTGTGTGTGAAAGGAACACACAATCTTATTAATTTTTTTTTTTAAAACAATAAAAACTTATCAATTCCAACCAAAACACAAACTTATATTTAAAATCAAAAACTTCTTTCGCATGAAACCTATTCACATGTAAATAATCCTCTTCCTTTAAGGAAATCTCTGGTTTATTATAACCACAAAAAAATCAATTTGCTAATCCTTTATCACAGTCTTCCAATCGTAATGTATTGTACTCTTAAACTACTCTTATCTGCCAATTTCAATTCTTCTTATGTCTGAGCACTCTTCGTCTCTTCTCGACTTCACTACTTCGTTAACCCAATACTTAATTTGTTGACTCCTGCCAGCAGTTCTTACTTCTTAAACGTGCGGGGTCACCATTTATGTGGGGCCTATCGACACCACATTCAAATATTAAATATCCTTTTTTATTTTGTTTTATGTTATTTTAGTTTATTTTATTTATAGTTTGTCACATTTACAACGTTGCGCTTATTTCCAAAAGTAATTTATATACGCTACTAATTTACTAATTAATTCACTACCGTGAGGTGAGATTTTTTAGTTCGCGATTTTAGTATCTTTACTTTACTTTCTTTTTGACACACCAGCTTAATAATTAATATTATTAGGCAGAACAAAAAAGAACCAAAAACCCTCGCCTATTTTCTGGAATATTATTCATTAAAAATAGCCGAGTGTTTCGCGTATAGTGCAGAGAGTAGAGTACAGTGATATGCTCCTACAGTCCCATGACTTTGGAGAGAATAGAAGTAATTGCTATTAGCCGGTAGTTAGCGGGTTCATTAGCGTCACCTTTTTTTGGTACTTATATGCCCAGTACGCAGCTCAAACGGAATTTTTCGCTGGAGATTAAAAATTTATTTCGACACGGAAAAATTCCGTGTAGATTTGGGTGGAGAAATAGTAAACAGCTGAGAAAAATGGAACAGTTGGCGGGGTTATATGTCATTTTGGCTTGCAAGTTGATTGAAGAAACGCGTAAGCAATTTGGTAAAAGTGTTTTTTTGATTTTTTCATTCATTCTGCAACCTGTTCCTCTACTTTATCCACCTTTTAATTACGACTTGCATTAAGTGACAGAATATGGGAATATGTCCGGGCACATAAATCATAAGGGGACGTCCATAAATTACGTGAGGTGTTTAGGGGGGAGGGGGTCGAGCCGAATCTCACCAAATCTCACGTGGGGGTGGGGGAGGGTCTCCGCAAATCTCACGTAATTTTGTTCCGCAAGAAACAGTGTAAAATCGCGAGAAAACTGGGTTAAATTAATAGTACAGGTAAATTAAGCCGAAAAAGGCGATATAGCGGAAATAATTAGGTACAGGCTGAAAATTGGCAGAGCGCTTCTTTTTATGCTTTTTAATAAGGGGTTATAAAGTCTACTGATTTTCTACTCCGAGAAGCCCACTTTTTAGGGGGTTTTAGCCCTCAAAATGGGTATTTTTCGATTTTTCTGTAATTTTTTTGCAATATTTCTTAATATCTTTTTGTTTTTTTCAATTTTAACAATATCTGTAAATGAGAAAATCTTTAAAATCGTCTTTTCGGACCCGCACTTAGATTTCATTCACGAAAATCTTGGTGCAGTATCAGATGAACATGGTGAAACGTTTTATCAAAACATATTGCAAATAGAGAAGGAATAATGAATCAAAAGTATACGTGATACTATTACTATATTTCGACTCAATAGCAATTGGGTATAAAAATTTTGCACTGCCGTTTACACTGTATTTGTTCACTGTTTCAAATACCATCCAACTGGAACATCCAAAAAAAAGTAAAGAAAATAATTTAAATATCTGGGAATGAAGACGTGATGAAAAATTCTTATCTTTTTATACAATGGTCTGGGAAAAACTGCGAAAGTAATGTATGCATTGACTTATACCACCATTTTTGGACAGATTGCCACCCTACGATGAACTAGTGTGGGGGTCTAAGCTTAAGCAAAACAAAAAGGCCTAGAGCCCAATTGAAAAACCTGGAACCTAATGCGCTCCTAAGAATCTCAAGTGCATAATGTACCCAACCCTACTGCAATCATAGAGATTATATTAAGAATCGGCTCTTTTCACATCAGTCAGAACACATGCTGTCTGCAGTGCATTGTCACTACAAAAGCAGACATTTGCACCAGGCGACATAATTAGTTATCTAAGCATCTTACAGGACTCGAATTTTGAATCGACGACCATCTGCTCTGACATACCTACTAGAGGCCAAGATAGATTTTGAAAACCTTTTGTTATCATTATCGAGAGTTGTGAAAAATGGAAGTCTAACAGATCCGCACTTCTTGAATCTGTATCCTGATGTACAGGCGGCTCAAACGTCAATTTGAGAAGTTGGCTGTGACTTCAGACTCCGCTTTTCTAAGGCGATACGAAAGTAGGAAGCAAACGGAAGCTTGTAGCGATGCCTGATAAATCTTCGAAAAGAAATTATTTTCAGCCAACCAACTTCATTTATTAACTTAATTTGACATTTTGATGCGAACAATAAATTGTTTCAAGAATATTTAAAGAGTTTTTAGAATATTTTAAAACAAACAAATAAATGCAGCGCATGCGGCAATGGCTTTACTCGCGGACTGAAATCCGATTACGGGCGGACAAATTTAATTCGAATTCGCATTGGTGGAGGATACCATTTTCTTATTTCCGAATTTCATGACTTTCGAATCGGATTCCAGGATAACCCCCCTGAGTCTTTCAGTCACAGGTTTTTTACCTAACGATGACATATATAGAATAATGCTCCGAAGTTTGTATATCTCCAGAGTCATAAATGGCTCTACCATTACTATTCGAACAGTCAAGTCGTTACTCTCTAAAAACGAATCAGTGGATGCCAAAGCCAACCTTCGTATGTCAATATGTTGTAAAATTCTAAATTTTTTTTATATTCCATATGCTTGCTCTACAAATACACGAGTTTTCTGTTCTCTTGTTAAGAAATCATTATCCCTGTAATGGTAATCCACAGGTATTGTAGTTTATATTGGGTGCATGCCTAGTTGGTGCTGTTATGATTTTGTGGTACTGTTCTTCAACACAAATCAAGCACAGATTAAGGTATTTACACTAAAAATACGCATAATAGTGTAAATCCTACAAATTTTTTAAAATTTTAAAAATCTCACGTGAGATTGAGGGGGGGGGGGAGGGGTCGAGCCAAATCTCACGACATCTCACCAGGGGGGAGGGGGGGTCGAAAAATCGCCAAAATCACCTCACGTAATTTATGGATGTCTCCTAACGAAACAGGTGGAGACTAATAATCAATGCCATCTACGGTTCAGTAGGCATACTAGCAAAATTCCCACGGAGCTGCGTACCACAAAACGAAATTACAAAATAAATTTTTCGCTGTTAATTTCGTTTACGTTTTTTTACATACATTTTATACGGAAAATTTCTTTCCGTTTGAGCTGCGTACCAGGGACGAGCCAGTCTCCAAGGGTCAGGTAATACTCCAAAGAGTATGAAAGTGCGAAAAGTTTTCGCAGAGGATTAGCCAAAGGTAAGGCACATTTCTTAAGAACCATAGGGGGAATGTTGTTGGGGCCAGTGGATTTGTTGGAGTCTAGATCTTTGAAGCATCTATACACTTCACGCCTCCTGAAGAAAACTCTGTCCATTGGAGTGGTCTGAACTCTCGACGATGAGGGTTGCATGACAGTATTGGGTAAGGAGGTATTTGAGTCGAACAGAGATGCAAGTAGGTCGGTCTTGGCTTTGCTCTCTGTTAGCACCTGCTTATTGTAAACCAGAAAAAACCCGTGTGCGTTGCAACGCCTTTCAATAAAAAATGATTATGTGTGCACAGTAGGTGGTGTTGTGTAAAAATTCCCAGAAGGGAAAATTGCACTGTAAAAAATCCCAGAAGGGAAAATTTCTTAAAAATTAACATTCCTAAAATATACTTATCCATTTTTACATACGTCGGTAAATTTTCCATGGGAAACGGCCCTGAACCGAAGTTTCAAGACGAAACTTGAGCCACCCCAAATGATAACTTTCGCGCAACTTGCAATGCGCCGCGTGAGAAGCGCGCTGTAAGCAAGTTGCGCAGGTGCCAGGCTAATAAAGTTCAAGGTCGCGTTTCCCCGGCGTTTGGAATTTTTCCTTGTCATCACCGGCGGGTGGAAATTTAAAAAAGTTGAGTGTTGATTAAGTCGTGACCGCAAGCGGGTGGTTGTAGAAGTTGGTTTCGCGGACGGTAATTACATGTTATCTAAGTTTCTATAAACCCTTATCGTGCGGCAGTATTGACTCGGGCTTTTCAAATAAAGTGTTGATATAACAGATCGGCCGGTGTTTTCCAAGTATTTTAAAATCTAAATAGTTTACCAATTATTTTAAAATCTAAAAAACGTGTAAATTGTTTTAGTTATTTTAATTAAATAGTGTGCCCAACAATCAGGGCTTACCTTAAGTAAACATAAACAAAATACAACGTTTTAAAATCTAAATAGTTTAACTAAATAGTGTGTTCCAATCTAAATCGTTTACTAATTGTTTTAAAATCTAAAAAATGTGCAAATTGCTTTAGTAATCTAATTAAGTAGTGCGCCCAACGTAGAGGGCTTGATTAATTGATTAACCATACCAATTGTTTAGACGTTTAAATAGTGGGCCCCACACCCAGGGCCTAACTTAAATAAAGACAGACCAACAAAAAAACGTAAGTCGTGTTTTAATATCTCAAAAAAAAACATAAAACCAAGAAATAAGTGAGGAATTCATATATAAATATACATATACGTGTCTACATATATAAAGAATACTTAACAATTTTTGGTCCACAGGACCTATATAACAATTGGCGCAGCCGGTAGGATCCGAGCGAGCCTAACAATTATTGATCAAGTGCTGGATATAGGCACCTAATCCTTGAACTCAGCCTGAGCCGAGGCTGAGGGCACTAGATCAATAGAGGCGGTGACCCCGGATCCTATTCGAACAACGAACAGAGTAGCGTAAACTATAGGTGGTAGAAACCACTCTACTCTGCAACGCACCCAAAAAGTGCCACCGGTGGACTTTTGTGGGTTTCATCCCTGCTCAGGATAAAGTCCATAAGGACCAACAAGGGGACGATCTATCGCAGACGCTCCCCGACGTGCGATTGAAGATATCATCGGCCCCCATTAAATAAGCCATCGCTACTTCACCAAGGGCCCCAAAGTTCAACCTATCATTCGATTGACACATCATTCGAAATAAATCTACCTGTTTTGCTACAATTGACCCAGGTGAGGCCAATAAACTTAGTCGGCTGCAATCTAAGGCCGACGACCGAACCTTATTAAGATCTTCGCTCGGGGCAGAGCCGGATTAAGGATGTGGAGGCCCCTAGGCGGAACTTGTGGTGCGGGCCCCTTCCCAAAAATAATTTGAAACCATTAACCTTGGCAGTAGAAAGAGAACAATATTTTAACGGTTCGAATTAAATTTCTATATACATATTCACTAGTACATTCTCCAGTAGTAACACATTGGACTTGCGTAATAAAAAGAACTGTGGTATAAACCTGGAGAGAGACGTCATCTACAGGAAGCTCGGAAACCTGCACTTGGACATTGTCAGCGTCATCCTGACTTGTCACACTCAAAAAACTGGTACATTGACCTAGGGTATCACAACAGGGGAGAAAATATGAGTTTTAGACAATTGGATCCCCTCGACCGAGCAGGTTATGTTAGGTTTGGCTGTATTTTTATTAACTCGTGCGCCAACTTCCATTTGACCGAGATCATTCTGATCGGATAAACAAACTAGGGATATTTCAAGAGCACTCTGTCGGATGGAACGCTTTAAGGAAACCCGTTGGTCTTCTGTCTAGAAAGTAAAGCAGGAAAAATGAAACAAGGTGAAAAGAAAATAATGATCTGAAACTCGGAACCTATTTATTTTTGCTTGGCCGTTGGTCAAGATTACGAAAATATGATTAAAAATTGAAGAATTCTGCTACCAGGGCAAAGTATCTTTATGTTATAGTACTCTGGCAATGGAACTAGTACACGAGTTTTCCAAAGTACAAGGAACTAGTACACGAGTTGTCGTACGCGTAGACAGTGGGAAGGAAACTATGTATACAAAAAAAGCTGAAGAATCTGTAGTCTGGCAGTCAACAACGACATTCTCTAGTCTTTGAAGTTACTCCAAACCACTGTATAAACAAAACTCTCACTTAACTTTTGTATGTCAATTAATAGAAAACTTGGAGAAGTCTAATTCTTATTGAATTGTTGAAATTTCACACAGCTATTCACTACAACAGAACAAGAGATTTTGTCTCTTATTTGTTTAGACAAGCGAGACTCGCACCGCCTATACTCCGGGGGAGCTGAACTCCTTCTCGTCGTCGTTGCGCTATAGAAGCTATCTAATGAAGGTTAAAACACAAATTCGCGCGACACTTACTTATTGCATCCACCCAACGAGGGAAAAGCATGGCCCGATGGGCTCTATGGACAGGGGGAGTAAAAGTACAACACAATGCGGATAACTACAGTAGTATTCCTTCAGCAGCAGCCGAACCGGTTTTACAACTTAATCTAGGTCTACACTGATATTCTTTCAGCGCGACTACCTTTCTTGTCTTTACACGGACATATCTGTGTGCGTGTCGATAATTATACTTGCTACCCCCGGGTAAGAAAGGGTTAATAGAAATACATCGTGCATGTGTTAAGTTTTCACGCCGGAATTATCTGGTGAACATGACAATACACTATCCTCGTGTCCTTTCTGTACCGCTCTCGTGAAAAACCGGTTCTGCTGCTGCTGAAGGAATAAGTGTAGATTAGGCCAATGAGGGTATCTACATTGGAAATCTTTCAACTGTTACCGAGCCAATTGTACAACATAATCTAGGTCTACACTGGTATTCCTTCATCAAGAGTAACTTTCTCTCACGGAGATATCTATGTGTGTGCCCATAATTAGTGAACATCAGAGCGCGTAAGCAGAAGCACATTATGTACTGTACATATTTATGTGTTAAGTTTTCACTCCAAAAATTTCTGCTGAAGATGTTACTACACTTCCCTCTTGCTCTTTCTATACCTCTCTCCTATAAAACCAACAGTAACAGTAACAGTTGAAGGAGTAGTGTAGATTAGGCCACCCTAATCGTTTGCTATAGGAAAAAAATTTTTTTTTCAAATTCGAATAGTACAAGTGCGGAAAAGTTGCTACTTGATGTGAGTATAAACAGTGTAAAATTATATGAAAATCAAGTTAAATCTTGCGGTGCCCCAACGACCTTGAAAATTTCACCCACAAACACTCGTTGGGGCACCGCTAGATATAACTTGATTTACATATAATTTTACATTCACATCATGCAGCAACTTTTCCGCACTAGTACTTACTAATCAAAATTAAAAAAAATTGTTTTCGCTCCACCCTAGTGTAGATACCCTCAATGCGATGATGATAAAATTATGTATAATATGTAATACTGCATCGGTAATCAGCCCGAAGCACGGAATTAAAATGTTTGGGGGCAGAAACGCAGGAAGGGTTAAATGACTCAGATACACTTTTCCCCCGATTCTTACGAAACATCTTTGTGAATTTCCAGTCCGGTCGTCAAATGACGAAAAGTTCGTTGTTTAACATTATTAATTATTCAGTATTCTACGATCTGATCGTACCGCACACTATGTGAAAACGAAAGGATGCGTCTTTTATAAATTTGCATCCCCTAATTGGCTGAAATCGCAACTTCTTGCCAAGCTTCTTGCATAGTTTGAAATAGCTCGAGTTGTAAATATGTTTGGAAGTAAGAATTTATATCGTCATTTTCAATAGAAAAATAATCTATGCGCTTTCGGCTCCACCTGCACGGTGAAGTCGGTGTCTTATGTGGTGGACTGCATAAAAGATTTTTGTGTGGTGCGGGCCCCTTTGTGGTGCGGGCCCCTAGGCGACCGCCTATGTTGCCTATGCTTAGATCCGGCCCTGGCTCGGGGGTGTTCAACCACGGTGCCTCTGCTCCAGGCGGGCACGCGCTCACCCCCCATATAATTTCATCGCGGGAATTTTAGTGGGCTTCATCCCTGCCCGAGAGACGCCCTATGTCCGAGGGCCAACAAGGGGACAACAATCACCAAAAAATCCTCCACCGAGGGACAAAATATACCAGGCCCTTCAGCCGTACCAGGGCCCACCGACACCTCGGCAAACCAGGACATTCAACGATACACACCTTTAGACCTTCCAGTACCAGCGGAGCCCTACAGCACCCATCACCAACCAACAGGCCAGATTCTTCAAGCGGTCACCACTTTTACTTATTTACTGTATGTAATAACCTAAATATTTTTAACATAATATAAATTATTTATAGGTAGATAGTTAATACATTCTTATATATAGTTCTTGTAGTTTTTCGTTTTTTTTTGAAGTGCCAACATTATTTTAAACTTTATTAATGAAAAGTGGAAAAAGAAATAGCTTACAAAAGCAAATTGGTGACTTAATATTAACCAAAACAAGTAGGTCATTTTTTTTATTTTAGATAAAAATTTATTAAAAGTTCAAGCGTTTAAAATATCTTAATCCGTATTTTGTAAAATTTGTTAATTTATTGACCAGAAATTTATATTTACATATTAATTATATATAATATACATATATATAATTGGAGTAAATCCTGCAGAGACAACTATGTGTCTGTTCGCAAAAATAAGATATGTCTATAATATTTCTAAAATAATAGTGGTTACGTTACTTTATTTTTTTTTATATATATTTGAGACTATTCATTGTTTATTTTGTTTCTTCTTTGTGTTTTGGTTTAAGTTTTTAATTCATTTGTAAAGTCTTGAAAATTCTTACCGCTATAATATAGTTTTACAGCTAAACGTTTTACTTCTACCTACGCATATAAACAAATATCTTTCAGTAAAGTAAATGAGAATTTAGACGTACTTATCAAAAGACCATATTTTCATTTAAACAATAATTTTTTTATATTTTTTATTATTATTTAAATTCAGGTAAAAAAACAAACAAAAAGAGAATAAAATTGTAAAACATTGGAAACACCCGCTGACAGCACTCCCGCCGACGAAACCACCCATTCTCTAACGGAGACCGAAATAAGCCCCCTTTCGACTCTTTGATTCTTCAACTCCCCAAAGGAAACACACAATACTTATGGCGGACGAGTTAATAAAAGTCGCCAAACTAACGTCTTTATTGGTTCCGATATTCACTGGCGCAAAAAGCCCTACCACGGCAGCAGATTTACAAATCTTCATAGGTTGTTGCCGCCGGGTCTTACAGTGCCTGACGGACCCTGAAAAGTATGCATTCTTTCAAAATTTTCCCACAAGACTTCAAGGTGAGGGCTATCAACTAGTAGCCTTTGATAAACCAGCTGCCTTCGAGGAAGCCGAAAGGCTCCTCCGTAGGACCTACCTCCTCAGGGAAACGTATCAGGAACTAGTGAGTAAACTGATCACCTTACGCCAGTTCCCTTTGGAGCCCCTCACAGCCTATATCACTAGGATCAAGCTACAGCTGTCCCTATGTGTGGAAGCAGCTATTCTCAAATATGGTAAATCAGCGACCCCAGTCACATCGCAACTGGAGGATTTCGCCAAAAATGCTCTAAGAGGGGGAGTAACAAACCCTCAATTATGCCAGTATTTGCTGTCAGCAGGCGAGGATGGCCTAGATAATTTAATACAAAAGGCCCTTGACATGGAGAGACTCCAGCAAATGACACTGAACGTGCATGCACAATATCAAATGGCTCAAATTCCCCAAGGTACCCCAACCTATGTTGTGCCAGAACAGAGTCACCTCCATCCATATGAAAGGATCCTCGCCTCACAATTAGGCCTTAACGGTCTCACTTCCCCACACACAAAGAATATTATAGTGCCAAACCCCATACCGCCGCAGACAAGACCAAACCCCGCCATCACTCCACTCAACACCACCTTTAGCGGTTACAACACTCCACATCCCACCGTCTTTAGTAGTCCATTATTCTCTTCTCCCAACACACTGCCGACTTACGCCCCATCCTCACAGGTTCCCTCAGAAAATACTTCAATATCACAGGCTTCACCCGTAACGTCAGAGCCTCAAATACCACAAGGGAACCCATTGGCGAAAGTCTCATGCAGTTACTGCCTGAATAAGGGACACACATACGCAGACTGCATCAAAAGGAAAAATACTCCTTTCTGTACCATTTGTAGGGCCACTAAACACGGCGCGCGGGATTGTAAACGCCCGCCAGATCGCCCAAGAATAAATTTTCCCAATAGCTTCCAAGAGCAGCGCCTTAAATACAATCGTAGTGGACCCCCTTTGAACAATAGTAATCGATACCAACAAAACTATCTCCAACAGCCGCAGCCCCGCCCACAACCGTCAAACAGCCCAAATCAGGCAAACGGTAACACCCGAAGGGTACTTAATATCCGCTTCACGTGTGACTTTTGCGGAAGGCGCAGCCACAACTTGCATGACTGTCGACAAAGACAGCTTTGGGAGTTCTCACAATCGAGAAACTCCTCACGGTCTGAACCAAGACGTCCCGGTTCGAACATAAATAATAAGAATAAAATGAACGAGGGACCTCAGACGCCCATAAACAGTGCCCCACTAGTCAACTTTCCACTTGACATAAGCCTAAACGGCAATGCTCAACTACTAGTTGCCAAAAGCGCTGAGGTTACCAATCTAAAAACACATACTCTCAAGGATCCCAAACTACCAGATCCCACTCAAAAAATACATTCCAAACACCACATGGACAGGGAAAGACCCTCGGGAGCCGCCAGGGGAATTTCAATCTAAAAACCCCCCTGCACTTCCAAATGCACTTTCCAAATTGTGCGAAACATGCCAGGGCCCCCAAAAGATGACCTATTACGGAATGATTTCCTCTCAAAACATTGCAACATTGAAAGCCCAAATAAAACACTACGATTTCCTCGCACGGAAATCAATCCAGTAGAGATAGCAATTCCGCTACAAAGTAAAGCCACCAAGTCGAAACCCAGAGAGCAGCAGGAGCAAACCCAAACCAGGGAACCTCAGCTCGTAGCAGCAGAGACAACCCCCGGTGGTGTCTCCCAAGTATTCTCACAGAGGAATACCAGCTGCCTATTTCAAGATGGGTCAAGGTTGGAAAACAACCCCAATGACTTTGAGACCCCTACAGGCCCAAAACAAAAGGTAGCATTGGAAAAACCCGTTTGCCTACCAAGCCAGTCTCAAATGGTGGTTCCCATACCACTAAGGTTAGAGGAGGAAATGCTCTGTGAATCATACGAGCCGAGCGAAGGAATATTCCTCGCCAATACCCTCTTACCATCTGGTACAAGAACAGTGTCTGTCGGTCTTCTCAATGTTAACCCCCAACCAGTAGTCCTGACGAGCCTAACTCCCACGCTCGCCCCAACAAAAGACTCTACCATTCACTTATCCGCCAACAACAACCCTAAGCCTCTAACCATTGCCAACGATGAATGTGGGTATCCTTCAGGCTCTGAACCAGTCGGTCTCAGGAACGCCAGTACCCCATCGTCCTCTAAAGCAAAGCTCGAAAGTATACCGAAAAATGGTGCAATCTCGCATGGTATACCCAAGGGAAAACGGGCAAAATTAAAGTTGGGCAAAAATGAAATAGAAAACAATTCCCTCCAATACCTACGGTACATATTTTCCGATAATCAAGATCCGGAAGATCATGAGCGCGAAACGCTCATTAATCAAAAATTAAAGAGACTGCCCAAAACACAAATGCAGATCACAAATGAGAAATTAAACGAAATTTTGGACAGCGACATTGTCCAACCAACTAAAAGTCAATGGAACTCACCCCTTCTAGTGGTCCCTAAAAAACCAGGCCCCAATGGTGAGAAAAAACGGTTAATGAATTATGTCGTCACAGGCCTGCAAGGCCTCGAATGTTGTGCCTATCTAGATGAGGACCGTAACAGTAAATTACGAAGAACCTTTGACCGGCTGAGGAAAAACCTCAAACTAACACCGGAAAAATGTCAGTTCCCTCAAAAAAAAATTACTGGATCACATAGGCTCAGAAGAAGGAGCCCTACCAGACCCCATGAAAACGAAGTGCGTTCAAACCTTCCCAGCGCCCCGTACAGTTAGACATGTGCAGTCTTTCCTAGGCCTTGCTAACTACTAGAGAAACATACCTAATTTCTCCAAAAGAGTCCGCCTCTTAACAAATATACTACGAAAATGCATTAAATTCCTCGGGACATCTAAATGTGAAGAAGCATTTCAGGCAATCAAGTCCTCCCTAGTCCTCCTCCACTACTCATATCCAGATTTCAGCTAACCGTTCAATCTCACAACGGACGCCAGAAGTGAGGCCCTTCCAGTGTCATTTAAGGGGCGCAAATTCAAGGTCTATACCGACCATAAACTCCTCAAAGGTGTCTTCAACGTCAAGAACCCCCCTACACGCCTCATCTGGTCCAACCAAAAGCTGTCATAGTACGAAACAGGAAATTAGTGACGTCTACAACAAACGTTTAAAGCCGTTTTACGAAGATAAAACGCCACTTTAGACGATCAAATGACGGCCTGCCCCTGAGAATACCCAAGCCCGTTTTATTTCGTAAAACGCCGTGTTGGACGACCACTCATGGGCAGATCCTCCCTCAACAGCTAATGTTACTAGGCTACCCCACATACAGATGTACACTGTTACTGATCCATACGGTTCGATCCAAGAACTCCAAACTAATCTTTTGTACAATGCAAATGACCCTGCCGCATGATTGCCCAGTTTTTTTTCCCCCATAAAAAATAGTACTCCCTTCAAGTACTGGGTACGCCCGCCCGGCCTAACCTCCTTCATCCCCTCATTTCCTTCGAGTACGAGAATCGCTCTACTCCGTAGCGATTCTCTTGCTCTAGGGGGGAAGGAATGTTGTGTAAAAATTCCCAGAAGGGAAAATTGCACTGTAAAAAATCCCAGAAGGGAAAATTTCTTAAAAATTAACATTCCTAAAATATACTTATCCATTTTTACATACGTCGGTAAATTTTCCATGGGAAACGGCCCTGAACCAAAGTTTCAAGACGAAACTTGAGCCACCCCAAATGATAATTTTCGCGCAACTTGCAATGCGCCGCGTGAGAAGCGCGATGTAAGCAAGTTGCGCAGGTGCCAGGCTAATAAAGTTCAAGGGCGCGTTTCCCCGGCGTTTGGAATTTTTCCTTGTCACCACCGGCGCACAGTGGGGCAAATAGCTCATTTTTTGGACAAGCGACAATTCCCAAGCCTGGAAATAATAAAAGTTAAAAAAAAGTTTTTTAAACTATTCTTGATAAAATTGCCTTTAATTCTATCGGGCCAGAATTTTGAAATTTGAAAATTAAAGATGGCTAATCCAATATGGCGGACATAAATTTTGTAAGAAAATTAAATTTTTGTCAAAAGATTTTTTAATATTTTAAAAAATTGTTACTTTGGGGATTTTTTTGGAAACCAAAAATTAATTAATAATAATTAATTTCAATAATTTTAAAGAATCTTACGAAAAAAATTTAATTTTTACAATGAAATTCTGTACAACTTTAGTTCTTACAAAGATGTTGACCCGATTAACGCTTTCAAAGTTATTCAAGGTCAAAGTCTCCAAAAATCACTTTTTGGCGAAAACATCACGCAAAAGCTGGTTTTTTCGAAAAACATTTTTGGCCAGTCAATACGAAACGTTATTGCCTACAAAAAAGCCTTTTGTCATTTTTACGAAAACTTAACCCTTTCGAAGTTATTCATGGTCAAATTTTCCAAAAATCACTTTTCGGCCAAAAAATCACTAGCTATTGAGTTTTGCAAAAATTTTCGAAAAGTTTTCGAAAAACTGGCAAGGGTGTCATTAGGGTAGGCAATAATCTTTTGTATAAATAGAACAAAAAACATTTCTCAATAATAAGTTTCTGAGTCATTTTTTGACCAAAAACTGATTTTTTGAAACTTTGACCTTGAATAACTTTGAAAGGGTTAATCGGGTCAACATCTTTGTAAGAACTAAAGTTGTAGAGAATTTCATTGTCAACATTTGTATGGGGTTGTACGACCTATAGAAACCGAGATACAAGGAAAACACCGGAAAACCGCTATATTTCCGGCGGCCATTTTGTTTTTTTTGTGATTCCAAAAAAATTTTTCTTAAAAAGTCCCAAGGAAGCTGTGGACCAATTTTCAGCCATTTCCGAATTTTGTCTCCTTTCGTGCGTTTTTTTTGCTAATTTCCCCAGACTATAAGGGCCTATTTAGACGGTTCGCTCCCAGGAGCATTCCTCACGAACTTTGTGGATGAAGGAGGTAGTGGGGCAGTGCCGCGGCTGGCATATGTGCCGGATGTGCAACTGCACAAGGCCCCGTGATTTTGGGCCCACGCTAGCGAGGCGAGCGAAGAATTATTTTGGAATAAAAATCATTTGAATTCATTATTTGCATTTTTACTTCATTGAGAATGGGCCATACAAATGAGTATGGACCGCAGAGATCAGCATATGGGCCATTATTCTGTCGCGTGGACGGGTTTGTATGAAGAGAAATGCGCGAGCCCCCCAAAATCCCCCAAATTGTCTGGCCGCGGCACTGTAGTGGGGTTGATGAGAGGTACCACCCCACCTCTCCCTTCATCCACAAAGTTCGTGAGGAACGTTCCTGGGAGCGAAGCGTCTAAACAGGCTTTTTTAGGGACAAACACAAAATTAACAAAACGAACAAAACTAACCGAATTTTCTCGTGGATTAAAAACAAAGGTAGTCTGCTCAAATTAGTCAAAAAATCGCCGTTTTTAGGAAATTTTTCCCACAACTATGAGACCGGTGCCAAGTGAAGTCTCTATTTTGTGGAGAACCTATGCATTTTCGTGAAAATATCAAAGTTGGAGAGCATAAAAGTACCTACAAATTATACTTTTACAATTTTTCCCAACTCCGCATATTTTCGCCGATTGAGGCCGTTTTGCGCTATTTTTAGATTTTGAGCCAAAATTATGCATTTGTATGAAAAATTAAATGAGATCAAAGTAGTAGTTGTAGTTTTTCAACGGCCTTTCTTTGGACGCTTTGATTATCAACAGAGTCTGAAAAAAGGCGCAAAACGAGCTCTACCGGCGAAACAATGCCGAATTCGAAAAAACAGTAAAGGCAAAATTTGCAGGAAATTTTATGCCTTATAACTTTTCTCTTTTGATATTTTGACCAAAATGCATAGTTTCTCTTAAAAATAGAGAAAAGGCAAAAAAACTATAAAATTCACATATTTTTCAAAAACAACCTTTTTTTCGAACTGCGGGTTGTGAAAATCATGCTTAGACAACCCATATCCTTCACTTGGCACCGGTCTCATAGCTGTGGGAAAAATTTCTTTAATTGTCCCTAATTTGAGCGAAGTAGACCAGAAAACGTACCCTAATGTGTTTTTGATGAAGACGCGCCCTTTCTTGTGAGTGCAGATAACTTCAGAGTTTACAAATCAAAATATATAGAAAGAGTATAGATCAATATGTATGTAGTTGACCTTGAAGGTCATTTTTTAAGGCCGTTGCTTTAATTTGCAAAAAAGTTGGGTCGGTTTTGGACGTTTGGTTATTTTTTGTTTTTGTTTTTTTAGTTGGATCAATTTTGTTTTTTAAACAGCGAGCGCTTTTGGGGGGTGTCATGACCCCCGTGACCCCCCCACCCTTAAATCCGCGCCTGAGTGAGATGTCGTGAGATTTGGCTCCACCCCCTTCCCCCTCCCTCAACCTCACGTGAGATTTTTCAAAATTTAAAAGATGTCTAGTATTTACACTATTATGTATGCGTATTTATAGTATAAATACGTTAATCTGCGCTCGATTGCGTTGGATTTATTTAAAAGTACATAATTTGTGTTGAAGAATAGTACCACAAAGTCATCCCATCACCAACTCGGCATGCACCCAATATAAACAATAGCTCAACGACTTCATTATAAACAATAGTAAAAGACCATAACAGCACCAGCTCGACACGCACCTGCCTCATGTCTAATATAATAGAGCACAACCGATCGAGCACAACTCTAACTAAACGGGTATGATAACTAAATCGTTTCCTCCTTTATGGACCTCAACCAGCGAGCAATAATAATAAGAGTGATGAGCTAGAACAAATTTTTAAAAACGTGTCAGGGACCTTGAGATCAGCTGATAACAATTTCAATGGGAGCGAAAAAGTCAAGATATCAAAGAAGTAATATCTATGATAAACAGAGGCAGAATTACTTTAACACTACATGCAATGTTCGTGAAAGAAAGATAAAAAATTAAGGGGCAGTGACTTCGTCGCCTTGCAAGATTCGCGCCTTTTTGCGGACAATACAAGTGAATTCATAGCGCAAACAATGTGTACCAACACGAATTTTCACGCATACATACTAAAGTCGGGGACCAGTGCGCACGTGCTCTGTTCCAGTGTTTCTTAAATTTGAATGTAAACATTCCAATACCGGAATCAAGGAACATGTTCTGTTTCTTTCATTCTCTTGTGTTTTTTGCATGAAATGTATACCCATCGCGCATTTGTTAATATTTTTTTTGACTTTTTGCTTAATGTTATTTCTAATCTGCTCTTTCATATCTTTAACTCTTTTACTTGTCCTTGAGCTCTGCCTAATCACTCTTGTTATTATTGCTCGCTGCCTCAACGAAGGCAAAAATTATGCAAGGCAGAGAGTAGGGATCGGTCTCCCTACCGAGTAACACATGATTTAATTTTGTTTAAGGGTTTAGAATTTGGAAATCTGTTTTATTTGAATAAAGAAAAGGCTGAAAATTGGTAGAGAGCTTACTTTTAGGGTTCCTAATAAAGAGTTATAAATTCTACCGATTTTTTACTTCGGGAAGCCCACCTTTTAGGTAGTTTTAGCCCTCAAAATGGGTATTTTACGACTTTTTTGTAATTTTGTTTGTTATAGGCTAAAAATGGGCAGAGATCTTCCTTCTAAGGTTCTTAATAAGGGGCATTAAAGTCTCATGATTTTCCACCTCGGGAAACCCCTTTTATAGGGAATTTTAGCCCCCAAAAAATGGGATTTTTCGATTTTTTTCCATTTTGTGTGTTAATCCCAATGATATTTTTTTATTCAATTTCAAGTATGATACCTTAAATCTTATGAGAAAACGAAGTTTTCCTTTTTTTACCAAATTGGTATCATGACTGTAAAGGGTTCCATTTAGCATACTCAATAAACCGGCTCTCGTTTGATTACGGAGGTCAAACAGGATTTCAGTACTTAGATGGAGGGGGCCTTGGGACAACAACACTCGCGTTGGAAAAAAAAACTTTTTTCTCTTTTTTTACGTGAATTTCACTGTTTTGGAAACCAGTGAATAGTTACTGATTCGTTTTTAGAGAGTAACGCCTTGTCTTTTTGAATAGTAATGTTAGAGCCATTTACTCTGGAGATATTTAATTTTATTACACCTAATAAATAAATAAATATACAAACTTCGGAGCATTTTTCTATAGATGTCACCTTAGGGTAAAAAACCTGTGACAGAATGACCCAAGCCTTAGAAAGGCGGAGTTTGAAGTCACAGCCAGCTTCTCAAATTGGCGTTTGAGCCGCCTGTACACCAGGATATAGATTTAAGAAGTGCGGATCTGTTCGACTTCCATTCTTCACAGCTCTCGATATTCACAACAAAAGGTTTTCAAAATCTATCTTGGCCTCTAGTATTTTAGAGCAGAAGGTCGTCGATTCAAAAATTCTGATGACTAATTATGTCGCTTGGTGTAAATGTCTGCTTTTTGTAGTTTTTCCCAGGCCATTGTATAAACGACAAGAATTTTTCATTACGTCATACATTCTTCATTCCCAGATATTTAAAATATATTCATTCCTTTTTTTTGGATGTTCCAGTTGGATGGTATGTATTTGAAACAGTGGACAAATGCAGTGTAAACGGCAGAAGCTAAATATTTACACCCAATTGCTACTGAGTCGAAATATAGTAATAGTATCACGTATACTTTTTATGTAATGCGTTCATTATTTGCCGGTGTGTCGTCTCTCTATGTGCAATATGTATTGATAAAACCTTTCACCATTTTCATCTGATACTGCACCAAGATTTTCCCGAATGAAATCTAAGTGCGGGTCCAAAAAGTCGATTTTAAAGATTTTCTCATTTGCAGACGTTGTACTTAAAATTGAAGAAAACAAAAAGATATTAACAATTATTGGAAAAAAATGCAGACAAATTCAAAAATACCCATTTTGAGGGCTAAAACGCCGTAAAAAGTGGGAAAATCGGTAGACTTTATAACCCCTTATTAAGAACCCTAAAAGGAAGCTCTCTGCCAATTTTCAGCCTGCACCTAATTATTTCCGCTATTTCGCTTTTTTCGGCTTAACTTACCTGTACTATTAATTTAACCAAGCTTTCTCGCAATTTTACACTGAAAAAAAATTACGTGATATTTACCGAGACACCCCCTCTCCCCAACGTGAGATTCGGTGAGATTCGGCTCGCCCCCTCCGCCTCCCTCACGTAATTTAAGGATGACCCCTTTCCTCTTCTGTGTACCATTTTGTTCTACTTTCTCTTTTTTCATTTATTCCAATTCTTTGTCTTATTTTAACTTTGACTAAATAAATAGTAGTCTGGGTCGCAGTTTGCACCTCTGAGAACTCTTACATCAGTTATGTCCGATTCCTCACGTCTGTTTATTAACACATCATAGTGGTGTAAGTCAAAAATTTTCATAAACTGAGTTAAGACTAAAATCTATCATTTACGCATCTGTTGTTCAGCACCATATTTAAACTAGCTGCAAGTCACCGTTAGAACTGCTAAAGGCAGCGTGTTGTTATCATTGCAAACAAAAGCGGCATATTGCTGAGAATGAAAGTGGTGTAGAGTAAGTCATTTTTCTCCGAGTTTAAATACTTGACTTACGCCACTATGACTTTCAACGGGTCCATGGTCTATCTGGTTTGCTCCCATCTTCCGGGTATTTTCCAGGTACGTTAATTAATTTCCTTTAACTTGTGCTTTTTATTAACATATTATTTGTCCTAGTCAATTTTGGCAGAGTCTTTTGCCATTTTCACTGGTTATTGTATGAAGTGTTTATTTACCACCTGCACCCTTGGTAATCTTCCGTGTATATCTTTGCATTAGAATCGGCTAGAATAATTAAGGGTATCATATGATGGTATTTCTCTTATTTAACGTTCTAGTATAACATAAAATGCATCTTTAATAAAATCGTGCGTACTTGCGGTGAGTAGGTACGTGCGTGCTCCGATAGCAATGAGATATCATAGCATTGACCATTTAGAGAGAGTTAAGAATATGATAACACGATGGTCGAACTGTAAAAAAAGCAAATGTCAATAATTCTATACTGTAGCAATAAAGGAGTATCCACACATATCAGGGTCCGTGTTCCGTCAGGGGCTCAAAAAAATATCGGTACGTACATTTTATATGAACTCATTTACACATGTCCGTGTCCGGAATGCGGACCTGTGACGTCCCGGGCACGGCCCTGACATGTGTGGCTGTGGATACTCCTTAAGGGTTCCTTCTTCTTGCATCACACTGCATCGTGTAAAGACGTGTTTTCTTTTGACCTAATTTTATCCAGATAATCCTTCTACTTATCAGGATTCAACAATTGCTTGAAATCCTATTAACAGGAGCGCTACGAGAAGGCGAGTCAAGAGATTGGGTGGAGAGGTGTGAGGCTTCATATTTGATTTAAATGCAGATCTTCCGTCAAGTTTTATATCCAACCCTTTGGTCAATGCCAATTGTATAGAAATGCAATTATGTGTAATACAAATTTTATATAAAATATTTTTGCTCTGAAATTTTTATTTAATATTTTTGTTTATTTTTAGAATGGTTTGGTATCCGCAGTACCCTTCGCAGGAACCTTAATTACAAGAATCCTACTATGTCTTACATATCGACCCTTATTTTTATATAGTGGAATGACTTTAACAACTTTTCGAAAAATTTACCACTTAGCAGGTAATTTTCTTAGTATCATTAGGTTTTTTAATTAAAATTTTTATTGTTTCTTCAACAGGTTGTATATTATGTACCGGTATAATAGTAGCGTTCACTTATCTTTCTTGCCAGCAGTCTACATTATTTGTCGTATTAATGGGATTTTTGGGCGCCACTCAAGATTTATGCTATATGGGTTCGTACTACCCCAGCTTTTTAGAACTAGCACCTTCATATGCTGGGTTGCTTTCTGGATTTACAAATGTTTTAGCAACACTTACGGGCGTTGTCACACCAAACGTAATAAGTGCTTTTGTAAAAGAGGTAACTTACTCCTATGGTTATCTTTTACATTTTTCTATTACTAATTTAAGTCAACATGAACCCACTACCAATGTACTTTTTGATATTTTCAAAATTATTGATTGATTAGTTACATTATTACTAAAACTTGCAAAGTGTAGCAAAACTTCGATTTATTATTCCTAAAGGCTGAAATTTAGAAAATGCAGTGTGTTTTAAGTAATTCAATCTATGCTGTAATGAGTTTGACGTCTAGCTGTTCAATGAAGGCAACTAAATAGCCCACAAAAGTATATTGAAACACCCTGATAGCCCAGTCACTTTATACATGAACCTCTAAAAAATGCCAACTGGAGATTTTCCAGTGGGATTCTTTTTATTTTGTGACCACAAATAATGTCCCGAAAGTCCATAAGCCAAGTTACGAAGGGTCAAAGGTCACGAAACAGTTTTTCTCAAATATCTCGTAAATTATATGGTAATTTTGGCTAAATAATAACATTTATTCGATGGATTTTTTTATAGGTAAATGTTAAGTACCGTTGTTACTCCAACGATCTACCAACAATCGATCCAATTGAGGAAAACATCCGTCGAGCTATTCGTAAAATAAGGCGACAAACAAAATTTAGAATGGGCCTCTGGCAAGCCAGCCGAAGCAGCCATTTGAATGAAACTATTTTACATATATAATCGGAAGATGTACTCTCTTCAACAAAGCATCATTCAATGAAAAATATTAAACGGTTTAGTTTTAATAACAATTTCAAAAAGAAACTAACAGATGCCCCACCTTTTATATGCACTGCAGAAGGCTTAAACTGTTGAAATCTAGTCGGGCTTATAATCTGATAGCGCCTGGGATCTCATTCATAACGATGCCACAACATACGAGGTCTGTTCAAAAAGTAAGGTGAATTTTCAAATTTCGCGGGCTACGTACATTCGATTATCGATTTCATGACCTTTGACCCTCCTTAACTTGAGTAACCTGGTCAGTTGGCTTTATGAACTTTTGAGAAATTATTTGTGACCCCAAAATAAAGAGAATCCCGTTGGAAAATCCCCAGTTGGAATTTTTTAGAGGTTTGACCTTTTTTTTATAAAGTGACCGAGCATATTAAGTACAGCTTATTTTAAAACATTCTACAAGCCAAAATTCAGCATAATCGAAATCGACTATAAGTTGGGACTAAAAGTAAGCGCGAAAAGTCTAACAACAAAACTAGAAGGCAAAATTCGTAACACTGAAGCTGAGATTTATAAATTTTTAAACCGCTAAGGAAAGATTTAAGAACGATTTACATCCCAAAGTCAACGCGAAAGTGCAGCACTTTCGTTTAGTGCAACAGAGAAAAAAGCATACAAATTTCTGTGCGATAAAAGAGTTCCAGAGGTGCAGTTTCGCGTTGACTTTGGGATGTAAATCGGGCTTAAAAATGGGCTTCACAGCGAGTTCTACAAAGAGCTGCAAAAGTCGTTCTGGAAGTTTCAGAAAGTAAACATTGTTTTTAATGGTTTTATTTAGCTTCACCTCGTATATTTGTTTGGTTCAAATCTTGCGACAGCTTTTTCGTCTACTTCTACTGAACCGATTCTTATGAAATTTTGCCCACACATTGAGCTCCCGTGACAATGCAATCTGACAATTTTGTACAAAAATCAAGATGGCGGTTCCAAGATGGCGGACGAATTTTGCAATTGTGTTCCGATTCCATTGAAAATCGGTATCACGGGGTTTGAAGGGCCACAAATGACGATTCTGTGGTCAAAATTTAAAAATTCAAAATGGCGGCGCCAATATGGCGGATGAATTTTGCCAATGTGTTCTGAATCCATTGAAAATCGGTATCGGGGGGTTTGTAGGGCCACAAATGACGATTCTGTGGTCAAAATTTGAAAATTCAAAATGGCGGCGCCAATATGGCGGATGAATTTTGCCAATGTGTTCTGAATCCATTGAAAATCGGTATCGGGGGGGTTTTAGGGCCACAAATGACGATTCTGTGGTCAAAATTTGAAAATACAAAATGGCGGATGAATTTTGCAAATGCGTCCTAAATCCATTGAAAATCGGTATTGGGGAGTTTTTAAGGTTAAAAATGACGAATTTGTGGTCAAAATTTTAAAAAAATCAAACTAGAAACTAGAACATAAAAAAATAGGTAAAAAAACTTTTAAGTTAAATGGTTTTATTTGAAATCATAAGCTGTACCAAAAACTAGAAAATAATTAGAACACAAACATGGACCTTCTTGAGATTCCGACGTCTGGTAAGAAATCATGCAATAGTAGCCGTGCTGTTTTCTTATGTCGTATGCCAAGGTACCCTTTGTGTCGCTGCGTCAACGGATTAAGTAATATTCTGGGACTTTTAACAGACTAAAATAAAAACATGGGGCGCATAAAAACCTGTATAACCACTGTATAATTAAATAAGAACGACTTGTCTAGAAGAATGTGTTTCCAAGCCCACCAATATATTTCATATGCGCCCCATGTTTTTGTTTTAGTCTGTTAAAAGTCCCAGAATATTACTTAATCCGTTGACGCAGCGACACAAAGGGTACCTTGGCATACGACATAAGAAAACAGCACGGCTACTATTGCATGATTTCTTACCAGACGTCGGAATCTCAAGAAGGTCCATGTTTGTGTTCTAATTATTTTCTAGTTTTTGGTACAGCTTATGATTTCAAATAAAACCATTTAACTTAAAAGTTTTTTTACCTATTTTTTTTTATATATCGTCGCTTAAGTTCTAACACCACGTAAATCAAAAATAGCAAATTTACAGGAGAGTGAAAAAACTGCGTAATTTTACATGGATACCATTACAAAACCATTTTATAATTTGTGTACAAACTACACTTATATTGGATTTTGCTTGTTTCTGATTTGCTGAAACAATGCGTCTTTCGATTCTCTAGAAAAATGCATCAAAATGTCAAAACCGCCAAAAATTGACTTACGTGGTGTTAGAACTTAAACGACGATATGCTGCTGTATCCACCAAGGCAAACGAATATTTGCTCACGGGCAAAATGACGTCACCCAGGAAGTCCACATCGCAGCTATGCACATTTGAAACACCATCTGTTTACGTCATTATGACGTCATTTTGCCCGCGAGCAAATGTTCGTTTACTTTGGTGGATACATACCTTTAGAATACAAGCGTAAGCAAGAAGTTGGATTGCTTATAATTAGACAAGGCTTAACGGCCACAAGTAGTCTAGGGAGTAAGGCGCCTGGCTACCAACCCAGAGGTCGCGGGTTCGAATCCCGGCAGTACCACGATCCTTCGTCTTTCCCACCTTCTTTCTTCTTCCCTCTTTACATTCCTCCGGTCATAGCCTTCCGCTAGCACTGCCGCGCTCCACCAGCGCATGTCATCGGTTGGTTGATGGGATTCAGCTCTTTTCAGGAGGCATAACCCTCCAGCGAGTTGTTTCTCGTTGCCGCGATGCTAGAGTCGCGATAGAAATGATTGAGAGTAGGTGGTTGTGGCAGTTCCTTCCTTCACTTCTCTCTTTCCGTTCACTATCTATCGACTAGAGCTTGCTGTTCGACATTTCATTCTATACGAAAAAAATAGATTGTCGACAGCTTTGTTGGCTTTCAGTAACCGTGCGTGATGTTATTATTGACAAAAGGACGAAATCAAGCCGTACATGATGTATTACCAATGATGCCGACATCGCCTGCCCTAGTCCTTAGTCAAGGTATGAGCGAGATTGTCTTTCGGCGCTCTTCGGTCGACTCTTTCACATCGCATAAATTTGTATTTCAGTTTATGTTAAATAAATAATAATTACCAAATTTTTCAAAAATCAACTTTTAAGTGCAAAAACGCCGCCCAGGGCTCTTAAAAGGCGCCATCAAAATTTTATTTTTCGCTCGAAATTGATTTTCGGCCTCATTTTGGCGACCCTTGCCACCTGCCGCCTACAGCAGCCGCTCCTCTCGCTCTAGCCCAGGGCCGGCGCTGGATGCCGATGTCGTCAACACAATCCAGTATTTGAGTGAACTTCCAGAGGATCGTGCCTCTTTCTGCACTACCAGGTTGACAAGAAGGCAGGCCAATCCATCCCCTTGTCGGAGTACATTAAACATGTTAATTAGTTTGGATTCCGAATATATTTACTTGGTTTGTCACATAGGCCAAGGTCAGCCTACTTATTCGTGTCAGAAATAATATGACAGACGATAAGCCTCACGGTATACAGAAACAAGGTAATGTAAAAGAGACTGACAGCTTCGAATATCGTATAAAAATGTGACGTCACCCGGTGACCTAATGCAGAAAAACAACAACAATAATTTCGTTTTTATATGGGAAGAGGTCGCTGAGTGACGTCGCACTAAAACGATATTCAGTCTTTTACAGTACCTTGTTTCTATATACCGTGATAAGCCTTATCGGATAAGGGCATTCTTAACTTAATACCTGCGCGCTGCAGCGTTATTTTAGCTAATAAAATAAAATTAGATTTTTTTTGATGAATGTCAGAACCGATCATTTTGCAGTATTAACGGCACCTGATTTACCCCAGCGGTTCTCCATTTAAGTACTAACCACGCCAAGTGCTGCTTGACTTCATTGATCCCTAACGGATGGAATGATCGTTAAAGACTTTGGAATTTACCAATTTAACGGCATAGAACCGACAAGACATCATGACCTTCGAATACGACAATCGGAGCATTTCAGAGAAAACCGAAAAGGAGAAGAAACCGCTGGTGAGGACTCTCAACGTACGTAAAAAGAAAGTTAAGCTAGGAAACAAAATATGATAGAAACTGAAGAACTAATCGATGATACTATCAATATAGGAGATCAACGAATAAGTACCGCATTTGCCCCGGGGCGTATATTGCACTTGTGCCTAAGAATTTAACACAATCTATACCTTTATTCTCTCGTTTCTTTATATGTACCCATGACCCATGTGTGACCCATTTTTATAGTCGGGGACGTCTTCGGCGAAAAAGGAAATCACAGGTGGTATTCTCATTGGCAAGTGACGTGACTACGAGGAACACGGTGGAATGAAACTGTCGATCGTTACACACGTATCGAGGAGCATGTCACTTCATATGCCACCTTGGGAAAATTAGAATTGGGGCTTTTGTCAATCTAGTCGCCAGGAATCTCTTAGATTGACAATGAGACTACCAATTTAAGGTCGAAGTGCCATCTGTCACGTCACTCGACAACGAGAATAAGACTGCACGACTTAGTCCGGTGTGTTTTACTCCAGACATGTTTAGAATGGCCGGCTCATCAGAAGATTTTTATGGGAGCAATTCGTTGCATAGGTGGCAAACATTTTTACACTGGTATACGCGTCAGTGACTTTTGTAAATAAAAATTTTTTAAATTCCTGTTTGGAAGATTAAAACTAGAAGAAAATTGGGAAGAATTTGGAAGATTAAAACTAAAAGGAAATTCCGATGATTTTTCCCTTTAAAACGCGTTTTCTAATCAATTAAAAATGTTTATATTAAAAAATGCAAGGTTTTCTATCCCTGTTTCAACAAATTCTCTGGTTTATGGTGGAAAGAGAAAGAAGAAAAAAGTCACTATACCCATCTATTTGTTGTAAATATTCTGACATTATTTCAAAGGAAAAAAAATTAAATCAGGGGTGGCAAATTTAAGACCGCGCAACCGTTGTTGCGGTTTTTTTTAAATTGCACTTAAAATCATGTCAGAATTTTATTTATGTTTCCTCTTTTACTGCAAAGATAAAAAAAGTTATCGTATTTTGCAATTTATTGAAAGTGAAGAGCCAAAATATTTAAGAAAATGGAAAAGTGCGCAATTCTTGAATGTCAACTGAATGCACTGAACTCATAACACGAAATTTAACAAAATTTCAGTTCGGTGACAAAACTGGCTTATGGATGAGTGAGACTATACTGACTATAGTTTTTGGGTCCCTTATATACTTACATGTCAGTGGTTTTACTCCCGCGGCACCCGGTTTAATATTTAAAAATTATATGTTTAAAGAAAACCAGTTTTCTGAAGAATCACCTGTTTTAGTGGTATTAAATTCTTTTATCAACTACATCGTCTTTCTCAAAGGCAAGGAAAGATCCATGCGGCAAGGTCACAGAACTGGCGAGTTCGAGCTTTTGCCGTGCTGCATGAGGCCCATGTGAACGTGCCGCAAAATTAAGGAACTATCAAGTTGACGACTCTCAGGGCCGGATTAACCCTATCAGGGACCCTAGGCAATTCAATTCTCGGGGCCCCTTTCCTTTACCATTTTCTTACTTTTAAAATATATTTTTTCTATCACAAAAGTCGAGTCGATCAGCTCGACTCCAAATTTGGTATCCTGTAACTTCAATGTTTTATGTGATATTGCAACAACATGGTTACCTTGACTTGTTGCTACAGCATCACCTCAATCGAATTTTGTGGGCAAAATTGTTTCTTTCGTTTTTTCGGCCATCTTGACGCATGTTTCCAATGAAGTAGCAATATGCGCACAAAAAATAACTAATAGCACAACTCTTCCAGAACATTTTGAGTCCAAAAACGTTTCTGTAGGTATTGATGGCTATGAGCTAATCGAATTCGACAACCAAGGTATTTTTTTCAAAAAAACCGTATTTTGCAAAAACCATTTATTATTTTGCAAATTTTCACAAACGTTTTTCTTGCACTCCTCAAGGAGAGCACTTTCCACGAGTTTCATTACAAAATGGTTTTTTTGGTACAAGATATGAGCATTTAAAAAAACGTGAATTTTAGCGGTTTTTTGCAATTACTCCTTTATTTGTTTATATATTGACATCAAACTGGTGTCATTTTATTAGTATGAAAAAGCTCTACAAACTTAATTTAAAACTTTTTTTTGTACAATGTGTAGTTTTTTTTTAAACGCGAAAATCTGTTTGTGGTCCTCTTTTGACGCCATTTTGGAAACATTCCCAAAGGCCTACGAGTGCCAAAAGTAGTTCATCAAATTTTACGGAATATATCCTATTTCACCCATATTTTACTTTTCGGATGGCTCGGTTGGCACAAAAGAATCTAATTTGACTGGCCTATTCTGTCTGTGGCTGGAGCTCGACCAAAAGTTGCCATTCTCTAGCCAGCTACATGGCTGCATCATTTAAATATGTTGCTTGGATTATTCGCTTTCGGCAACATGGAATATGTTTCGCCTATTCGACTGGGGATCTGTATTTTACTTATCTGTGGTAGTATGTTGTATCATATCCCAGTAGGAAAACTGGCAATTAATTACATGTAGAATAAATTCTAGAACTGCTTCAAATTTCTTTAGGTCTGATTACAGAAAATAAGAGCAAGGAGTATTGATATGAGCGTTCTATGTAATGCAGAATGGGGGCGATTGATTGCCGCCTATGACATCGCCGTGCAAATGTAATGCCTTATCTCCACTTGCTGTAATCTGAACGAGAACTAGTTGATCCTTCTTTCGGAATCGATGGGTAATTACTTGCTTTCCTTACTGGGATATTATATTATATTAGATATATTAGCACAATTTCATATTTTATTGTAGCATCACAACGATAACATAAACTTCATAAACAAAATTTATTGATCCTTATCCTCCTGTAATATTAAGATTGATTTGGAAATATAAACTGGGCGGGCCTAAACGTTTTCACTTCCAACGTGTGGTCCTACGCACACTCATATTTTTTTTCTTGGTGCGTGCACGGGGCCCGTAGTCGATGCGGGGCCCCTTGGCAGTTGCCTAATCCGCCTTATGGATAATCCGGCCCTGACGACTCTAGCGTTGCCATCTGCGTACTCACTTTGATTTCTTTGATAATGTTTTATTAGCACTATTGTACCAAGTAGTTTATTTTTATTTTTGTAGTAATCCATTTCACTTAGCACTTGTCAAGCACAAAAATTTATCAGAAGATAGCTGATTTTTGAAAACGCAGAGAAACGGGAACGAGTAGATGAAGCTATGCGGCAAGCTTTCTGCAGCTTCTCACGAAAATTTCCGAATACTACACGAAGGCCACCCGAAATTTAGCTTTTGCCGTGTTGCATGCAGTCCACGGGAACGCCGAGTAACAGCTTGAAATTGTGCTAATGCCTTGCCAGACCACTTTTTTTTGTTGTTGTATTGGGACCGCAATTGACCTATCGAGTAACAGCTTCAAACTATAAGCAAATTAAAGTTTGAACATTTTTACACCAGAAAACACCGGGGTGCTAGGGTTGTGCCTGTGCCAAGTACCTGGCACCCCATCTTTTATTTTAGTGTTTAATTACTACTTAAACGTTAATAAGGGGGCGTCCATAAATTACGTGAGGTGTTTAGGGGGAGGGGTCGAGCAGAATCTCACCAAATCTCACGTGGGGGAGGGGGAGCGTCTCCGCAAATATCACGTAATTTTTTTCAGGTTAATTAAGCCGAAAAAAGCGATATAGCGGAAAAATTAGGTACAGGCTGAAAATTAGCAGAGAGCTTCTTTTTAGGCTTCTTAATAAGGGGTTATAAAGTCTACCGATTTTCTACCCCGAGAAGCCCACTTTTTAGGGGGTTTCAGCCGTCAAAATGGGTATTTTTCGATTTTCCTGTAATTTTTTTTGCAATATTTCTTAATATCTTTTTTCAATTTTAAGTACAATATCTGTAAATGAGACAATCTTTAAAATCGTTTTTTTGGACCCGCACTTAGATTTCATTCACGAATGGTGCAGTATCAGATGAACATGGTGAAAGGTTTTATCAATACATATTGCAAATAGAGAAGGAATAATAAATCCATTACATAAAAAGTATACGTGATACTATTACTATATTTCGACTCAATAGCAATTGGGTATAAAAATTTAATTTTGTTTTAAATACCATCCAACTGGAACATCCAAAAAAAGTAAAGAAAATAATTTAAATATCTGGGAATGAAGAGTGTATGACGTGATGAAAAATTCTTATCATTTTATACAATGGGCTGGGAAAAACTGCGAAAGTAATGTATGCATTGACTTATACGACCATTTTTGGACAGATGAACTAGTGTGGGGGGTCTAGGCTTAAACAAAACAAAAAGGCCTAGAAGCCCAATTGAAAAACCTGGAACCTAATGCCCTCCTAAGTATCTCAAGTGCATAATGTCAATCCTACACTGATAAAAAAATTGTCTCGATTCCAGCAATTCGATAGTCTTCGGGCCTTATTCTGAGAGTCATGTGACTTTGTTGCAAGTGATGTGACACTCAAGGAATGGTATTCCCCGAGTCGACTTAGAGACATCTCTCATTCAAAATTGCAAACCGTAAGTTGCATTGGGCATTCCCAGAGTGGAATGAAGTGAGTTTACTGCGTTTCCACTCTGGGAATACCTCTCCTAAATTGAGATAACAGCCAATCGAGAAATGTCATGTGGGTGATTCGACTTTCAGAACAAGCCCCTTCGTTTCGTTGTCTTGAGTAGAAAAATTTTTCAGTCTTATCATGAGAATGCTGTCTCAGAGTAAGACACTGGAAATTCTTGAGGCAAACAATTGTATTTCTTCGCTCAATACTTATATTTTTCGACCAAGATATATTTTTCTCGAAATAAGATTGTTTAATTTTTTACTCAAGAAACTAAATTCTTAATTCATCCGACTTTTTTCGGTTATCGGACTTTCAAGTTCTAAAAATGTATCACAACCAATAAGACCGATTTTAGAACTTGAATTTTTTTAAAATATAATATCATCGGTTTCGTATTTTATTTTACTTCAAGTCAACTTTTGTCTTCATCCAAGACAATAAAATCAAGACTATGAGAATTGCTTATCCCGAGACAATTTTGTTTTCGTTATATCCAAAACATGAGTTGCTTGGTTCAAGAAAAAGTGCTTTAAGCCAAGAAATTTTTTTATCAGTGTACTGCAATCATAGAGATTATATTAAAAATCGGCTCTTTTCACATCAGTCAGAACACATGCTATCTGCGGTGCATTGTCACTACAAAAAGCAGATATTTGCACCAGGCGACATAATTAGTTATCTAAGATTCTTACAGGACTCGAATTTTGAATCGACGACCATCTGCTCTGACATACCTACTAGAGACCAAGATAGATTTTGAAAACCTTTTGTTATCATTATCGAGAGTTGTGAAGAATGGAAGTCTAACAGATCCGCACTTCTTGATTCTGTATCCTGATGCACAGGCGGCTCAAACGTCAATTTTAGAAGCTGGCTGTGACTTCAGACTCCGCTTTTCTAAGGCGATACGAAAGTAGGAAGCAAACGGAAGCTAGTAGCGATGCCTGAAATTATTTTCAGCCAACCAACTTCATTTATTAACTTAATTTGACATTTTGATGCGAACAATAAATTGTTTCAAGAATATTTAAAGAGTTTTTAAAATATTTTAAAACAAACAAATAAATGCAACGCATGCGGGAATGGCTTTACTCGCGGACTGAAATCCGATAACAGGCGGACAAATTTAATTCGAATTCGCATTGGTGGAGGATACCATTTTCTTATTTCCGAATTTCATGACTTTCGAATCGCATTCCAGGATAACCCCCCTGGGTCATTCAGTCACAGGTTTTTTACCCAAGGATGACATCTATAGAAGAATGCTCCGAAGTTTGTATATCTCCAGAGTCATAAATGGCTCTACCATTACTATTCAAACAGTCAAGTCGTTACTCTCTAAAAACCAATCAGTGGATGCCAAAGTCAGCCTTCGTATGTCAAAATATTGTAAAATTCTAAATTTTTTTTATATTCCATATGCTTGCTCTACAAATACACGAGTTGAGCTCAAACTAGAATCGAAGTTTTTCTGTTCTCTTGTTAAGAAATCATTATCCCTGTAAGGCACCATGAGGTTGGTTTCCAAAGGATACGCAGAATCACCTGCTAAATGGTAATCCACAGGTATTATAGTTTAAATTGGGTGCATGCCGAGTTGGTGCTGTTATGATTTTGTGTTACTGTTCTTCAACACAAATTATGTTTTTTTAAATAAATCCAACGCACAGATTAAGGTATTTACAATAAAAATACGCATAATAGTGTAAATCCTGCAAAGGAGAATGGGCGTTTTGTCCCCAGGCTGTAACAAGTTGTGATATATATCATTGGAAAGGTTATAACAATAGCTTTATTTTATTATATGACACCAACAACGGTACTTGTGCAGGGGAAGAGCTATGAATATTATATTTTATCTTCAAACAAATCTAATTTTTACTCAATTTACTTTTTATTTATTTTACTTCACTTTATTACAAACCGTTCGTGTACGGCGATCGCTCCCTCGTAATGTACTCCATGGGTCCCCCACTGAACTGCCCACCTACGCAATTTCTGACTCACAAAGTCGACTGCGAATAGGCTTGCGATACGTTCATCATTTGCACTTTTGAATTGGAATTTTTATTTACGTTAAACGTACCGGACTTTTCGGTTAGGATTAGTTTTAAAATGGAGCATAATATAAACCATTGTGCTACATGTGGCCGTTCTTTAGCACGCCAGCGGACACGCCATCGGCTTGTAGGAGAAGATTTAAAAGCAAGACTTGGATTTCCAGAATCTATATTTTTTTACTTCATTTCACATTATTAATAGATTAAGTAATTTATTTTTCACCTAGCCTTACACAGTACAGACTTTTATACTGCATTGTTTATAATAAAACATTGCGAGGACCACACGTTTAACTGCTAAAACTACCGTTTATATATATTTAGTTGATAAAATGAAGCCAAATAAATATTACGTTTTATTTGAAAATAAAACATTTTTGTTAATCATAGCTCCTCCCCTGCACAAGTGTCATTGTTGGTGTCATATAATAAAATAAAGCCAGGCTTTAAAAGCCATTGTGATAACCTTTCAAATGATATATATCACAACTTGTTACAGCCTGGGGACGGGGCCCATACAAAGTTGCCCATTCTCCTTTTTTAAAATTTCGAGGGGGTCGAGCCAAATCTCACAACATCTCACCAAGGGGGGAGGGGGGTCGAAAAATCGCCAAAATCACCTCACGTAATTTATGGATGCCCCCCAACTCCCAAATCGATTATAGTAGAACAACATATTTAGGATTACTTTTTAGGTAATTGCATTCTTGTGTATGGAACTATTTTAGAGAATGGATTGGTGCATCAGAAATTTAAAGAAAAGTATACTATTAATAACGCATTTTTCTGAGAAAAGAGATAGAAAACGAAAATTTTTGAGAGGCTCAGATGGAAAATATCGAAAACGCTCCTAAATGGAGCCACTCAAGTTTCTGTTCTTTATAGCACAAAAAAATTACAGAATTACCTAAAAAATAAGCCTAATTTGGCTGCTCTACGATTATCGGTATAGAAGTTATTAACGTTTAAATAGTAATTAAACACTAAAATGAAAGGTGTTGTGCCAGGTACTAGGCACAGACCTGGCACACCTGTGGTTTCTAGTATAAAAATGGCTTTCTCTCAGAAATTTACACTAGTTTTAAATTTATATATTTAATATATATTTATTAACAAATTCTTTATTAACCAAAATTTATTTTTAGCATACTAAAAAGGAATGGAACAACGTTTTTTATATAAGCGCTGCAATCTTTTCTTTAAGTGCAATTGTTTATACAATCTTTGGCAGCTCGGACCCTATCCCATGGGGACAATACATAAAAAAAGACGTTAACAATGAAGAGTCGAAAAAATCGTAAAACATATTCTATAAGTAAACTTAATAAAATTCTCACTCTGAAATGTGTATTGCTTTATTTGAAATAAGAAAATTGTAGTTTTAAAGGAATTTTAATTTACCGCAAAATGAAGGACTGAAAAAACAAATTAATGTCTCAATCTGAAACTCGGGGTCCTTTAAAATGTACACGTGCCTTAAATGATGATGAATTTTTAAAAAAAATACACAGAAATGTATAATGTATTTTATATATAGAATTGTATGCATTATATTGTGATGATTTAATATATATGAATATATATTTTGGATAGCCGGTATATGTTATTTTTACAAGTAGCAAGTAGTAGAAAAAAATGCCAAACAGGCATTAGGAAGCTATTTTTTAGCATTTTTTTCTTTGGAAGTATTTTTTAAGTGCTTCTAATAATCATTATTAACTTTGTATGTTTTAAAAAGTTTGGAAATGATCAAAAAAGTGGAATTTGCTATTTACCATTTTAATCAATCAGTGTCATTGATGCGTGGTCCTTAAATACACCATCTATATCATGGGTGGCCAACCCAAATGTTATCGCGGGCCACTTTGAAAATACATTATGATCCCGCGGGCCGGGGTGATATATTGGGGGATTCAAATTTAATTTAATATAATTTAGGGAGAGAGTTCCAAAGCTGTGCTGCGAAGATAAAGACGCTGACCAATTAACGTGCGAAAACGCGGAATTATTAAATTATTATCTGTGAGGGATTACAAAAACTGCACGAACTGGTTGAGGTATGCAGGTTTGCGCTCGTGTAGAATATCGTGATACAGTCACGAAGCCTATACTCACGATAGCAGCCCAAAATAGAGTTCGAGTAGGGTGAAATGTGGTCAAAACCGCGTAAATAAACAAAACGTACACAATCGTTAAACTTTACTTCAAGTTTATGGGCGCAAAAAGAATCGAGAGAGGGATAGATGGGCAGCTCTTTTCAGCAAGTCACAATGGTAACGAAGTGTAGACAGGAGTTCGTAGGTTTTACTTACAATGAAACTAAGGAGATGGCAGCGAGTCATGCTGCTATTCAGTACCAGCCCAAGATTTCTTGCTTTATTAACGCAAACAAGAAGAACTGATTTTGACCCGATATCAGAAAAGTTAGGACGAACAGTATCAGAGTGAGAGAGATGAAAATGCAATGGGATTTCGAAGGAGCTGCAGTAAATTTAATGTCGACCATAAGGATACATGACGTAAGTCAACAGAAAGCTTCTCCACACACATACATATGTATTTGATCTCTTGGCGCACGGAAATAAACCCTGCAAACATTTCGATTCGGAAACGATTCGAGAACAATTTGCCAA
Source organism: Thereva nobilitata (assembly GCA_963855945.1). NCBI lineage: Eukaryota > Metazoa > Arthropoda > Insecta > Diptera > Therevidae > Thereva > Thereva nobilitata. Next base: position 100,251,023 of record OY979695.1, read on the forward strand.
AAGCGAAAGCTTGCTTCGATCGCGGACTCGTTAACGACTCGTAAACGAATTCGAAGGCAATAAAAGCGGAGCAAGAGATCGAATCGCTTTCTCGTGCTGATAAGGAATCGCATGCTCGTATCGATAGCAAATCGCTTCTGCGCCGAAAATCACTCCGCCGAGCAAAACAAGTCAAAAGCTCAAACTTTCCAAACAAATCGTTGAAGAGAAACCAAAGGCTCTCAAAATTTCCTCTCAATAGGACTTCAAATCGGTGAAATGATGTTATGTTGTTAGTGTAATTTGGAGATTTGAAGTCCCATTCAGGGGAAATCGGCTCTCAATATTTCTCTACAGCATGAAGGCTTTGGGAGAAACAAATCAACCAGGAAAGCTTTCATTTTGCGTTTTGAATCTTTTTCTCGTACCCTTCGCAAACATTTTTCGAATCGAGAATGGTCCGAGAAAGCGAGCCTCCGAGAAATTGTTTGCAGGGAAGCTGCACATCGTCTGCATACATATGAATCTTCGAATATCGTTAATAAAAATACTGAATAAAAGTGGTCCAAGAATGGAGCATTGGTGGACGCCAGCGTGGAAAGGGCACTTGAGGTAGTTCAGTCACCTAGTTTAACCTTTTGAGAGCGGTTAGATAAGAAACTTTGCAAAAGTTTAAGAGCAGAAGGAGAAGAATACTGTTAGGACTGAGGGCACTTGAGAATGGGCATGATTAAAGCGTGCTTTCAACTCGAGGGAAACTTGAATACCATGAGACAGGAGTTAAGAATGTGAGTTAAAATAGGCAATAGATGTATGAGCATTTTTAAGAAACTATGTGAAATGTAATGGAATTAGTGGTGCAGGTTTTCGTCAGACAAGGTGGCGCGGTATGACATCTCAATTTACAAAACTTTTCTTATAACATAAAAATCAAGTTTTGAATCTGATGCCTGAGAAACGGTTTTTCACATTCAGGACCTCAAAAATATGTTAAACAATTTAGCAGCAAAAAGTAGTTCGACAGGCTTAGGCACTACTCACACGGGGATACTCAAATCTCGGATACTCGGCGACTGGGATACGGAGACTTGAAGACTCGAGACTGTGACCGTTTTCATTAATGCAAATTTGCCCATATTTGCGTGCGCACAGACTTCATTAAAGCAAATGAAAAAAAACTTGCGTGCGCATAGGCTTCATAAATTCAAACATGCAAAGCATATGAAAGCAAATGCCGCAAGTACTTTCGGAAGCTTGCGCTGTTTCTTGTGAAGAAGAAGATTGTAACGTCACAACCTGTCGTGCCAATAGCTTCAAAGATGGAACCGACTGGATTTCAGTAAATAAATTTTTAATTTATAGTTATTATGATTGTTATTTATTGTTTTATATTTAAGGAGCAGTGAAAATGTCATCTGGAGCACGGAGAATATTAAATTATTAGTTCGAAGTAGGCTTGATTTGCAAGAGGACTTTGTGGGAGGAAAAAGAAAGAAAAGTGTGTTATGGCGGCAAATCCAAAAAGAATTTGCAAATATTTCTATACAGATATCCATAGACGAATTAAAAGCAAAGTTTTACAATTTGCTCACAACATATAAAAGAGTGAAGCAGAGACAAAATTCTTCGGGAAGCGGCAGAACAAATTGGGCGTATTTTCATTTATTTGATGAATTATACGGAAGTAAGCATTCAGTTCAACCACCCAAGGATATGCTGATTAGCTCTTTCAGCAATAAAAATGAAACTGCCCTTTCCAATAAAAACGATGATGCTAGTAACGCATCTGGTGATGAAGAAAGTGAAGTGCACTCTAGAACTAAGAAAAAAAAACAGACGGCATTTTAGAATTTCTTAAAAAGCAGAGTGTCGAAGACAAGCAACACCACAATGAATTTTTGAATATTGAAATGGAAAGACTGGAGATAGATAAAGAAAGGGTGAATGTTTTAAAGGATATGTTAACGATTTTCGAAGCCCTTCTTACGGAAATCCGAAAATAAGTGAAATTTTTATTATTTTAGTCTAATTATGTTATTAATAATTGAAGTATTTATTTCTTTATTTTAAGGGAAATTCGAAAATAACTGAAATTTGTAACGAACCAGGTTTCGTTAGTAGAATCCCTCTCCACAATCGTTAGAAAAATATTAGCGTACCACGTTACGCCACTAGAATCCCTCTCCAAGAACTTTAGAAAAATATCTAGAGGTCTAGTAATCCTTGAAAGCTTCACTTCGAAGCTTTAAAGCTTCCTGCCCAGATGAGCTTTTTCACTATAAAACAAACCGCTTCACCAGGCCAAAGGTAGTCTTTAACCAGGCTCGTTCCGGAGAGGTCATCTTCTCCGGTCCTAGACCGTGTCGAGGTGTATGATCCGGTACGGTTACACTACACACATTACACAAATACCAGAGGAATGTTGCCCAGGCCTTGTCGAGGTGTATGATCCGACAATGTGCCGAAGCAGCGCTTCCTATACCGTGTCGAGGTGTATGATCCGGCACGGTTAGACCACATACTTAACACATACACAACACATACCAACCGACCACCGTATACCTGAGGAATGTTTCCTGGACCAGTGTCGAGGTGTATGATCCGACAATGTTCCCGGCAGCATTTCCTAGACCAGAGTCGAGGTATGACCAGATACAATACCGACACTATACCGAACACCGCATTATATACATATTACAAATTTTATTTATTTTTTTTTATTCGATTAATAATTGAAGTATGCATTATTTATTTTTATTGTAGTGCTGTGAATATGTTATGTTTTTAATAAATTTTATATTAATTTTTCATTTGTTTTTCTACAATAATACAGATAAATATCAAAGAAGGAAATTTACATAGGCATAAGCCATTCAGAAATTATATCTCTTTTTATTATTGCGTCCCTCATTTCAACCAAAATATCATCGTCTTCTGGGTCATGTTGTCGCTGCGATAAATCTAAATAGCTTAAAGCTGATATGTTTAAATTTGGCGAGTTCATCCTGATGAAATTATGCAAAACAACCGTACTTGAAACTATATATTTGGCATCTGAAATCTTATGGAACGTTAGATGATTTAATATTCTGAATTTTGATTTTAAAATTCCAAAAGCCTGTTCTATGGAGACTCTAATGGAGCTGAACGTTTTTTCCCGTTGTGTTAAATTACCGTTATCACGATAGGGAGTGATTAAATATGGCATCAACGAATATGCCGAATCGCCTAATAAATGACTATTGTAGGGCAATTTTAAAGTTCCTGCTGCTAATGCCTGCCCGATTGGACTATTTCTCCATACATAAGCATCATGGCTACTTCCTGGCTATCCAAAGAAAATATCTCTGAACATTAGGTTGTGATTACATATTCCCTTAAAAAATATTATTAGTTTATGTTAAATAAAAGATGGTTTCAAAAACCTGTAAAATTAAGGAATGATATCCTTTACGGTTGTAATAGCTAGAGCTGTCTTGTGAAGGTGCACGGATTCTTATATGTGTTCCGTCGATACATCCAGCTATTGATGGGAATTTATTTCCAGCCCTACAGTTTTCGAATCCATTAATAACTTCTGAAAACTCATCAGTGGTGGGCCATTTTATGTATTTTGCTGAAAGTTTGCTGATAGCTTTGCAAACTTTTAAAATCATTTGATACACCCATCCGATTGAATAATTAAACCTATCAGAAATTTCCCGCAGCGAGTTTTGGTTGCTTAAACACCAGAGCGTAATATATACGAAAGTCTCAATGCTTTCACCTGGCCGTCCTTTACGATTTCTTTTCAATTTTTTCTTAATCTCACCTACAAGTAACTGTAAAATATTCATTTTTAAATTATAAAGCGTTAGTTATTTTATTTACTCACAAAGAAGCAATGCCGATTCATCCTAAAATGGGAAAAAAAAGTTTCATCTGAAAATCTTTTTATAGTCTCAATATAATTTTCATTTTTCAGGGTAACACTTTTTTTCTTTCTTGCAAAAATCATTAAATGCGAATTTCGAATTTTTCTTCTATTTTGTTTATTGATTACATATCTAACACTTTTCTGGTTTATATGTTCAGTCTCGGTACACTCTTGTAGCGTGATATTTTGTGCGTTTCTTACAATAGTACTCACTAAAACGCTTTTACTGTTAATGTCCATTTTTAAAATAAATAAGGCTTGTGTCCTTATTAATTTAGCATCTTTTACTAAAAAACCTCAAACTAAAGTAATAGTGGCAGTACAAATTTTGATTCAAGCGGTAATGGCTTTTCCAAAAATGGTGGATTATGTTTATAAATGCAAGTTTGCATGCATGCGCAAGTAAAATTTGTCGAGCGCAGGCGCATGTAAATTTTACAATTGAGTACGCACATTGCGCAGGCAAGTATGCATTAGTGAAAACGCCCTGTAGTTGCTCGTCATCCTCACACGGCCGCGACTGAAATTGCAAGTTTCCTATCAACATACCTCAGCTTATTTATTCAGTTCACTTTGCAAAATTTTCATTTCGTTTCCAGTTGAAAAAAACCAAGCAACTGAGCGATTCGCACTTACGATACGATATTTCGTCTTTTACATTACCTTGTTTCTGTATACCGTGTGGGAGACTAGCATGTCAAGTCTCCTAAAAACTGGTTGCTTAGTTGCCGAGTATCCGCGACTGGAGTATCCCCGTATGAGTGCCGCCGTCTGATTACGGCTGCTTTCGGAAACGTCAAACTGCGAAAGATCTGCAAAAGCAGTTCGTTCGGAAAACTAGTTCAGCTAAAGCCATCTGTTCGAAAACGCAGTAAACTGCGAAAACTGTTTTAATTCTTTGCAGTTATTGCAGTTCATTGAAATTGCCTGCGCTGTCATTGTTATATAAATTAAGTAACGCTGAATAAACTGTTTTTGGAGTTTGAGTTTAAGACGGCAATGGAGGAACTTAAATAGTGAGTATTAATAGTAAAATTATCACATTTAGTAAATGTAAAATGTTTTAGCTGCTATTGGGAAAAAACGAAACAAAGCTTGTAGCAACGCGGCTGGAGATGCAAAGTAAATTGGAAGGTGGCACACGGAGCAAAAAATCGCTGTGGCCCGAAGTTCTTAATAAAATGAAAATTTTACTTATTTTGCATAGTTCAATTGTATTGTATACACAGCAAACTTGAAAAGTTTGACATCCGAAAATGGGAATAAAAAACACTTTCTGGATAACTTTCTATAATAATGATATAATTGTGCACTTTCGGGATTATTTGTTTTGGTGTGCATAATAAAGACAATAGTCGTCGTTTACGCCTACCGAGATCCTCTATATATTTAATATTTTTAAAAGACGATCCATTTGAAAGAACAGTCTCAAAAAAATAACTTTTTAATTCGCTTTTACAAGCTAGTTCTATAAAATCCATCTTAAGGCGAAAACTCAAATAAAATTGTCAAATTACTGTTCTGAAAGAAACGTCAATCTGTAAACTCAGTCAAAGCAGAACTTGTCTGTCAGTGATGTAAGTTTGACTATTGTCATTTGATCATCACACTTAGTTTCCGAAAGCAGCCTTCATATGACGGGTCTCTTAGTCGCCGAGTATCGCAGTCGCTCCGAGATTTCAGTATTCCCGTGTGAGTAGTGCCTAAAGGTTAAATCCGATTAAAACTAAAGAAATCCGGATAAATGCAAACACCATTGAACGCACAGCGCTGACTAATGGTCTGTTTGCGAAAAATGGTATGTTTGCGAAAAATGGAAAGTCGCCTAATCCATCACAAGGCGCCTTCAAGTTTTCATCCTAAAAATCCGCTGGCAAGATAGAATTACAAATGAAAAGAAAAACTAAATGACTAAATCATGCAAGGAAACGGAATTGGAATGGCCACACTTTGCGAGATGCAAGCTAGAATCTAGCCAAGCAGGCCCTTGACTAGAATCCGCAAGGAACTCGTGGAGTTGGAAAACCTAGAATAACGTGGAGGAGAACCCTGCCAAAAGACACTACAAGGAAGGCAACTGTTTCCGCGCTATGTCCCATGCGAGATTAAAGGAGCAGAAGAAAAAGAATCCTGCACTCATAACACACTAGCTCGATGTTGACGAAAGAAGTTTGCTTGCTTGTAAATATGATTGTTTTCTCTGCTAGCTCCCTGGCACTACAGGCATTTATATTGAATTTTTACCGAAAAAAGCAGTTACTTGGATTTTTATCCATCAACCCGGTCACCCGGTGCACCTCGAGAGCCAATTATGCATGTCAGGCTGTGAATTTTAATCATTGCTCATAGCTGGCTCTTTTTTTCTTTTTCACATTTTGGAACCTTCTAGCACAAAATATTTTGTCAAATCTTGTTGAATCTCGCGGGCCGCACAATTTCCTGCCAATTAGAGGGTGGAATCGTTTGCACACGAATCTGGGTGGGGGTGAATCTAAAATTTTAAATGGCAACCCCATTTTTTTCAGATTCTGATTCTCCGCAGGGAAATATGAAACTTTTGCCTGAACAATTTTTTTATCCGAAGTCCCCCTGCACCTCCAAAAACCATCAAAATTATTCCCAAAAATCATGCATTTGCGGTACAGGGAAGCTTCTGATAAAAAAATGTTTCTAACAAAAGTTTGATATTTCTCTTCGGAGGCAAAAGTTTCATATTTCCCTGCGGAGAATCAGAATCTGTGAAAAAAACGGGGGTTGCCATTTGAAATTTTAGATTCACCGACCCCCTGCTAGGGGGTGAGTGGGTGGGGGTGAGAATTGTGCGCAAACGATTCCACCCTCCAAATTGAGCAACTTTAGCTCTAAACTTTTTTCACTATCACCTACCCTTCGGCAAATGTCGGACCGTTCTCTGGCGCGGATTCAAGGGGGGGGGGGGGGCGGTGGGTCACGGGGGTCATGACCCCCCAAAAGCGCTCGCTGTTTAAAAAACAAAATTGACCCAACTAAAAAAACAAAAACAAAAAATAACCACAAGAAAAAAACCGGCCCAACTTTTTTTGCAAATTAAAGAAACGACCTTCACAATGACCTTCAAGGTCAACAACAGATTGATCTATACCAGATGTTAAGAATTGCTAAAATCATCATTTCCATACAACAACCATCAATGCCAAATAATATTCAAAATAATCCAGACGTAATTTGACGCCTTTTCCGTTCGATGGATCGAACACGTTGAAATTTGTGAAACCATTTTGCCCAGATAGCAATTTTGAGGGAAACATTTGTACTTATTGATTACGCAGCAATTTAAGTTTAAACCTTTGGATTTCGTTTTTATTTCATGTATGTAGTTGTTTGTTATTTAATTTAATTTGTTATTTTTATGTTTGTATTTATAAGTATAAAATACCTGTAGAAGTGAAAAATAAATTCATTCATTATTTGAAGCTTGAGAATTGATTTTTATCATAACATTCATTGCGCTTAAGTGTTGCACTTATAGCGCAGCTCAACAAAGATCTAGGTGTTACACCTAAATCTAAATCAAAAAACAAAGCGAAGAAGCAAAAGAGTTTCTCCGCTTAACAAAAAACATTGGTGACCCCGACGTGATCTGTGCCAAGACAGATCACAGATCACAAATCAACATCCAAAAGGCTTCACATCAACCATCAACAGGGTGAAGAATGGACGGGCTTTTGGACGCACAATCTTTTCTGGGCGAACAGATTCAAAACAACTTCAGGAACTTCAGGAAAGATTCCGACAGTAGAAAGACAAACAGCCAATATTTCACTGCACGGTTGGACTTGCTCGAAGGCCATTGGGATGAGTTCCAAGCCAACCACCATCAACTACTTGAGATCGAGCCAGAGCATGGCGATAATGATTACTTCACAAAGGATTACTATGCTACTATCGAGAAGCTATACATCCAGTTCAAGGAGGAACTCACACAAGGATTTGAAGGTCTGGGTGGCAGCACAAGTCGACCAGATACACAACAGTCGGATTTCCGTTCATCAACAGAAGGTGGCAAGAAGAACATTCCGTCGAAAAATGAACAACACAAGCAGACTCCAAGCTCAGAAGATCACCAGGCAGAGTTAATAAGAAAGGTTCGAAGGCAACAGCGTTCTATGGCCTCACTCACCCGAGTTCTACAAGAATGTAAAGACAAGGCTCCAAAAACACACTCGCGAGTTTACTATGAACTCAAGATTCAAATGATCAACAAGAGCCTTGACGAAATCACAGAGATTGATCGACAAATCTGGGAAGAAATTGCAGAGCCTCCCCTCAGCTACACCAGGGAATTGTATGATCATCTCTACGATTGGGTGCAGGAGACTCTTGTAGAATTGCATGAGAACCTCGATACCAGAGGAACAGAAACACAGCAACCTCACAGCCAAATCAAATTGCCACGAGTGACCTTGCCAATTTTTGATGGGGATTATACTAAGTGGACACAATTCCACGATCTTTTTTATCAGATGATTCACACGAAACCAATAAGTCAAATGGAAAAGATGTTTTACCTCACCAGCAATCTAAGTGGGGAAGCCAGAGCACTGGTCAAACATCTTCCGCTGTCAGAAGCAAATTATACCACAGCATGGGAGACCTTAAACAAAAGATACAACAACCAGAGGTTGCTTTGTACAGCATTGCTCAACATACTCTGCGACCAACCATGCACGCAGGGTCAATCAGTAAACTCAATCAAACAGCTCCACGATGTAACCAGTGAATGCATACTCGCCTTAGAAAACATAAAGGTTTCCACCACAAACTGGGATCCAATGCTAATACATCTTCTTCTCAAAAAGGTGGATAAGAACACACACGTTCTTTTTGAAGCTTCAATGGATTCACCAAGAAATACTCCCACCATAAAGGACCTGCTAAATTTCCTAGAGAAAAGATTCCAGACCTTAGAAGCTCTTGGTAAAGAATCATCAGGCCATTTTTCAGGGCGAGAACAAGGATCCTCGAGGAAAGGTAACAGTTATCCCCGCTCCTCACTGATGTCTACAAACAAATCCGCCCAGTGGATAGTATGCAAACACAAGAATCACCCGCTGTACACATGCCGAGAATTCCTAGCACAACCAATCGCAAGCCGTCGACAAACCATCAGGCAACACAATTTGTGCATGAATTGTTTGAACGATGGACACAAAGCAGTAGAATGCACACTTAGAAGTTGCCCCAAGTGCTCTGAAAGACACAACTCCGTACTACACTTGGACATTGCCCCCAAATCAGTCCACGTTAACCAAGGAACCTCCAACCAATCTCACCCTTCAACTTCAACACCAGCTCCCAAGTCATACTTCAATCAAGGAATTTCAAGGCAAGCTCAACTGCCAGGTTCACCGCTTGATATAGCTGCACCAAATCCAACGGCATTAACAACCAACGCTAAAAATAATATGCGTAGCTATGTGATGCTAGGCACAGTCGTCGTAGAAGTTAGCAGTGGCCAGGGACAACGAGTGCGATGTCGAGCAGTCCTCGATTCTGGATCCCAACTCAGCTTCATCACTGAGGATTTGGCAAGGCGACTACGAGCTCTCCGTATTCCCGAAACAATGTATATCGATGGCATAGGTGTGGAGCGACTAAAACGTAACCATAGGGTCAATATTCAGGTACACTCCACGATCAATAACTACTCTACACGACTAGAAACTTTCGTACTTCGCGACATCATAACAAAGCAACCAGGCCACAAGATGGAAAGGGAAACCTGGCCCATTCCAAATAACGTGCATTTGGCGGACCCCGACTTCGACGTACCCGGTACCATCGGCATGTTGATCGCAGCAGAAATATTCCTCGATTTGTTATCAGTCGGACAGATCAAGCTCGGCGAAGGATTGCCAACACTCCAGAATACAGTATTTGGTTGGATGATATCTGGACCAATACGCCATGAAAGTGCATCCTATGCTGTGTGCGGTATCTGCAGTGAAGACGAGAAGCTTGAGAACCAACTCAGCAAATTTTGGAGACTGGAAGAAGTCGAATCATCAGACGAAATCAGTACATTGACCAGAGTAGAACAAAGGTGCGTGGACCACTTCAATCAACATGTCAAAAGAGACGAACAGGGCAGATTCATTGTCAAACTTCCTTTCGCACAAGATCCCAACTCGCTAGGAAAATCAAGAGACATCGCTCTGCAGCGATTCCACTCATTAGAAAAAAGGCTTCTTCAACAACCGGACCTACAGCAACAATACATCAATTTCATGCGGGAGTATGAAGCATTAGGACACATGAAGGAAACAGATGCATCCTCCATCAAGGGTCCTCATTATTTCCTGCGACACCACTGCGTCACTAAATTAGATAGTAGCACAACAAAGCTACGAGTCGTTTTTGATGCATCGGCAAAAACCGCATCAAACTTATCATTAAACGACGTGCTATGCAAGAGCCCAACCATTCAGAATGAACTATTATCAATCTTGATACGCTTCAGGTTTCCTAAATTTGTATTCACAGCGGACATCGAGAAGATGTACCGACAAGTAAAGATTGCTGAAGAGGACCAACAGTATCAATTAATCGCCTGGAGAGAACATCCACAACAACCATTGAAATATTTCAAACTCTGCACTGTCACATGTGGATTAACACCAGCTCCGTTTCTAGCTACTAAATGCTTGGATATGCTTGCTACTCAAGGTAGCCTGACACATCCACTGGTAGCTCAGGCTCTCAAACGCGACTTCTATGTGGATGATGTCATGTCAGGATCGGATAGTTTACCCGAAATAATAGAAATTCAAGGGCAACTCAAAGATCTCCTGTCTTCTGCCGGCTTCAATCTTCGAAAATGGTGCGGAAATCATCCACAGCTACTGAAGAACATACCAAGAGAAGACATCGAGCTCGAAGTAAACTTTGACAAACCTACGGACGAATCCATCAAAACACTTGGGCTGACTTGGCAGCCAAGCGCTGATACCTTTCAAATAAAAACCAACTGGAGTGACACACGAAGGATTACCAAACGAACAGCTCTCTCTGATATATCACACATATTCGACCCACTTGGATTCATGAACACTGTCACAATAATCGCCAAGATGTTCATCCGAAAGATCTGGATATTGAAACTGGACTGGGATGCAGCCTTACCAATGGACATGATCACTAGCTGGAGTAGATTCCGGGAGGAGCTAAGAGTACTCAACGATATACGAATTCCAAGACATATAGCATTTTTTTTTTTTTATGTGGAAGACTAGAGCTCAGGGAAAAGCCCTTTGTACTGTCGACAATCTATTTTCTTCGTATAGAGTGCAATGTCAAACAGCAAGCTCTAGTCGATAGATAGTGAAGGGGAAGAGAGAAGTAGGAAGGAACTGCCACAACCACCTAACCCCAACCATTTCTATCGCGACTCTGGCATCGGGGCAATGAGAAACAACTCGCTGGAGTGTTATGCCTCCTGAAACGAGTTGAATCCCACCAACCAACCGATGACATGCGCTGATGGAGCGGGGGCAATGCCAGCGGAAGGCTATGACAGGGGGAATGAGGAATGTAAGGAGGGAAGAAGAAAGAAGGTGGGAAAGGCGAAGGACCGTGGGGCTCTGCCGGGATTCGAACCCGGGACCTCTGGGATAGTAGCCAGGCGCCTTACTCCCTAGACTACCGAGGCCCCCTGGTAAAAGGTACAAAACAATTCAATTTCATGCCTTCTCAGATGCTTCTGAAGCCGCGTACGGAGCTGCTATATATGTAAGGACGACACACCATGACGGCATCATCACTGTTCGTTTGCTGTGTGCTAAGTCAAAGGTAGCCCCAGTAAAGACCACGACCCTACCAAGACTTGAACTATGTGCTGCAAAACTGGCAGGCCAGCTGATGCAAAGAGTAAGAAAGGAAGTGAATCTGCCCAACGTGAAGGTGCATTTTTGGAAAGATTCTGAAATAGTTCTGGCCTGGATCCGATCAGATTCGTCATCCTACCACACGTTTGTGGCCAACCGCGTTGCAGCAATTCAACGGTTGTCCAACCCAGATCAATGGAGCCACGTTGGATCTAAGGACAATCCCGCAGACATTGTTTCACGAGAAATGACACCAACTAAACTGATTAAATGTAATCTCTGGTTTTATGGACCACAATATCTACACGGTCCAGAGACCATTTGGCCTGTACAATCACCAACAAAAAACACAGATATAGAGAGAAAAGATCAAGGAAAAGTGGCATTAACATCAACCAATCAAATCTCGTGGATCAATGATATCAATCACGGCAACTCATTTCAAAGACTGCTGAGAATTGTTGCTTATGTGTTACGCTTTGTTCAACGACCAGCACAACAACAGTCAGAGAGAGACAAAAGGCTCGGCATCTAACAGTCAGTGAATTAAACAAAGCTCACCGAGTGATCATTTCCCAGATACAACAGGAAGGATTTAAGGATGAGCTCCATCAGCTTCGACAACACAAATGCGTCAACAACAACAGTCCATTGAACAGCTTGTGTCCTTTCCTCGATGAAGAAAGTATTATCCGTGTCGGAGGCAGACTAACAAACGCAGAGATACCATACGATGCTAACCATCAAATGTTGCTTCCGTACTCTCACCCATTGACGACAATGGTAATGACAGACATCCATATTCGTAATCTACATGTTGGACCTCAAGGACTTCTGGCAGTCACTAGGCAACGCTATTGGCCTATCAAAGGCAAAAGTATTGCCCGAGCGATCGTGTAACATTGTGTCCGCTGCAACAAGGTGAAACCTAAACTGATGACACAAATCATGGGAAATCTAGCCGCAATGAGAGTTCAACCTGCCAGGCCTTTCGTAAATGCTGGGGTTGACTTCTGCGGACCAATAGAGATACACTTCAAGCTACGAGGAAAGCGACCTCAGAAAGCATACATCGCCGTCTACTGCTGTTTTGCCACAAAGGCCGTTCACCTTGAGGTTGCAAGTGACCTCACTACAGAGGCCTTCGTAGGAACACTAAAACGCTTCATCGCCAGAAGAGGGAATTGCCGAAACCTCCATTGTGACAACGCAACAAACTTTGTTGGTGCCAAAAACCAGCTTATGGAGCTCCAGGACTCCATATACTCTCCTGCCTCACAGCAGAAAATTTCCTCGTTTTGCCAAATAAAAGGAATAGACTTCCTCATGATTCCTCCTCGATCACCTCATTTTGGAGGTCTATGGGAAGCCGCGGTAAAATCAGCCAAGACTTTATTACGAAGATCAGTAGCCTCAGCAGCGCTTACCTTTGAAGAACTATCAACCGTATCCGCAGAAATCGAAGCCATCTTAAATTCAAGGCCTATAACGCCACTAACTGCCAATCCAAATGACTTGACAGCTCTAACCCCTGGGCATTTCTTAATTGGGGTACCACTCACCACAATTGTGGACCCAAATGCTGCTCCACAAAATGTCAACCTTATAAGAAGATGGAAGCTCGTATCGCGTATCAAACACGAATTCTGGCGGCGATGGTCCCATGAATACCTGTGTGAACTGCAACAAAGACAAAAGTGGAGACAACAAGGCCAAAATGCCAAACCAGGCATGATGGTGTTAATCAAAGAGGACAACATACCACCATTGAAGTGGCAACTTGGACGAATCGAGCGCACCATCCAAGGAGACGACGGATTCGTGCGAGTTGCTGACATCAAGACTACCTCAGGAACACTGAGACGACCCATTCACAAACTAGCCCCATTGCCAATTGAAACGGAGGAAAAGTGCACAACCGAAGAGTCAACTGAACCCCTCAGAAGCAATACAAACACAAGACCAGCCATAGCTAACGAGACACACCGCAGGGCTAAAAGAATGCGGCCCTCAACCAGTTCAGCTATCAGCACATTTCTCCTAACTTGCCTCATCCTACCAATCCTGGGACACTCTGCAGTTGAAGTTACGCCATTTACCTCACAATCAGGAATGTACTTCGAAAACCTCGGCACAACAAACTTAATCAGGAACGAGTGGTCACTCACTGTCTACTACAACATGGAAGGTTACTGGAAGGAGGGTGCTGCATTAGACGGTAGTATTGATAATCTGCGCAAGCTTTGCAATTCACGCAAAGACACAGATCACTGTTCTATCGTCATCAATCAATTTGCGCAGATGTCACAAGAACTCGCCAGCGACAACGAATTATTGAAACCCATCGCGTCCAAAAGATTGAAGCGATCCCCACTCAACATCGTTGGAAACATTGCCGGAGCACTATTTGGGGTTCTCGATTCCGAATATGCCGAAAAACTATCAGCCACGATAGACAACATACGGAGCAATGAAAACCATCTTCTAGACCTGATCAAAAATCAGACATCTCTCATAGATTCCACCTTTAACGTATTAAAAAATGATCACAAGGCAACAGAGATGCAGCTAGAAGCCATTAATAAGCACATAAGACTTATAGACGATCAAGTCAACAAAGTCTCAGACGAACTCTACCGACAAAGGGTGGCAGAAGCCTTTTATATGCTGGCAGTGCAACTGACTTTGATGACAATGAATTATCAGCGGGCACAGACGGCAATTACAAATGTGCTAATCGACACCCATCACGGGAAGGTCAACCCTCAGCTCCTGTCTCCTAAACAAGTAAGGGAACAATTATCCACTATAAAGGATTATCTACCATCAACACTAAGACTACCTGCAAGATCAGACAACTTGCTTCAACTATATAGGCTTATGAAAATACAGGGTCGAGCTACAAGCAAATATATTATCTTTCAAATAAGACTTCCATTGTTTGCATTTGAAGAATTCGAACTGTATCATCTCATACCTGTACCCGTCATAGTCAACGGAACCTTTATGGCAATTAAGCCGTCCGCCGAATTCCTTGTGATCAATCTACACAAGGACAAATACTATCCACTCAACAAGCAGGAATTCGCGCTATGTGAGACCATCGGCGAATCAGATCATATGTGGATTCAACAACACCCAATTTATAGAAAAGGTGCAAACATCAGCTCCTGTGAACTCAATCTCATCACTTACCTGGAGCCAACCAACACTTGTGAAATAATCAACGCCGAAGAACTCCCAAAATGGATTCAGCTCTACAATCCGAACAAACGGATTTATTCTGTGCGTAAAACCACGGTTGTCACAATCATTTGCGGCGATACAACTGGGGTGGCAGCACGGAAGTCGTTTCAATTTGATTGTGACGAGTTTTTCGTAATATGGCAACACGCAAGTCGTTTCAATCCATTTGACAGTTGTTTCAATTTTTTTGATAGCATGTAAATTTTGTAACATTTGTTTTGGTTGTTGTTACGGAAAAATTTAGTCGTCGGTAAATTTGTTGTCGAGTGCTTACAGTATAAAAAGCGGGAAACAAAAATGTAAGTAATTATTCTATATTAACAGTTATATTCTATTATTAAATCAAAATATCAATAATTAAATGTAATACTATAATTTTTCTTTAAATTTTAAAATGGTGAAGGGAAAAAAATCAAAAGCAAAACCTTTCGATTAATAACGAACAACAAAAATTTATATGCGACTTCATGAAAAATCACAGTGATCTCGCCAAAGGTTTATTAAAAACCTCGCAGGGAAGAAAAACTTCCAACAATTTATGGAGTGAAATCACTCGGAAGTTAAATGAAAAGGGGCCTCCAGTAAAACTACTGAATGAGTGGAAAAAGGTACAATTTTTATTTAAATAATTTTTTTCTAACTCTAGTCTAATTTCAGACATGGAGTGATATGAAGTATAAAACCAAAGCCAAATTAAGTTTTAATAAAAATAATAAAAAGAAGACTGGTGGTGGTCCATACCAGGAAAAGGTCGTTACTGATATGGATGAAACTATCATTCAGTGTGCTGGAATAGAAGCCTCCGTTAATGGGCTCAAAAACGTAAAAACTTTTGGATGCCCATTAGAACCGAGAGAAACAAACCACGAACTGGACGGAAACATTTGTGAGGATGCAAGCGCCTTAGTTTGTGACAATGCAATATCTAGCCTTTGTACAAAAGAAATAGAAAATCAAGAAAACGAGACTCCAGAACTTGTAAATATAAACAACCAAAATAGATCAATCAATGGGAAAGATAAAACTAAAAAAAAGAAAGAATGTGTGGAAAGATACGTAACAGCCACAGAAGAAATTAATATAAATTTAAAAAGACTTATAGAAAAAACCAAAGAAAATCAGAAACTTTTGAAGCGGCAAAACGAAATCCATGAAAAACTATACAAACTCAAGAAACAAAAAATGGAAGATGAAAAAGAAAGGGTACACAAAAAAATGGTGTTTAAAAAGCAATTGTTAGAGATTAAAATTGAAAGAAATAATTTAACTAGATTGGAGCTTGAAAACCGGTAGCCTTTTAAAAAGCAATTATTTTTATATAAATTATTTATGGATTTATTTTTATTTTATAGATAATTTTTTGATTTTTTTACTCATGGAGAGAATTTATGTTAATGCAATTGAAGCATTTTTATTTTATTACTAATGGAGACTAGTCATCTTCCTCGAAAACCCACAGAATTTTTTATGGATTTATGTTGAAATGGATTTATGTTGTCGACCAAATAGTCGATTAAAACCGATATTAACTTGGTAACTACCAATGGCCAGAAAATGTAATGTGGCGCCTAACTGCAGTACGGGAGGAATGGAGGTTTGACGAACGCCCTTTTTAAATATGAATTAAAAGAATCATTTTTTTTTATTTTAATAGTGAAATAAACATACATTTCAAAATATATTTTTTAATTTTTATAAAGAACTTACAAATTTATTCATTTATATTTTTTACAAGTAGTCTCTTATTCTATTCCTTATGCCTATAGCTAATGTTTGTTCATTGTCGTCGTTCAGATTGGAATGTATTTCCTGAAGGTTTCCTTCTGTTTCCATCTCAATAGTCACTTCAAAATCTAGATATTTTTTAAGAAGTTTTTCTATATATTAAAAAGAAAACAATTAAATGTGTTGTGTTTATATATTAAATTTATTAAAAAAAATAACTATTTTTCACAACAAAGAATCTCTAATTCGATTTCTTATAATAATGGCTCTATTCTGAGCATTGTCCGAACACGTATCAGAAATTGCTTGCATTATGCGTTCGCTTTCTATCACACTTCTGACGTTAAAATCTTGATTTATGTTGTAGAATATACAAACATTGTGTAACGCGGCACATACATTCACTATTGTCGAGACCTGATCAGGTGAAAACCGCAATTTTCTATCACTGCACAGGCATCTCCATCGACCTTTTAATATGCCAATAGTGCGTTCTACAATGGATCTTGCCGTTGAATGAACTGAATTGAAATGCATTTCAGCACTTCCTTCAGAAGCTCTTTTATACGGTGTTAATAACCACGGCAAATGTGGATAGCCGCTATCACCTGCAATAATAAACATAAAAGTAGCAAACAATTAAAATATAATAAGTCGTAAACCAACCTAGAAGTCTAGCATTACAATTTCCTTCTTCATATTTACGCTGAAGAAAATTATTGATATCACTTTTGTTCCAGGCAAACGAATCATGTGAAGCACCCCCGTTAGAGCAATCTACAACTACTATTTTGTTTTTATGATTGCAAACCTAAAGAGATTTTTTTGGAATATCTTAATATACATTATAAAAACGATCTTACTATCATTGCGTTGAGGCTATGAAACCCTTTCCTATTAAAGAATATATGCTCGTTGTCGATTGGTTTTAATAGTGGGATGTGCGTTCCATCCACGCACCCAATTACTCCAGGAAGTTTGTATTTTTCATAAAAATGGCTTCTACATTCATCAAACGTTTGTTCTTCAAATTTGATCCATTGTGGACAAAATTGATCCTCTAAACATTTTAAAGTATTTCTAAATACTTTTGATACCGTTGTTTGAGCCATGCCAATCAACCTATTAAACCCAACATTTACTTGGTAGCTGCCACTAGCTAGCAACTGTAAAGTAGCACATAATTGTAATATGGGGGGAATGGCATCTTCTCTTAAACTAATTTTAAACTGGACCGAGTCTAAAATCATTTTTAAACAGTCTTTATTAATTCTAAAGTTACTGGAAAATCTAGAAAAATAATTTTGTTGTTACATGCATTATAATTAATTTTAAATTAAATTTACTCTTCGTTTGGAAGTTCTAAAGGATTACTCGCATCCCTTATTTTTCGCCGAACAATTTTATTTATTACTTTATTTTCTCCATCTTCCCCATCACTTGATAAATCTTCGAAAAATATCATTCTGCTCCGAGAATATTTATTATCTTTTAACAGAAAGACAAAAGGATGACAGTTGTGGTCGGATTCTCATATATATCAAACTCGTTTCAATTTACATGCTACCAAATGGAATTTGAAACGAGTTTAAATCATGTCGAAACAAAAAGTTTGAAACAAATACCGTGCTGCCACCCCTGTTCAACAAGCGTTTCAAGGAACAGGAATCTTGAGTATGGGAATCAATTGCGAACTTAGGCAGGATCATCTAACATTGCAGTCCCACAACGTCTATCCAAAATCAATGAAGTCTTCATTCAATCCTACACAAAATCTCACAGATTTGTTGCATTTGGAAGGCCAGGAGCCTCTCCTCAAGTTCACGGCACCTATCACTCATCGTAATTTTGAGGAAATTAAGAATTTGCAGCAGCAAATCCAAGACCTCAAAAGAAATGAAGTTCTTCCCCATAGAATAGACTCAAACAACATACACCAACTTGCATTGGGATACACAGCCCTAGTAATTGCTGCATTAACAGCAGCCACCATATTGGTCATCAAGTGGTACAAAAGGAAGCAGACATCCAGAGGCAGACCAATTCCAGCCCCAAGATCTTCACTTGGCAGTCGGTTTGTAATCGATCCGGAACTCATCAATTGCCCAGAAGCTGGTTAAGGGCGGGGGAAGATGTTAAGAATTGCTAAAATCATAATTTCCATACAACAACCATCAATGCCAAAAAATATTCAAAATAATCCAGACGTAATTTGACGCCTTTTCCGTTCGATGGATCGAACACGTTGAAATTTGTGAAACCATTTTGCCCAGATAGCAATTGTGAGGGAAACATTTGTACTTATTGATTACGCAGCAATTTAAGTTTAAACCTTTGGATTTCGTTTTTATTTCATGTATGTAGTTGTTTGTTATTTAATTTAATTTGTTATTTTTATGTTTGTATTTATAAGTATAAATACCTGTAGAAGTGAAAAATAAATTCATTCATTATTTGAAGCTTGAGAATTGATTTTTATCATAACATTCATTGCGCTTAAGTGTTGCACTTATAGCGCAGCTCAACAAAGATCTAGGTGTTACACCTAAATCTAAATCAAAAAACAAAGCGAAGAAGCAAAAGAGTTTCTCCGCTTAAGGTACTACTACCGGGAAATTTTTTCAAAAAATCGATTTTTTTTCTTTTCATTTTACGATTCCTTATACTATGAAGAATAACCTACTTAATTTTTATAAAGAAATTCGTAATAGAAAAAAAGTTACAGCACTGTAGGGTATTACTACCGGGAAAAATTTCAAAAAACTTTTTTTTCCATTTTTCGTTTCCTTACACTATGAAGAATAACCTACTTCATTTTTATAAGGAAATTCGTAATAGAAAAAAAGTTACACCACTGTTCTTCCATTTGGAGCTAAGATGTGAAGATTTTCAGATTTCCCAACTCTTGAACAACCCACATACAGCTGACCGGAAATCCGGAATTTCGGTCATTTTTCGGCGGCCATTTTGAATTTCGAAAATCGGGCTTAGAGGTGCATCATGGCAGACCCCCACGGACATACGTGCAAAATTTCGAAGCTCTGCCATGACTGGTGCGCCAGCTATAGCGCACACATACAGAACTTTCTTTTATTAATATAAGATATATCTCCCGCCATTTTGTGGTGTCCGCAATATTAGATTTAAAATGACGTTATATAGATTACTGAATTATATTCGTCACACCCTTTCATTTGATACCCATACTGAGAGGGTTGTGAAGAAAAAGGTAATCCGCCATTTGAATTTGGAATGACGCCACACAACTAATTGTATTCTACCTGCCATGCAGTTCCATTTTATACCCATGTGGGTGGGTCGATGAACACAATTGCAAAAATCGGCCTCCATTTTGTAACCGCCATCTTGATTTTTTACTAAACGGTCAGATTTCACTGTCAGGCGAACTATGGGTATGTGCAAAATTTGAAGTCGATCGGTTAAATTTTCTATTTTTTAGTCTATTTTATGTATTCCGCCTTTTTGTGTTGGCCGCCATTTTGAATTTGGAATGAAGCTACACCGCTAATTGTATTCTACCTGTCATACCCTTTCATTTGATACCCATGTCGGTGGTCGAGGAAGACAAATGCAAAAAACGGCCGCCGTCTTGAAACCGCCATCTTTATTTTTGTACAAAATGGTCACATTGCATTGTCAATAAAACTACGCATGTGTGCAATATTTGAAGTTAATCGATTTCAAATGGTGGGTGGCATTAATAATTTTCTACTCAATAATGACGGACTCCCATACAAACTTTCATACCCTATTTCAACCCCTTAAAGCCTTTGTTTCGGGAGAAAAAGTAGCCTATGTCCTTCTCCAAGGTCTAATCTATCTCTGAACCAAGTTTAATCAAAATCGGTTTTCAACTAAGTGAGAGTTAATCTCAGGATCTACTGAACCGATTTTAATAAACTTGGGTGCGTTTTGTTTGTTAAGGTATACCCTTTTGTAATTTACCACATTTTAGAAAAAAAATTAAGAAAAAAAAATTTGGGAAGTGAAAAAGGGTGAAAAAAAATGCAATTTTGTCAAACTTTTTTTCAAACTTTCACCATTTTTTTTTGTTTTTAATTTTTAACTAATTGTGGTAAATTACAAGGTAAGAAACTTTCTTTTATAAAATCCCGTTCGAATTTTTTGTTGCAAACTTCTCAATTCTGAGATTATCTCTCACTCATCGGACTATCTCTTTTTTGAGCTCTTGACTTCAGCGCCCCCTACCTTATTGGCAAAAAATAGAAATAAACTAAAACATTTTTTTTATAACCTTTAAGGACTAATAATGTTATAAAAAAAATTTTCTTGATAATATCTAACATAGCGGCTGAGAAAAAAAAAATTAAAAAAGTGCTTATTTTTGGTCGTTTTTCCGGTAGTAGTACCTTAACAAAAAACACCAGAGGTGGCCAACTTTTGTATGCATAAGATCTACTTTTTATCACAAAAATGTGTCGCGATCGACTTGATGTCATAACCGTAGTCTAAGTAGGGGAAGAGGTGGAAAACACACATGGGGCGACAGCCAACGTCAATTTAAATGGACGACGCATCAGATAACGCCATCCAGGTGTGTGCTCAGACTTGTATTAATACAGCTTTGTGAAACATTCTTATTTTCTCGGACAGTCAAGTTGCCCTGTTGGCTATTAAATCTGGCCATCAGACTGTCCTGGATTGACTCCCATCTCTGCAATCCCGCAGCAGGAACAAAAATGTAACGCTGATGTGGATTCCGGGCCACGAAAGTCACAATGGTAATGAAATTGCCGACAGCCTGGCTAGAGTAGGGACAAATTCATCACTTGTCGGTCTGGAACCTTTCTGCAGCTTAGCAAGCTGCCACGTAAAAACGTCCATCAAGAATTGGGTCGACCAGCTGTTTCTTCACAGCTGGACAAGGACCCAGGGCGCTCGTCAAGCTAAAAGATTCATTCAAATCGATAAAGCTAAAGCGGGCAATTTCAAGAGTGGGGGGACGAGAATTTCATCATCATCATTGGCGCTACAGCCCTCTGTGAGCCTTGGCCTCCTCAAGAATTTTCTTCCAACGTTCTCGGTCCTGTGTCTCTCTCTTCCAGTTGGTAATCCCAATTGCGCGTAAGTCCATTTCGATGTCGTCTTTGTATCTCTTCCTAGGTCTTCCTTGTGACCTTCTTCCCTCTGGCGTTTGAAGGAACAGGATTTTCGGGGGTGCTTCTTCCGGCATTCTCATTACATGTCCTATCCAGCGTAGGCGTGATATCTTGATGCTTTTTATAATGTCTGGTTCTTTGTATATTTGGTACAACTCGTGGTTGTATCTTCTTCTCCAGACTCCCTCTTCATTTACTGCGCCTGTGATCCTGCGGAGAATTTTTCTTTCGCAACTTCCGAGGATCTGCTCGTCATGCCTAGTAAGCGTCCATGCTTCCGATCCGTACATCAGTACTGGTTTTATTACGGTTTTATATAACTTGAATTTTATACGCCTGCTTATTCTTTTAGACTTAAAATATTTCAACATACTGTAGTATGTTTTGTTCGCTAGCAGTATTCTTCTTTTAATTTCCGCAGTAATGTTGTTGTCTTTATTAATTTGCGTTCCTAGATATGTGAACTCGTTTACGGATTCTATGTTATATCTGTCGATTGTTATATTTTGTCCTGTTCTTCCTCTACTATTTCTATTAGGGATCCGCATATGTTTCGTTTTATTTTCGTTGATGATAAGTCCAGATTTCGATGCTGCTTTTTCTAGCGCTACATAGGCTTCCTTTGCTGCAGTCATTGTCCTGCCTATGATGACTATATCATCTGCATATGCCATTACCTGAACAGACTTGTTTAGAATTGTCCCTCTGGTTTCAATGCGTGCCTCTCGGACCGCTTTTTCTAATAAAATGTTAAATAGTAAGCAGGATAGAGAGTCTCCTTGTCTCAGGCCTCTGTTCGTTTCAAAAGGCACCGATACGTTGCTTTGTATTCTTACTCTGTTTATCACTCGACTCAATGAGGTTTTAGTGAGCTGAATTAATTGATCTGGAAAATTCAGCTCCACCATTGCTTCGTAGATTTTTGGTCGTAGGGCAAGATCATATGCTGTTTTAAAGTCTATGAAAAAGAGGTGGGTCTCTATGTTGAATTCTTTCGTCTTCTCAATTGCCTGTCGTAATGCGAATATATGGTCGGTTGTGGACTTTTGTTTCCTGAATCCGCACTGGTAATTGCCAATCACTCTGTCATATTGGTACAATAAGCGAGTATACAGGATATATGAGAATATTTTATATGCTACGTTCAGTAACGTAATACCTCTGTAGTTTGAACATTCAAGCTGGTCCCCTTTTTTGTGCAGAGGACAGATTATTCCTATGTTCCATTCGTCAGGTAGTTCTTTATGCCTCCAAATGTGTTGTACAATCTTGTGCAAGTGTATTTTTAATATATTACTACATTTTATATATATTTCGGCTGGTATATTGTCTACACCTGGAGACTTGTTATTTTTAAGCTTACTTATAGCTTCTTCTACTTCCTGTACGGTAGGTTCTGGTATTGTTTCAGCATTCCTGGTTCTTTCGTTATTATCAAATGTGTGTCCACTATGTCCTTCTTCATGTTGATCCAAGAGTTCACTGAAATGTTCCACCCACCGATTTAGAACTTGTCCTGTCTCGCTTAGAATATTTCCCTGCATGTCTCTGCAGGCTGATGTCTTAGGTTTAAATTCTTTTCTACCCTCTCTTATTTTCTTGTAGAACTGTCTTATTTCTCCCTCACTATGAAGGGATTCTAGCTCTTCCATCTTGCGCTTTTCGAATTCTCTTTTCTTTCTTTTATGTACTCTTTTTTCCTCTCTTCGTCTAGCTCTGTAATCTTCTTCTGCGTTTCGAGTGTTATGTCTTTTTAGTTTTCTTTTATACGCCTTGTTTTTCTGTTCTGTTGCTATCCTGCATTCATCGTCGAACCACTCACTACGGGCAGGTCTACGTGCTTCACCTAGGACTTCATATGATGATTGCTCTATAGCTTCCTTGCACCTGGACCACGTCTCATTGATGTTACCGATATTGTGCGGATCATGGTTGTTAATGGCATTAAATGCTTCGTTTAATTTGGTTTCAAGTTCGCTAACTTTTACCTCATCTGCTAGACTTGCTATGTTAAGTTTTGGTGTGCGTGTTAATCTTTCTTTTTTAACATTGGAAAGTCTTGCTCTGATCCTGCATTTGACCATGAAGTGGTCTGAGTCAACGTTGGCCCCTCTATGCGTTCTGACATCTAATATGGTCGAACTATGCCTACCGTCAATGAGGACATGATCGATCTGGTTACAAGTTCGATTATCTGGTGAGAGCCATGTCATCCTATGTATTCTGCTATGCTGGAAGTAGGTGCTTTTTACGGTCATGTTTGCGGATGCTGCAAAGTTTATAAGTCTTACACCATTGTCGTTACTTTCGTCGTGTAAGCTGTATGGACCAATTGTAGGGCGGAATATTCCTTCTTTCCC
This sequence comes from Thereva nobilitata, assembly GCA_963855945.1. Taxonomy (NCBI): domain Eukaryota; kingdom Metazoa; phylum Arthropoda; class Insecta; order Diptera; family Therevidae; genus Thereva; species Thereva nobilitata. The sequence continues at coordinate 100,275,252 of OY979695.1, forward strand.
AATCTTGGCGTTTAAATCACCTAAGACTATCTTAATGTCGTGACGTGGGCAGCTAAGATAGGCTGATTCTACATTATCGTAAAATTCGTCTTTCTCTGCCTCTGATTTATCTTCAGTGGGTGAGTGTACATTGATAATGCTATAGTTGAACAGGTTTCCTTTTATTCGTAGATAGCAGCTCCTTGGGTTAATAGCTTTAAAATCTATTACTAAATGCTTGCACTTATTTCCAACTATGAATCCTGTTCCCATTATATGTTCTCTAGGGTGGCAACTATAGTATACAGTGTGTTTCCTTTTGTCCATTATACCTTGCCCGGTCCATCGCATCTCCTGTATAGCCAAAATGTCCATTTTGTATTTATCAAATATTTCCAAGAGTGTCCTAAGTGCTCCTGCCCTATACAATGATCTTACGTTCCAAGTACATAATATCAAATCGTTAGCCTTTTTTCGTATGCCAGGTCGTTGCCGAGTAATCCGTCCGGTTTCTTGCTCTTGAGTTCTCATAACAAAGAGGTTTTCGTGGTTGTGGGTTGTTAGCCCACAGACCCTTATTCTAGTGGGGGGGCTGCCTCCTATTCGACCCCTAGACTGGCCGTTGAGTCTACTCATCTGTTGGGATTGGCACTATGAGGTTATCCCTGCTATATGCACCTCTCCCAAGTCGTGATGTTGATCGACATTCAGGTCTTCGACTCCTTTTCCCCTCCTCCTTTCTCAACCGGGCTTGGGACCGGCTATGGCGGAGTTGGGACGAGAATTTAGTACTCTCTAAAAAAAAAAAAAAAAAAAAAAAAAAAAAAAAAATTGAGTCTGCTAAATGGAAGCCTTCACAGTCATGGAGATAATAGAATATGAGTCACATAATTTTTTTCACTGGTTAAACCAGTGAAAATTTTACTAATTCATTTTTAGAGAGAGCTTTTTACTGGTTTAATTAGTAAACAGACGCAAATGTACTGGTTTTCTAGTGAAATTATTGTTTACTGAATGAACCAGTAAAATTTTCACTGGTTCATTTTTAGAGGGACGAGAATTTAGTACTCTCTAAAAATGAACCAGTGAAAATTTTACTGGTTCATTCAGTAAACAATAATTTCACTAGAAAACCAGTGCATTTGCGTCTGTTTACTAATTAAACCAGTAAAAAGCTCTCTCTAAAAATGAATTAGTAAAATTTTCACTGGTTTAACCAGTGAAAAAAATTATGTGACTCATATTCTATTATCTCCATGACTGTGAAGGCTTCCATTTAGCAGACTCAATAAACCGTCTCTTGTTCGATCACGGAGGGCAAGCAGCATTTCAGTGCTTTGATGGGGGCCCGCTTGAGAAAACGACACTCGCGTGAGAAAAAAGCCTTTTTCTCTTTTTTACGTAAATTTCACTGATTCACCAGTGAAATTTCACTGTTTCCTATTGGTTGACTAAGCAATGGTTCAACCAGTGAATTTTCACTGGTCACTGGTTCGTTTTTAGAGAGTATATTTACGGACCACAAACCGCTTACCTTCGCGTTTAAACAAAAATCCGAAAAAGCCTTACCTCGTCAGCTTCGAGAGCTCATCGGCCAGTTCTCAGGAAGGAAAGTCGAACATCAGCAGATCTATTATCCAGAATTAAGGAAATAAATGTAACAACAGAGACAATAGATTTCAAGAAATTTTCAGAGGCCCAGTGAAATGACGACGAATTAGGGGATTTGTTACGAGACCAAAAAAGAAGCTCGTCCTTGTTGCTCCAGGTGTTTGCTATTCCCAATAGCTCTTGGAAAGTCTACTGCGACATAATTCAAGACAAAATTCGACCTTACGTTCCTGAATCACTTCGGAAATTAGTTATAAAAAAACCACACTGTGCGGCTCATCCAGGGGTACAGACGGCGACTGCAGAACTTTAAAGGCAACGATCATGTCCTACAAAACAAAAGACTGGTACGCAGTCTTGCCATTAATACTGTTAGGATAACAGCAATTAAGCCAGACATACTAGCAACTGCTGCAGAATTGAATCTTGGAACATCATTGCGCTTGAAAAGGGAACTCTTCGTTGACTAGTAGGAAAATGTCAGCAAATATGTGAATTTGTAAAGGAATTCAAAAAAACGAGATCAAAGCCAGAGCAGTTACGTAACATTCAAAACAAAGCGTTTTCATCGAGAAGGATCCACTTTGCCACTTCGTGTTCAAAAGAGACGATAAAATCAGAGTATTTTTGGACCCACCACACGAAGGGCCGTTCGAGGTGTTGGAGAGAAATCCAAAGTATTTCGTATTACGGATAAACGGAAAAAATACCAGATCACCAGGAAAAAGAAATAAGTAAACCACAAAGAAACCGGGCTTTAAAGGGGAGCGTCACAAAGCATGCAACATCAAAGCAGACGAATAGCGGAAGAGAAATCACCATTTCACTGCGATATCGCTGTCGCTAGAGGGGGAGTATGTGGCGCCAGCCAGCGTCAGTGTAAATGGAGCTTCCTTAAATGGCAAAGTAGCTCTATGCCATGACCATTAGATTTAAGTCTTCAAAAGTAGTGCGTAAGAAGCTCTCAGTTCCGCGGTACGTGTCTAAAAAATTAATGTAATATCTATCGACTAGTCATTCACGTTTCAATTGTAACACGTTAAATGAAGACATCGCGAGAGATCGACCAAAATTGGCTTTGCGATGGACTTGTTGACGACCCTGATCTATACTCTTTCTATATGTTTTGATTTGCATACTCTGAAGTTACCTGGAGCGCGTTCAAAAACCTTACTATGGTAAACCACGAGGTAAGCTGTGGTTATGACCACAAAAGTTTATGTTTAACCATAGAGATTTTTGAACGCACCCTGGTTAACTACGAGTTCAAGAAAATGAAATTTTTTTTTCATAAAATTATCTCCTCTATTTGCTTCGATTACTTCGTATGAGTCCATTAATTATTTATTTGCATAATCTATCAAATCCCCCTTTGATTTGTTCATGTGTTTACCATTAAAACAACTGTCAGAGAGTTGTTTTTATTCTTCTTCATCTTAACTATCGCTAACCATGCTCCCGAGCAGGGTTAAAATTTAACTACACCATGGTTAACCACGGGAGTTTTTGAATGGCAAAAAATTATGCTCGTGGTTATGTTGTAGTTAACCACGGAGTTTTTGAACGACAAAAGGTTACCATAGTTAACCATGGTTAACCATAGTAAGGTTTTTGAACGCACTCCTGCGCTCACAAGAAAGGGCGCGTCTTCATCAAAAACACATTAGGGCACGTTTTCGTAGGGCACGTTTGTTTTTAATCCACCAGAAATTTCGGTTAGTTTTGTTCGCTTTGTTAATTTTGTTTTTGTTTTTTTAGGAATACAAATTTTTTCCCTCCACTTTTAATTCCGTGAGCCCCCCAAAACAAAATTCTCGATTATTAATTAAATTAACCAAAATATCCTATTCACGAGTTTAACCACATCCTATCGCAGATAATGCCATTTAAAGTTTTTGCAGCCGAATGACATTCCTAAATCCTAATTGCAATAAAGATAAAGATTTCACTTTGTTAGATGCAGCGAATTCTAATCAAGGTGAAACAAAGGTGGCGGGTGTTCATGTCAAAGACTTACTTCCTTTGAAAGTCGATAATGAAAATTCTAATGAAAGTGCTGGTATTTAGACGAGGCACTTGATACCGTTTTTTTTAAAAAGAATTTCACAGATGAAACTTCTATAAACTCTTATACAGTGTGTTTCAGACTTAAATGCTAATCCGTAAAGGGGTGATTCCTGAGTGTATATAACTCATACAGATTATTGCAGAGCAACATATTTATAGGCCAAGAGCCGGCCGTATAAAAATGAAGGTATAAAACATCCTAACAATTTTTTGTGAGGGAGCAGTACTGCCATAGACCTAAAGGGAGCCACCTTTTATATAACCTAATTTCGCCCGCGTCATGGAATTTTGACGTCACTTCCGGCTACGATTTTTGGTGTTGGTGACGTCATAAAATATCCTAATAAAATTTACTTCAAAATGAAGGTTGGTATGTGTACATTAAGATTACACTAGGGTGCCAGGCCTAAACCACCCGCAACCCTGTGTCACCCTCAATTAAATTTTTTTTGCAACCTTTTTTCTTTGTTTGAGACAAATCTTACGATCCGTTTTTCAAGTACTTCCCGATGTCCGATGATGCTCAAATTTGGCATAAACCTTTGGTTCTGAAGACAATGCAATACAGTATATTCAATTATATGGTACATCCAATATGGCGGCCACAAATGGCGGATTACCTTTTTCTTTACAACCCCCCCCCCCAACATGGGTATCAAATGAAAGAGTATTACGAGTAGAACACAGCAAGCTATGTGACGTCATTTTAAATCTAATATGGCGGCTAAGATAAAATGGCGGATTACCTTTTTCTTTACAAACACCCGCCATCGGCATCAAATGAAAGAGTCTGACGAGGAAAATACAGTAAGCTATGTGACATCATTTTAATTCCAATATGGCCCCCTCGATATTGGTATCAAATGAAGTGTTATGATAAGTTGAATACAATTAGCTGTCAGATATTTCAGATATTTGACGGCATTTTAAAGCCAATAAGGTGGCCACCATAAAATGGCGCATGAGACTAAAAATTAAAATAAAAACCAATAAAAAAATTTTAAAAACAATCTTTTATTAGATAAACTAAAAAATATTAAATAATAAAAAAAATTTAAATATACGTTAATAAGATGAGCTAAAAAGTATAAAATACAATAATTTTTTTAATCCACCTGTATATAACTACAAGTAAAAGCTTGGGACGCTCAGTTAACAAATGTTTCCCATATTATAACAAAAATGCAAAAATATTATGATTTAACTATTAAATACGAAAATTAAATAGGATACAATTTGACAAAACGCGCCCAATTATTTGATACTTCTTAGTTCATCTTATTAACGCATGTTTAAAAACTTTTTTTATTATTTAATATTTTTTAGTTTGTCTAATAACAGCTTTGTTTTTAAAAAAAATGTTTTATTGTTTTTTTTTTGATTTTCTTAACTCATCGAATACATCAGTGACTTTTTTTTAAATTAACGTATAAGCCTTATTAGTCCAGTAAAATAGTGTTTAAATCAGGAAAGTTTTGGGGTAGTTTTGATTTCTTCGGTTTCTTATGTATTTTGGGGTGCTGAATCCGATCATGTGTGGAGAATGATGGAAGTGGCACTAAAGGCCATCCTGGTTTGGTTTTTTTAACTAAAATATCAACTAAAAACACCTTTTTCTCCATAAAATACCCTGTATTATTGATGGTTGTCATTGTCCCATTTTTTCTCATTGTTTTGGATAATTTTGTTGTTGTATATTTTACACGAGTAAAATTATATACGCCGGTATCGTTTTGAGATCATTCTCCACACAGGACTTTAATGACTTATTACTCTGTAAGTTGATAGGGTAGAACCTTGACTTTTATAGTTTTAGGTAGGTAGGAGTATTCTGAGTACACTGATACCTTACTCATGAAAATAGGTCCTAGGGTTATAAAAATACAGGGTGATATGTAAAACTCTAAAGAAAAAACTTCAAAACGCCCTAGCGGCTAAACCGTTACGAATTCCAGCCCCCGCCCAAAAGAGTTTTTGTTCGTCCAACCAAAACCTATCAACAGCCGGCCGCTTTGTAAACTTAAAGGATACCAACTCATACAGGGTGTGATAGCGTTGTCAATTGGAAAATCAGGTTTTTACTGACTTAGAAAAATTAGGTAAATTTTCAACTACCGCTAGAACCAAAACGGTGAGTCGGATAGATACTTTAGTAGTGAGATTTGTAGGAAATTTTGTGCTCTTTCATTTAGTATATAAATGTTATTGACGAAAAGTTGATAGTTTCCGATTTATAAGCGAAAAACCGCGAAAAAGTCCGAATTTTTTCATATTTTTGCAGTTTTCTCAATGTTCCGTCACGAAATTTTGTCAGCAAACCTCGGATTCGGATTCAGCACCCCAAAATACATAAGAAACCGAGGAAATCAAAACTACCCCAAAACTTTCCAACTAGGGGCTCTTTTATACACAAATTCACTGGATTATATAGTTATTAAAAAAAATAGGGTGACTCTTGTTAGTTGCCCGCATCCTCCTGGCTGCTTCGGTTTTAATAACTCTAAAGCCTACGAGCATAGGGCTAAATCTATGAATTAGATAATTTATTTATAAATGTTTTTTTTATATATCTACGTAATTTATCATCTCTTTATCAATAAACCATTATCCATTATTACTCATGGCTCAAAAATTTGTTATGCTCCAAGATTTTAATCAGATTATAACATAATTTATTAACTACAGATTTTTTTCATGTTTGCCTTATTAAGTTTACATCATAAACAACAAAAGGAAAAAAAAATATTTTGGAATACACATAGGGTTACAAAAATATGATTTTATTATAATGTAATAACAAAACTCTTATATTAAAAATGCCGTCACATATCTGACTAACACAGCTAATTATATTGAACTTATCATAACCCTTCATTTGATACCAATATCGGGGGGTTGTTCGTGGTGGCCGCCATATTGGATTTAAAATGACGTCACATAGCTTGCCGTATTCTACTCGTTATACTTTTTCATTTGATACCCATGTTGGGGGGGTTGTAAAGAAAAAGGTAATCCGCCATTTGTGGCCGCCATATTGGATGAACCATATAATTGAATATGATATATTGCATTGTCTTCAGTACCAAAGGTTTGTGCCAAATTTGAGCATCACTGCATTACGGGAAGTGGCCGAAAAATCAATCGCAAGATTCCACCCGCAGAAATAGCCGCAATTTAAAGGTGGACGCCATATTGGATGTACCATAAAATTGAATATACTATATTGTATTGCCTCCAGAACCAAAGGTGTGTGCCAAATTTGAGCATTACCGGACATCAGGAAGTACTTGAAAAACGATAAGATTTGTCCCAAACAAAGAAAAAATCTTGTAAAAAAAACTTTAATTGAGGGTGCCACAGGGTTGCGGGTGGTTCAGGCCTGGCACCCTAGTGTAATCTTATTGTACACATTCCAACCTTCATTTTGATGTAAATTTTATTAGGATATTTTATGACGTCACCAACACCAAAAAATGTAGCCGGAAGTGACGTCAAAATTCCATGACGCGGGCGAAATTAGGTTATATAACAGGTGGCTCCCTTTAGGTCTGTGGCAGTACTACTCCCTCACAAAAAATTGTTAGGATGTTTTATACCTTCATTTTTATACGGCCGGCTCTCCGACTAATAGCCTTGTTTTTTAGGTAATTGCGCATTTGGTATAAAGAACAGTAACTTAAGGGGTTAGTCTACTGTTAAAATGCGAAAAATGAGCTTTTTTTTAAAACTGCTGTATAAAAAAAACGACAAAAGATAGCGACTTGAAATTTTATATGCTCCTTTATTAAAGTTAAAAGTTTACATTTTTATAGTTAAAAAAAATTAAAAAAAACAAAATGGCGGCCATCCCAGGAATTCACTGTAGCACTGCCTGATGAAAATAAAAATATCGCGGGGTAAGATCCTGACAAAAATATAAATCTGTAATCACAACACAAAAAATATTCTATTAGTTTTAAGTATAATCAACGCCCCTGACCTAATTTTAGGCGAAAATATAAGTTTTTTTGTGATTTGGCACACATTTGCACATACCTGCGTTGATTTCGGTCATGTTTTTATTTGAAAAAGTGCTCCCAAATCGCCAAAAACTTATTTTTTGCTCTAAATTGAGGTCAGGGGCGTTGATTGTACTTAAAACTAATAGAATATTTTTTGTGTTGTGATTACAGATTTATATTTTTTGTCAGGATCTTACCCCGCGATATTTTTATTTTCATCAGGCAGTGCTACAGTGAATGCCTGGGATGGCCGCCATTTTGTTTTTTTAATTTTTTTTAACAATAAAAATGTAAACTTTTAACTTTAATAAACGAGCATATAAAATTTCAAGTCGCTATCTTTTGTCGTTTTTTTTATACAGCAGTTTAAAAAAAAGCTCATTTTTCGCATTTTAACAGTAGACTAACCCCTTAAGTGGCTGCATTTAGAAGATATGAAGGTTTAAAATCGATTTTTTGCATCTGAACCATCCAAAATTCTTGGCCGTTTCGACATTATTAACCATATTTTTTTTTATTTCGTGTCTGATACACCAAACAATTACCTAAACAAGTTGCCCCTAGTACGAACTTCGATTCGTCAATCGATCGAGAATCAATCGATTGTGAAAGATTGGTAATCCGTAATGCAGTCGAATCGAACAAAAAGTACCGCCATTGTAACTGAGAATTTTCTGTAATTTTGATGAATTTTTGCAGGAAATTTAATGGGAATGTTGTTTTAAGAAAGTTGGTGGTGTTTAAATTAAATAAACACAAGACGCGCATTCGACCATATAAATGCATAGTTCTCAATCGACTCGGTTCACTACAATCAAGAATGGGACTACCACTTTTTCGATCTAACATTCGTTCGACTGTTTGGCGAGAATCGGATTAGGGGCCATAAGCAAGAATGATCTAGGTCATATACTTATGGAGTTTTAACGGGAAGAGGTAAACAATAAAAAAAACCTAAAAACGGCGTTTGGGTAAATAACCCCTATTATTACGTAATTCCAGGTAAATTTCGGTTTTCTGATATTTAATTCTATTTCAGGGAACACCCTATAAATTCAAAAGTAAAGCCCTTTGCATAAAAATTGCTTGGACATTATTCATAGGAAACCGTCCAGTATCCCAATTTTGAAAAAAAATATTAGTTAACTACTTATTTTTTGGATAGTTGAGTAACATTTTTGTTAAAAAAAACCAAAATTTTGACTTTGATGACTCAGAACTCTGTAAGATGGTAGGGTGGAACCATCACTATTATTATTTTAGATAGGTGGGAGTATTCTGCGTACATTGCTACCTTATTCATGAAAATTGGTCATAGGCTTATAAAAATGCAGGGTAATATGCAAAAGACTAAAAAAACTTCAAACCGCCCTAGCGGCTAAACCGTTACGATTCCCCCCCCCCCCTCCCTCTCAAACGATTTTTTGTTCGTCTAACTAAAACCTATCAACAGCCGCTTTGTAAACTTAGCGCATACACCCTGTATAAGTGCGCCACACGGTATACAGAAACAAGGGGCCGTATTTGGTTTCTCGAGTCGATGGATCGACTCGACAAAAAAAGCTTCTCGATTTTCTCCAAGTTTCATATTTCACATTACGGCCAAATCGACAGATAAGCGCTGCCATACAAAACCATCAAATTGTGTCATATTACTCTAAGTGCACCAAACCACGTATATTTAATTAAAAAAGAAACTATTAAAAGTTGATTCTATGCATAAATTGAGCCTTTTAATAAACTTCAAACGTCTTGATCGACGCGTAAAGAGACGATAAGGTTGTCGATATCGTGTTGCCAAATGCCAATTTTCATTTATCGACAGAAGTCGATATCGACTCGAGAAACCAAATACAGCCCAAGGTAATGCAAAAGACTGAATATCGTTTTAGTGCGACGTCACTCGGCGACCTCTTCCCATATAAAATCGAAATTGTTGTTGTTGTTTCTGCATTAGTGGTGACGTCACTGGGCGACCTTTTTCTACGATATTTGAAGCTTTCAGTCACTTTTACATTACCTTGTTTCTGTATTAGTCCATTCAAAACGCGCCTTAAGGCCCAAACATATAGCAGAAACGGAAACGAACCGAAACGAAAAGAATGAAATAAATCGTATGAAAATGTATGAACGCGGTTATATAAACGATCAGAACCGAAACGGAACGATAGATATAAATTTATTTCATTTCGGTATTCGTTTCAGCTATTCAGCCCGTTACTTTGACAGTTCGACAGACAGTTTGTTTTCCAATTTAAAGTAGTTGAAAGAGCGAAAAAGAAGTTATTTTAAAAGAATGGAGTCAATACAAGGTGAAAAAATTTAAATTTTGATTTCTCTCGTGATTTGTCGACATCCGCCATAAAATATATAAATTCTATAATAGATCTATTTATCGAAAATAAAAAAACTCTTCTACTCAATGCAGAACTTGTCAACAAATGTCAAAAACCTATTCGCTCAGGCACCTATATAATCGCTTTCATTTTCAAGTTCATTTCGTTTTCGTTTCGGTTCGTTTTCGTTTCTGCTATATGATTGGGCCTTTATGCCTAATCTCCAATAGGAGAACCAACCACGAACCAACCAACCAAAATGCTGCTTCCTATTCCTTCTCATTGTAAATTGATTAACCCGTCTCGCTCGTGTTTTGGTCGACTTGTATAACTTTCCGTATGTGTTAGTTAAACCATTTGAGTTGCCACATGCAATTCAGCGGGTTTTTTTCAGTGGTTCTAAACAATTTTGTACAGAGAAATGTCAAATAAGAAGGCAAAAAGGACGTTAAGTTTAATTTGAATATCGCCCCAAAAAATATGTCAACACAAAAAGTGAAAATGACATTTAATTGGAGTGCTACTAGATTAGCTAATGTTTGTAATTTATTTATTTCATATATAATCTTGCGCGGCATTCCCGATCAAAACAAGACAGAAATTTCTAACATTTCACATCTACATTGATAGAAATGTGTGTGAACGCATTTTGTCAGCTAATTCAGCCAACTGGTACGTGGTTGGTTCTCTCATTGGAGATTAGGCATTAAGGCCCAAACATATAGCAGAAACGAAAAGAAACCGAAACGAAAGCGAAATGAACTTGAAAATGATAGCAATTATATAGGTGCCTGAGCGAATCGGTTCTTGACATTTGTTGACAAGTTTTGCATTGAGTAGAAGAGTTTTTTATTTTCGATAAATACACATATTATACACTTTATATAATTTATGGCGGATGTCGAGAAATCACAAGAGAAATCATAATTTAAATTTTTTCACCTCGTATTGACTGCATTCTTTTAAAAAAACTTCTTTTTCGTTCTTTCAACTACTTTAAATACGAAAACATACGTCTGTCGAACTGTCAAAGTAACGGGCTGAATAGCTGAAACGAATACCGAAATGAAATCATAGAAATATAAACTAACATAGAACGGCTGTGTCGTGTAAAAACCCTGTACGTGAGCGACCACATTAAAGGTAGCTTGTTTAAAAGGACAGCAATAGTGTGCACAAGTGGGACACAAATAGCCGAATTGTCAGGGGTAGCTTCTTGAGTGAATGGTGGCGTGCCAAGTCAATATCCGGGGGCATAGATTTTATGCCAGGGATTTTAATCGCCCCGCTTTTAAAACGTCCCTCTTATTATTTCTGCATATTTTGGCCTGCACTGCCTGACCACTACTACGGAGTGAACTCAAACACATCAGGAATTGTGGTACGCGTAATCTGGCTTACAGCCATTCCATGTTTAGTTTATATTTCTATGAATGAAATAAATTTATATCATGCGTTCCGATTCGGTTCTGTTCGTTTATATAACCGAGTTCATACATTTTCATACGATTTATTTCATTCTTTTCGTTTCGTATCGTTTCCGTTTCTGCTATATGTGTGGGCCTTTAGGGTGTTCCAACATAACACCGTTAAGATAATCGAACCCTACAGGGATTTTGGGTCGCTGATCATGAAAATAGGGGTCCGGCGGTCCTAAAATAGGGGCGCCACCCTTAAAATCGCAAAAAAACACCCCTTTTTAAGGTTTTTTCGCGGTAATTTCAATAATAATGAATAATAATGCGATAAAATGCACTTTTTTCAATATATATTTTCGAAGGGTGTTGATTTATACTAAATCAAGCTAAACTTTATGATAAGGGATGATCCTAAAATTTTTTTCTGCTTTTTGCTTGAAATTGGGTTGCATAGGTTTTATCAGACAAAAGTTAAATATTTTCAACCCAAGGGTAGTTTTACCCCTAGATTAAAGTTGAATTTTTTTACCTGTTTTTCGCTTGGAATTGGGTTGCATAGGTATTATCAGCCAAAAATTAATTATTTTTAACACTTAAGGGGGTAAAACTACCCCTAGATTAAAGTTGAATTTGAAAAAAAAAATAAAATTTTTTTTGCAGTGAAATTTTATTGTTGATGAAATATTATTAAAACATTTGGAAAATTTTATTGTAACCTCTTTTTTAAAGGGGTTAAACTGGATGAATTGGTTCTCTAGGGCAAAAATAGATAGGCTAAAAAATATCAAGGCGGAGAAGGTGGCGACGAGCGTGGGGGGAAGGGGCCCGAGCGGAGGTCTGAGGAGGGCTTCTCCGCCGCAGCCGCTCACCTTTCTCCGCCCGCCCACCTTCCGCCAGACGCCCGCCCTCCTACACCTGCCCGCTACTGCCCGCCTTCCTCCGGCTGCACCGCTGCCGTCTCCGCCCGCCCTCCTACAACTGCGCCCGTTCCGCCACACGCCTACCGACGCCACCCCCTTTAAAAAGAGGTTAAAATAAAATTTTCCAAATGTTTTAATAATATTTCATCAAAAATAAAAATTCACTGCAAAAAAAAATTTAAATATTTTTCAAATTCAACTTTAATCTAGGGGTAGTTTTACCCCCCCCCCCCAGTGTTAAAAATAATTAATTTTTGGCTGGTAATACCTATTCAACCCAATTTCACGCAAAAAGCAGAAAAAAAATTTTAATTTTTTATTAAAAGTTGATTTTTCAAATTGTGGGGGTAGTTTGAACCCCGTAAGGGTTGAAAATAATTTATTTTTGCCTGACAATACGCATACAGTCGAATTTGAAGCATAAACTTGAAAAAACATCAAAAACTTTTAAAATTTTTTTTTATTTTGATTTATAGAGTTTATAGAGTTTATGCTTCTAGCTCAGAAGGTCCACTTCTCAGCTGTGCTGAGAAACGGGCCGCACTTATGTGCAGGGACCGAACCGGCCGAGAGCACCCAAAAAGGTATAAGAAGAGAAACACCGCATAACTAGCATGCGACCGAAAATGCGGGCTCCTTCTCGACCCTCCCCAGCACTCCGGTACCGAGCCGGTCCGGTCCCTGCACACAAAAGCGGTCACATTTACCACTGCACAGTGGCTCAGCTAAGACATGCAAACACAAAAAAAAACAATGCAACATTTAAGAGGAAGCCTGAGTCAACTTTGTCATTCAACAAACGATGAACGAATATAACGTCAGCGACCTCGCGACGCTTATGAAGAGAGCTCAAGTTGAGCCCTTTAAATCTGTTCCCATAAGACGGAAGAATAAGTGGGTCATCCCACGGGAGGTGACTGAGTGCAAAACGGACGAACTTCCTTTGAACCGATTCGATTTTATCGATATGGTAGGAGTAGTAAGGAGACCATACCTGGAAGGCGTATTCAAGCAGAGGCCTAACTAAAGATATGTATAAGTGTTTGGTGATGAGGGGTTGTTGAATTCGTTGGACCATCTTTTTATAAATCCCAGGACTGAATTGCCCTTGGAAGAGATATAATTGATGTGGGTGGAGAAATCCAACTTACTTTCTAACCTAACCCCTAGATCGATAACAGAGTTAGTGCGGGAGATCTTGTTATCGAGAAAAGAATAGTCATAAGTTATAACGCCACGTTTTCTACAAAAAGTCATGACCTCACATTTACTAACGTTAAGGACCAGGTTGTTGTTGGAACACCAAGAATAGAAGATGTTTAGGTCTGCTTGCAGAAGTTTGCAATCCTCGATACTCCTTATGTGGCGGTACAGTTTCATGTCGTCGGCATAAATAAGGATTTTACAGGGCCTTAGCAGGGTAACAATGTCATCGATTGATAAAATAAAGAGAAGAGGACCAATGCTGTAAACATGCTAAGGGCGACGGCGAAACTATTTTCCTCGGCGACTGTCAAAAACGAATAGAACACACGGCTTATATATGAAGGCGCACAATCTGCAGACGACTGCGACGGCGACGCCGCCGAACGTGGCTACCGACACAATCTAATTTCTATTTCGTAGCCGTCGCCTGTCAAAGTTGCATGAGTGCTGTGGCATGGATTTGTGTTGCTATTCTCGTGTGTTCCTGTGGGCGTGTGTAGTATATGCGTCTGTCCAAGATGATTATTCCGGTGTGTGTTTTTAATTTGTGTCGCCGTCGCTCATAGAGTGTGCACACAACTAATTTCGTCGGGCCATTCGCCGTGGCCGATAAAAATAGTTTCGCCGTCGCCCTGAGCATGTTTACAGCATAAGATGACTTCCTTGTGGGACACCAGAGGACGCTTCGATGTTTTTAGATTTGACTCCGCGGAATAGAACCTGATAGGTTCTGTCGGCTAAGTACGACTGGAACCACACCACCAGGGCATGCGAAAAGCCTAATTTTTTTAGTTTTAGAACTATAATAGAGTGAGAGAGCATGTCAAAAGCTTTACTGAAGTCTGTATAAACACAGTCAGTTTGACAGCTAGTGACAAAGCCTCGAACAGTGTCAGAAGAGAACTCTAGTAAATTAGTAGTAGTGGAACGAGCTGCAAGCAAGCCATGTTGGTTAGTTGAGATAAGTCTCTTTCAGATAGAGGCAATAGCAGAATAAATAATAGATTCGAAAAGTTTTGGTATAAATGATAACTTCGCAATTGGCCTATAATTAGATATTTCGTTCTTACAGCCCTTTTTATGAACAGGGATTATAAAAGAGTTCTTCCATAAGGTTGGAAGCGCCCTGTATTAAGGGATTTCTGAAATAAACATAGGAGAGGAGACAGTAGAGCCCCTGCACAGGATTTTAGAACAGCAGGAGGGACACCATCACGGCCGGACGAAAAATCTTGTGGAAAATCATTTATATATTTCGAGATATCTTCCCTGGTTATAGACAGAGATAAATTTTGAGCCTTTTGTGTTGCGTTGATATGTCGAAAATTGTCTTCATGTGGTTGGAAGGCAGGAGACGAAAAAGATTTTAGGTAGAACGATGCGAACTTGTTGCAAATCTTGGATGAATTAGAACTAACAGAGTTCTCGTATTGCATGGTGTTAGGGTAATTATCAACTTTTTTCTTAGAGTTGATAAATTGAAAGAATGCTCTGGGATCACCATACAGTTTACCTTCCATGTTACTAAGGTACTCCTTATAGAGAACCCCGGAGAGAGCATGGAATTGGCCATAGCAATTGAGAAATGCATAGAAGCTCGCAATGTCTTTTCTCTTCAGGTAGGTTTTCCAGAGTTTATTCTTCTGGTTTTTGGTGTGTCTCAACTCATTATTGTAGCAGGGTGAGGATGATCTGGTAAACTTTAGAGGCTCAATAGGTACACAGGATGCGAAGGTTTCATACAGGACGGACTAAAATCTTGTTACGTCGTCATCCAACTCATTAGAGGAAAGCAAGCTATTGAAATCGATCGAAGTGAGCTTGGATGACAGTACATCAAGGTTGGCCTTTTTAAAGTTAAAAGTAAAGGTTGACTCCTCTGGGATTAGCTTATTGCTAAAGGCAAAACAATAGCTGAGTAGGAGAGGAGGGTGATGATTATCAACAGGCGACAGGACAATTGAGCTAGGCTCAACATACATGTTGTCTGAGTCGGAAAAGAATATAAGATCTAACCACCTTCCTAAAATATTATTCACACCGCTCACTTGGTTCAAACCGCATGAGAATAAGGAATTCAGAAAGTCGAATTCCCTATCATTAAGGTTGTTTTCAGGTAGGTAGTTATTGCCTTCATCGGAAGATACCCATTGAACATTGGGTAAATTAAAATCTCCTAAACGTAGGAGTTCGTCTTTGGAGTCCATCATATCCTGGATATGATTAGTGCAAGAGATTAGAATATTATAGAGGTTTTGACCTCTAATTAAAAATAGGTTCTTATGGACAAGGGAGACGAACAAGTAGAGGGGTTCGCAGTGACAGCATCCGTATTGGCGGCTTTACGACTGCCTCTACGACATTGTTATCCGTAAGAGGAGCAGCCGTGATACATGGTGAAGAAGGAAGCAGCTCTCCTAACAGCGGGACGTCATCAGATATTGCCACCACTGAGGGGGAATTTAATTTATCATAGACGCTTTCAAATTTAGAAGATAGAGAACTCAGCGCCTTGTGATTTTGAGCCACTGCTATTGACAGCGACTCGATATCAGTCCGAACACCCTTCGTGCTCCTTTTAATATCATCCAATAGAGGGTGAAGAGCGGGCGAGGAGCTAGAAGTGGAGGAAGAAGTGGCAACAGGATTAAGAATCGCCGAAAGTATGTCGTCGATCGAGTCAAAGGCCGTTGCAACTCGGGAAGAAATTTCGTGGGATTTGGTCAACAGGCACCCGAATTGGACGCAACAGATAGATGCAAGGGTGTCCGACAACGAGTCAAGTCGGACGTTAATGGACTGGACGTCATCAGCCAACATCTGCAAATGCGAGATGTTGCCGGAAGAAGAATTAAGACGATCCAAGACCTTTTCTTGCCCATCGAGAAAAACGCCTGCGATGTCTTTCATCATTCTTAGAACATGGCAGGGTCTAATATCCGAGCACTCACTACAAGTAAACCCGCCAGGGGCCGAAAATTTACCATTGACTCGAGGGTTGAGGCAAGTGGGGTGAAAAACGTCCCCACATACACCATCACAAGCAATACCCTCTTGGACTAATTCCAAAGAGCACAGCTTGCACATCTGATGACCCGCCATGAGAAAAATAAATTAGATCGGAGAATTCGAAAAACAAAACGTTTGCCAAATAAAGCTAAAAATAAAAACAGAAAACAGTTTGAAAAACAGCTTTATAAACTTTAAAAATTGCATACTCAGGAAAAAGAAAAAGAAAAATGCAAAATAAATAAATTATTGGGCTGCCGCAAAGTTCGATAGAAGAAAGAAAGAACAAGGAACAATTATATATGTCATCCGAAAATTAAAAAGAAAAATGCAAAATTAAAATAAATGTTAGGGCAAAATGTTAGAAGAACACTAATAGTCACCAGTGATTAGTGCAGAGACACTACCAATATCACACAACTATTTTAAATTACGAACACGAAAAACTAGCGAAATAAATAAAGACTATAGAGCACCAAAAACACACGACTTCCACTTGACACTTGACTTGACAGTTTACATTTAGGGGTGGTTTTAACCCTTTAGGCCTAGTACACATTGGGCGTTTTGAAGCGCGCGCTTTTGAAATGAGCGTTTTAAGAATCAAAGAGTTTCTATTAGGTGTACACATGCAAACGCGCGGTTTTTACCAACAAATACACTACCAACGCCCGGAAAACGCAACGCCGAGCGCTTTTTTTGTACAGCACTTTAACCGACTTCCGCTAAACCAATTTTGCTCAAACTGGTTTTATATGGAAGTCGGAGTCGTAAAGCTGTGCACAAAACAAGAATTATTCATTTATCTCATTTCTGTCACTCAGAAATGAGTGTTGTATTTCCCAATATAAAATGATAAAATGACAACAACAATATAAGGTAGAAATTACGGTTAGCATATAAACAGGCGAATATAAAAATTTGTTATTAAGGTTTGTGAATCGACTAAATTTCATGAGCCTAGATTGCTTAGCGAAAGCATTGATTATATACTAAGTAGATATGGACAAACATTTGTCCGACTACGACGCTAGATGGCGATAGTTACACTGATATGAATTTTTGGGATTCTAATTTCTGTTGTAAACCTCTAAAATCAACGGGGGTGGGTTTTCAACATTAATTTTATAATATTATTTCGTTCTACGTGCATAATAATCATAACATACAAAAATTTTCAATTTTATTAATTTTAAGTAAAACGTGAAGAAAAGCAGGTTTGCGCCTGAATTTAAAAAAGCATTACAAAGCCCTTCACGCATGTTGGAAGAAAAGCCAGAAGTTTTGGATCTAAAAATAGATTCCTGTGCGCATATTCCTTTTGTTTTGTTGTTTTGTTGTTGTTGGAAAATACGATTTCTTGGTCGGTGGCTGAAATTTATCAATGAAGGGAATTATGAAT
The DNA here is from genome assembly GCA_963855945.1 of Thereva nobilitata. Taxonomy (NCBI): domain Eukaryota; kingdom Metazoa; phylum Arthropoda; class Insecta; order Diptera; family Therevidae; genus Thereva; species Thereva nobilitata. The sequence goes on from OY979695.1 coordinate 100,293,201, forward strand.
GGAAGAGATATGCGAATGTAATCGGAAATTTGCTATCGTGTTTTTTTCTATTTTGAGAAAAATGAAGTATGTAGGTTTTTTTTGAACAAAAATTCAAGCCTTTTTGTATTGATTTTATTATTGATTATAATTATATAATAATTATAGAGAGAAAATATGTATGAGTCATTTAGTTTGGGTAAACTATTTCAAAATATAAATTTGAATATAATTGTTTACAGTAATAAAAAACAATAAAAAAAATCAGAATTTCGCAAGAGTAGTGGAATCATTGAAGGGAGAACAGTTCCGATTTTGTAATTTCTTTTAAAATGCTTGTATTAACGGTAATTGTTTACTTTATCACCCCGCACCGCTTTGGGCGGAACACCAAAATAGTCGCGCCCTACTCCGAGAATGAGATCGAGGTTGGGGTGGGGGAGTGTTTGCGGGCGCGCAATCCAGAGTCAAAATCGTTACTAATATAATTGCTTATTAAACGCTATTTTTAAAAAAATACTTGTAAAAAAGTGATTTTTACGAAATTTCAACCCTGAATAACTTTTTAGAGGGTGGCCGACGGCTAATTCCAAAGGAAATGTGTTCAGGTCAACCCCCTATACAACCACTACCGCCTGCGGGGGTGGGCTGATAAAGTAAATAATTACCCAAAATTCTAAGATATGTACATAATGGAAGTGAATGAGATCAGTCTGTAAAAGTTTTATAGACTCCGAAACCGGAGGAGGAGAAGTGGGGGTTCAAAATTTGTGAAACTCGAAATGGTCTTCATTTAGGGTTCATCATTGGCTTCATTTAGGATTCGTTTTTGAGTTTCACATTTTGTTATTTCGAATCAAAAATACGAAAAAATAGTATATATGAAAATTTGTATCACCTCAACTGCAAAATAAACGGAAGCTACTATTGGCTTATGGGTGCAGCGAGGCGCAACGGGTTCCAGCTAGTTCATCTATATATCCCACGCCATCACCCTTCATTGGTTTCAATAAAACCACCTCCTTGCTTACTTCCGATGGCATCAAATTTTAAAATTCAATGAAAATAATCCAAGAATTGGAAATAAAAATACTGCCGTGAACCATAATTAGTGGCGAGTCCCTCGACACAAAAACTCTCTGGTTTTCTGGTGACAAAAAGATTGCAAACAAGTTGGAATTCTTGATGTACAGGTTGCAACGAGATCCAAAATCAAAGAAGAAAGTTGTAGATGTAGACATATTGTGTAGTTATAAGCAATATGAGGGGACGCAAACCATTGTTTGGGACGACCAGCTTCAAAAAGGGAGTATGGTGTTACAGAAGTATTAGAAAACGGAAATAGAGATACATACATAAGCACAGACGAAGAAATATCTAGGATATAAAACTCTAGTATGTATTTACAAATTAACCGGTAATTGAAAGAAGGAAAGCCGCTTGAAAATTTTAGCAAAAACATTCGGTCGACATTGACCGCACAGGCACTCCGTCACTTCAAAATACGACCGACAAAAGCCTCTTTCAAGTGGACCCACCATAAGTTCTATAATATACATATCTACAATATGTTCATTAATTTTTAATATTTTTTTATTGGTTCAAAGGTAATTTTTTTTAAATGCTTGGCTTTTTCTCAAAAGTTGTTACTTTGCAAATTACTGAGTAGATAGAAAGGCCGGCCGTCTTCTGAACTACATACATTTTTGTTCTTTGCAGAAACTTAAAAGTAGAGCAATGCGTGCAACGGAAAAGCGGAAAATTGTTGCAGACTTCTGTAAAACTGTAAAATTAACTTACATCTCAGTTCTAAGGAGCTGGTATGAGAGCTTTATTTCTGGCCGTTCAATCAAGGTGGTATTGGGTGGCTTCGAATCCAACAATAATTCCATCTCGGCTGGCGTTCTCCAAGGGTCGATTCCCTCACCTGCTTTCTTTCTAATATTCATTAATGATCTGCTCTCAATCCCATCCAACCCACTTCATAGTTTTGTCTATGTCGGTACTCTGCGTTAATCCTACGCCTTCGACAATATAAGACTTTCCAGACCTTATCTCCTAGACCGTGAACGCATGAATCGTGTCGAATTCAACGCTACAAAAACAAAGTACTGTCTTATCTCTACAAAAACCTGCATCGTCCTTCCCTTTATCTCAGCGGGCAAAAAGAATATAATGTCTGACTCATATCTAAATATCTTAGACGTAATTTTATCTTCAGATCTACGATGGAATAATCACATATTCCAAATCGCCAAAAAAAACTTATCAATGCCTAGGATTCCTCCTTCAGCCAGCTGCCTTGGCTACAATTTACAAGTCCTACATTCCACCCTGGTTTGTATATAACTCGTCCCAAAAACTATTTTGGCTGGAGAAGGTGCCAGGCCGCACCTTTCTCCTCCATAGATCCTTTAAGCCACCGTAGGAATGTAGTAGGACTCATTAAGTTTTACCGCTTTTACCATAGCGACTGCTTCCACAGTCGGTGTTTCTGAACCCAGCAGAGTTCAAACACAAGGTTCATCGACATCTACTCACACACCCTCCACCCCTCTAACCTATCCCTTCTCTTCTATCCTTCAGACCAAGCTTACTACTAGACATTACACCATGACTTGAACGACATGACGGACTAGTGTTGCAAAGGGAGATTCCTTAGCTTGACCATGCCCATTAAAAAAATTCAAAAATAAAAATCATTTTATATATCTCAATACTAGTACAATTATCCATAAAAATTACAAGTTTCTACGAATTAAAATACCTGAGAAAAAAATCTAAAAATTTGTCACATTTTTCGCTAAAAAAAGTTAAATAATCCCTTAAAACCCATTTCATTTTTCTCAACATAATAAGAAACCCTTGATGCCAAATTTCCCATTAAAGTCGTCTCGCCCATTCATTTCTTTACCCCATTGTCAAAGTTCACCCATCGGCCACGAAATCATCATCACAAAAAACGTAGGAATCTATTTTAAGACCCGCAGCCACTAAAATAAAAGCCGCAGCTAATGATTTTTTTTCCAAAAGCGCGAAAGGCTTTTTCATAAACAAGAAAAAGTTTATTTCGGAAACTAACCATATAGAGGAGAACAAAACCCTGCGATACTAGCGCACGAAGTTCATAGCGTCGTAGTCTGATGTTATTTTGACTCGCGTTTGTCCATATCTACTTAGTATATAATCAATGGCGAAAGTTTGCCGTACCTCCTTTTCACTTCGCTTTAAACAAATCAAATTGGCACTTCAAAATTTTGTTTGTTTTTTTTTGTTTCAACAAATTAGATTAGAAATAAATGTATATACATGTATATATAGAAAAGTGACACATCAGGAGAGCTGAAAACAAAATTTAATGCCAACAGTCACCTGGCGGAAATAATTCAAAATAGCCAATTTTTTAGTTGTGCTTTTCTTGCCGTAGTGCGATATGCGTATGTCAGCGTCATTCTGCTTATGTTGAAAAGGTTTTTCTTTCGCTGGAGACCGTCTCGGGAAATTTTAATTAAAAAAAATAACAAAACAAAGTGAAAATGATTGTCAAAATATATCACGGTAAGCGACGGTGTTACGGGACGGATTGAGAGAAAAGTAGGGAGAGAGGGTCGAATTTCGACCAATGGGCGATACTAGTAAATCTAAATTTGCAACATTGATTATAGAGTAAGTACAATGATTATAGAGTAAGTACATATGGACAAACATTTGTCCAGCTACGATACTAGATGGCGATAGTTGTACGGTTTTAAGTTTTAGGGCTGCGAATTTCTGTTGTACGCCTCTAAAATCAATCGGAATGGGTTTTCAACATTAATTAATTAATATTATTTCCTTATACGTGCATAATATTACTAAATATAAAAAATTTTCAATTTTGTTAATTTTTAGTAAAACTTGAAAAAGCCGGTTTGCGCCTGAATTTTAAAAAGCATTACAAAGCCCTTCACGCATGTTGGAAGAAAAGCCAGAAGCTTTGGATCTAAAAATAGATTCCTGTGCGCGTATTCCTTTTGTTTTGTTGTTTTGTTGTTGTTGGAAAATACGATTTCTTGGTCGGTGGCTGAAATTTAACAATGAAGAAGATGATGAATGGATGTGCAAATGTAATGGGAAATTTATCATCGTGTTTTTTCCATTTTGAGAAAAATGAATTAGGTTTTTTTTAACAAAAATTCAAACTTATTATTGATTATAGAGAAAATTTGAGTGGTTAGTTGGGTAAATTTGAATATATGTATTTGTTTACAATAAAAAAATTAGAATTTTCGTTCAAAACCTTACTTCATATTACTCAAGATAAGTCGAATTCAATGAAGGAATAACAGTTCAGATTTTGAAAGTTTTTTTAAATGTTTGTATTAAGGGTGATTGTTTACTTTATCGCCTAGTCCTCCGCTCTGGGCGCGACCACCATTAAACAACATAAGTTCTTTGTTACTTTGCAAATAACTGAGTTTATTGAGTAGATAGAAAGGCCGGCCCTCTTCAAAACTACATACATTTTTGTTCCTTTCAGAAACTTGAGAGTAGAGCTATGCGTGCAACGGAAAAGCGGAAAATTGTTGCAGACTCTAATTAGAAGCCTTCTGTAAAACTGTAAAATTAACTTACATATCAGTTCTAAGGAACTGGTTTGAGAGCTTTATTTCTGGCCGTTCAATGAAGGAAGGATTGGATGGCGTCGAGCCCAACCCTCATTCCATCTCGGCTGGCGTTCCCATTAATGATCTGCTCTCAATCCCCTTCAGCCCACTTCATAGTTTTGCCGACGACAGTACTCTGCGTTTCTCGTACGCCTTCGACAACATAAGACAAGCACTTGCCACACGTTGTCTCCTAGGCCGTGAGCTCATGTCCAACTCTATTAACGGGACATTGAACTCATTCTTGAATGGGGCCTATAGAATTGTGTCGAATTTCAACGCAACCAAAACCAAGTACTGTCTTATCTCTTAAAAAACCTGCACCGTCCTTCCCTTTATTTCAGCAGGCAAAAAAAATCTAATGGCTGACTCATCTGTAAACATCTTAGACGAAATTTTATCTTTAGATCTGCGATCGAATAATCACATATTCCAAATCGCCCAACAAGTTTATCAATGCCTGAGATTCCTCAAAAGATGCAAGTTCCTCCTCAGGGACGTGGCCGGGACGTTAGATTTTTTCTCCGGCCCGGACACGGACATGTGTGAACGAGTACATATAAAATGTACGCACCAATATTTTTTGAACCCCTGACGGAACACTAATAAGTGTGGATATTCCTTTACTCGTTCACACATGTCCGCGTCCGGGGACGGGCTCGTTCACACATGACAGAACACGGCCCTGTGACGTTACGGGCACGGCCCTGATATGTGTGGATACTCCTTAAGCCAGCTGCCCTGGCTGCAATCTACAAATCCTACATTCCGCCTCGCCTTGTATATTATTCGTATATTTGAGCGGGCGCCCCAAAAACTACTTCGACTTGGCTGGAGAAGGTGCAAAACCGCCCCTCTGCTCCTCCATAGACCACTAAAGACACCGTAGGAATGTAGCAGCCCTCCCTAAATTTTACCGCTATTACCATAGCGACTGCTCCACTGAAATTAAGAACCTCCTGCCTACACGGAAACTTTTTTCTCGCAACACAATACTAGCCAACTCGTCTTACCGCCGGCTCACTGCAGACCTCCTCTTCGCGCCATTACGGTTTCAGGGGTGGCCAACCCAAATGGTATCGCGGGCCACTTTGAAAATGCCTTATGATCCCGCGGGCCGGGGTAATATATATTGGGTGATTCAAATTTAATTTAATATAATTTAGGGAGAGAGTTCTAAAGCTGTTCTGCGAAGACAAAGAAAGAATGCTGACCAATTAACGTGCGGAAACGCGAAATTATAGATTATCTGTGAGGGATTGCAAAAGCTGCACAAACTGTTGAGGTATGCAGGTAAGTACACAATCGTTAAACGCTACTTCAAGTTTATGGGCGCAAAAAGAATCAAGAGAGGACAGATGGACAGCCCTTTTCAGCAAGCCACAATGGTAACGAAGTTTAGACAGGAGTCCGAAGGTTTTACTTACAATGAAACTAATGTGATCGCAGCAGGTCATGCTGCTATTCAGTACTAGCCCAAGATTTCTTGCTTTATTAACGCAAACAAGAAGAACCGAGCTTAACGCGATAGCAGAAAAGTCAGGACGAACAGTATCAGAGTGAGAGAGATAAAAATGAATGGGATTTCGAAGGAGCTGCAGTAAATTTAATGTCGACTATAAGGATACATGACGCAAGTCAACAGCAACCTTCTCCACACACATAATGTATTTGATCTCTTGGCACAGGGAAATAAAGCTGCACATCGTCTGCATACATATGAATCTTAAAATATCGTTAATAAAAATACTGAATAAAAGTAGCCCAAGAATGGAGCCTTGAGGAACGCCAGCGTGGAGTAGGGCACTTGAGGTACTTTAGCCACCTGGTTTAAACTTTTGAGAGCGGATAGAATCGAAACTTTTCAAAAATTTAAGAGCAGAAAGAGAATAATACTGAAGGGACTAATGAGAAGGACACTTGGGAATAGGTATGATTGAAGCATGCTTCCAAGTCGAGGGAAACTTGAATACCGCGAGGCAGGAGTTAAGAATGTGAGAATGTGAGTTAAAATAGGCAATAGAAGAGGTATGAGCATTTTTAAGAAACTAGGTGAAATGTAATGTAATTGGTGGTGCAGGTTTTCGTCAGACAAGGTGGCGGGGTATTCATTTTACGTAAATTCCATTTTCGAAAAGAAACGATTCGCAATCACAACCTTTTGTCCCAGACATCTCAATTTACAAAACTTTTCTTTTATAACAAAAAATCATGTTTTGAAAGGGTTTTTCACATTCAGGTCCTCAAAAATATGTTAAACAATTTAGTAGCAGAAAGTAGTTCGACAGGCTTAAAATTAAATCCGATTAAAACTAAAGAAATGTGGATACAGCGCTGACTAATGGTGACGTGGAATTGGTAGATTAATTCTGTTACCTCATTAGTTACGTCACTACCAGAATATATAAATCATATGGAGATCGACGGAGATCTCAACTAACGCCAAATTAAGGCTGTTCAACTCCAATGTTAAGGCAATTCTGTTGTATGTGCGAAACATTGAAAGTGGCCCAATCTATCACCACGCGCCTTCAAGTTTTCATCCTAAATAAAAATCGGCTTGCAAGATAGAATTACAAATGAAAAGAAACGATAGATGACCAAATCGTGCAAGGGAAATGGAATGGAATGGCCACACAAAGGAGCAGAAGAAAAAGAATCCTGCACTCATAACACACTAGCTGGATGTTGACCAAAGAAGTGTACTTCCTTGTAAATATGCTTGTTTTCTCTGCTAGCTCCATGACACTAAATTTTTGTTACGGATGCGGTATTTATATTGAATTGTTACCGAGAAAAACAATTACTTGGATTTTTATCCATCAACCCGGTCACCCCGAGAGCCAATTCTCTGACTCTTTTTTTTCACATGTTGGAACCTTCTAGCACAAAATATTTTGTTAAATCTTGTTGAATCTCGCGGGCCGCACAATTTCCTGCGAAGGGCCGCATGCGGCCCGCGGGCCGCGGGTTGGCCACCCCTGGTTTAGAAGTTCGTTTATAAATAGAACAACTCCACAGTCGGTTTTGCTGAACCCATTGTAAGACCTCCGAGTTCAAACGCAAGGTTCATCGACATCTACTCACGCACCCTGCAAACCCCTAACCTATGCCTTCTCTTCTATCCTTCAGATCAAGCTTATTACCAGACAACTAGACATTACACCATGACTTGCACCACATGACGGACTTGTGTTCCAAAGGGAGATTCCTTAGCTTGACCATGCCATATAAAAAAAATTAAAAAATAAAAATTATTTTGTATATCTCAATACTAGTACAATTACCCATAAAAATTTCAAGTTTCTACGAATTAAAATACCTGAGAAAAAAATCTAATAATTTTCCACATTTTTCGCTAAAAATGAAATAATCCCTTAAAACCCATTTCATTTTTCTCAACATAATAAGAAACGCTTGATGCCAAATTTCCCATTAAAGTTGTCTCGCCCATTCATTTCTTTACCCCATTGTCAAATTTCACCCATCGGCCACGAAATCATCATCCCAAAAAATGTAGGAATCTATTTTTAGATCCGCAGGCACTAAAATAAAAGCCGCAGCTTCTGATTTTTTTCCAAATGCGCGAAGGGCTTTTTCATAACAAGGAAAAGTTTATTTCGGAAACTAACCATATAGAGGAGAACAAAACCCTGCGATACTAGCGCACGAAGTTCATAGCGTCGTAGTCTGATGTTATTTTGATTCGCGTTTGTCCATATCTACTTAGTATATAATCAATGTATCTACTTAGTATATAATCAATGTTTGCAACCTTCTCCGAAGTCCGGAACATTGATTATATACTAAGTAGATATGGACAAACGCAAATCAAATTAACATCCAGCTACGGCGCTACGAGCTTCGTGCGCTAGTATCGCAGGGTTTTGTTCTCCTCTATATGGTTAGTTTCCGAAATAAACTTTTCCTTGTTTATGAAAAAGCCCTTCGCGCATTTGGAAAAAAAATCAGAAGCTGCGGCTTTGATTTTAGTGCCTGCGGCTCTAAAAATAGATTCCTACGTTTTTTGTGATGATGATTTCGTGGCCGATGGGTGAAATTTGACAATGGGGTAAAGAAATGAATGGGCGAGACGACTTTAATGGGAAATTTGGCATCAAGCGTTTCTTATTATGTTGAGAAAAATGAAATGGGTTTTAAGGGATTATTTAACTTTTTTTTAGCGAAAAATGCGACAAATTTTTAGATTTTTTTCTCAGGTATTTTAATTTGCAGAAACTTGAAATTTTTATGGATAATTGTACTAGTATTGAGATATATAAAATGATTTTTATTTTTGAATTTTTTTAATGGGGCATGGCCAAGCTAAGGAATCTCCCTTTGCAACAATAGTCCGTCATGTCGTTCAAGTCATGGTGTAATGTCTAGTAGAAAGCTTGGTCTGAAGGATAGAAGAGAAGGGATATGTTAGAGGTCTGGGGGTGCGTGTGCAGATGTCGATGAACCTTGCGTTTGAACTTTGTTGGGTTCAGCAACACCGACTGTGGAAGCAGTCGCTATGGTAAAAGCGGTAAAACTTATTGAGGCCTACTACATTCCTACGGTGGCTTAAAGGGTCTATGGAGGAGAAAGGTGCGACCTTGCACCTTCTCCAGCCAAAATAGTTTTTGGGACGAGTTATATACAAAGCAGGGTGGAATGTAGGACTTGTAAATTGTAGCCAAGGCAGCTGGCTGAAGGAGGAACTTGCATCTCTTGAGGAATCCTAGGCATTGATAAGCTTGTTTGGCGATTTGGAATATGTGATTATTCCATCGCAGATCTGAAGATAAAATTACGTCTAAGATATTTAGAGATGAGTCAGACATTATATTCTTTTTGCCCGCTGAGATAAAGGGAAGGACGGTGCAGATTTTTGTAGAGATAAGACAATACTTTGTTTTTGTAGCGTTGAATTCGACACGATTCCTGCTGCCCGGTTAATTTGTAAATACACACTAGAGTTTTCTATCCTAGATTTTTCTTCGTCTGTGCTTATGTATGTATCTCTATTTCTGTTTTCTAACACTTCTGTAACACCATACTCCCTTTTAGAAGCTGGTCGTCCCAAACAATGGTTTGCGACCCCTCATATTGCTTATAACTACACAATATGTCTACATCTGCAACTTTCTTCTTTGATTTTGGATCTCGTTGCAACCTGTAGGTACATCAAGAATTCCAACTTGTTTGCAATCTTTTTGTCACCACAAAACCAGAGAATTTTCGTGTCGAGGGACTCGCCACTAATTATGGTTCACGGCAACATTTTTATTTCCAATTCTTGGATTATTTTCATTGAATTTTAAAATTTGCTGCCATCGAAAGTAAGCAAGGTGGTTTTATTGAAACCAATGAAGGGTGATGGCGTGGGATATACCTATATATAGATAAACTAGCTGGAACCCGTTGCGCCTCGCTGCACCCATAAGCTTCCGTTTATTTTGCAGTTGAGGTGATACGAATTTTCATATATACATAGGTACTACGAGTTTCAAAAAAGGCATTTTTTCGTATTTTTGATTCCAAATAACAAAATGTGAAACTCAAAAACGAATCCTAAATTAAGCCAATGATGTGGCGCGGTGCTACCATTTCGAGTTTCACAAATTTTGAACACCCATTTCTCCTCCTTAGGGGTTGAATTTCGAGAAATGCCGAAACATGTGTTTTATTATTTATGCGGTATAGTAAGCATTTATACCAAGTTCGAAGAAAATCTGATGAAAAATATATGACTTCCCATACAACTTTTTCCACCCTGTTTCACTCCCTTAGTGGAGTATTTATACTAAGTTTGAAGAAAATCTTACTAAAGAAAAAAATAATTCCCCATACAACCTATTCCATCTGTTTTCACCCCCTTAAGGGGTAGGTAGAGCAAAGCTGATAGCGTATAAACACTCATATACATATTATCAAACTCATGTGGTAAAATTTTTGTGGCGATCGGTTGAGCGGTTTCGGAATCTATAAAATATTTAGACTTTTATATATTTATTTTAGAATTTTGGGTAATTATTTACTTTATCAGCCCACCACCGCAGGCGGTAGGGGTTGTATAGGGGGTTGACCTGAACACATTTCCTTTAGAATTAGCCGTCGGTCACCATCTAAAAAGTTATTCAGGGTTGAAATTTTCTTAAAAATCACTTTTTTTCTAGTACTTTTTTAAAAATAGCGGTTTAATAAGCAGTTATATTAGTAACGACTTTGACTCTGGATTGCGCGCCCCAAAACGCTCCCCCACCTCAACTTCTACCTCATTCTCGGAGTAGGGCGCGACCCTTTTGGTGTTGCACCCAGAGTGGAGGACGAGGCGATAAAGTAAACAATCACCCTTAATACAAACATTTAAAAAAACTTTCAAAATCGGAACTGTTATTCCTTCATTGAATTCGACTTCTCTTGAGATATATAAAGTAACGAAAATTTTGATTTTTTTTTATTGTAAACAAATATATATTCAAATTTACCCAACTAATCACTCAAATTTTCTCTATAATCAATAATAAAATCAATAAAAAACAGTTTGCATTTTTGTTAAAAAAAACCTAATTCATTTTTCTCAAAATAGAAAAAAACACGCAGCTTAATTTCCCATTTCATTTGCATCTCCATTCATCATTTTCTTCATTGTTGAATTTCAGCCACCGACCAAGAAATCGTATTTTCCAACAACAACAAAACAACAAAACAAAAGGAATACGCGCACAGGAATCTATTTTTAGATCCAAAACTTCTGGCTTTTCTTCCAACATGCGTGAAGGGCTTTGTAATGCTTTTTAAAATTCAGGCGCAAACCTGCTTTTTTCAAGTTTTACTAAAAATGAACAAAATTGAAAATTTTTTATATTTTATAATAATTATGCAAGTATGTATAAGGAAATAATATTAATTAATTAATATTGAAAACCAACTCCCATTGATTTTAGAGGCGTACAACAGAAATTCGCAGCCCTAAAACTTAAAACCGTACAACTATCGCCATCTAGTATCGTAGCTGGACAAATGTTTGCCCATATCTACTTACTCTATAATCAATGTCCGGAACATTGTTCAAATTGCAAATAAATGGAATTGGTCTGTATTTTCGCCAAAAAAATCCAAAAGTGCTGCAAACTTGGAGTAGCGCTAAATGTATTATTTTATACCACGTACCAGATTGCCAACCACTTTAAAGGTACGGAACATTTTGTTTTAAATTAGATATTAATAATGTTTTTTTCTAATAAACTAACCGATAAAATTCCAAAACTTTACATACATCAGAAAAATGTCCTGCACAGTTGTGCAAATTTGCAACCTTTTTCGTTGACCGGAACATCTTTATTTATACATTTGTTTGTCGGTGGTCATTTTTATGAGAAACGCGGTCTCAAAATATTTACAAAAGTTCGGAGTTGCAAATACTCAAAACATGTATTGTTACGCATTTACGAATTTGCGACCTCGTACGCCATCCGGAACGTAGTAGGGAAAATCGCAAGTACTTACTCTGCGAAGTAGATTTGGAAGTACTTCATTTAATGTTTTCTTAAAAACCAAAGAAGTACTTATGTATTGACTTAATAGTCATGCAGAGAAAAATGGGTTCCGTGACCGTGCGATTGATTTCGCACAAAAAGCGTTTTCAAAACTTCGTAGCTTGTCGTTTTCTTTCTTAATCATCTCAGTCACGTAATATATAAATTCATAGTCCAGTCAAACTAGATACATAATTGACTGCGAGATAATTCGGAAGTTGCTGAAAATTGGTTCAGCCCTTAAAAACAGCATTACAAATAAAATTTATAAATCGCCTTATTTAGAAGTACTTCCATTCCCTACTGGGTACTTTTACTACCATACCACACAATTATTGCGCACAGAGATCGCGCTTAGCAATGAAAAATTTCAAGAGAGAGAGTCGAGATAAGTTTCGCTCTGAAAGAAAACAAAAAGTTCGGATGGGTTACGACCACTGACATGTAGAATCAAATCATCAGAAAATTTGGATGGGACCAATTCGTTCCATAGGAGGCAAACATTTTTCGTTTTGTAAATAAAAATGTTTTAAATTCCTATTTGGAAGATCAAACCTAAAAAAATTGTTTGTTAAAAAAAATAACAAATAAAAATTTCGATGAATTTTCCCTTTTAAATGCTTTTTTCATCAATTACAAATGTTTCTGTTAAAAAATGCAAGGTTTTCGCCCCTGTTTCAACAAATTCCGGCGCTTATCGAAAGAGAGATATAAAAAATCACTATTCCTATCTTTTTTGTAAATACTCTGAGTTTAGTGCTTTAGAAAGTTATATAAAAAAACAACCCGACGTTGCAAAAGGGTACCTTAATCCCAGAGAAAAAGCAAAATCCAATTGGAAAAAATTGACGAAGGGTAGACGTATGGGAACAGATAACATTTTGGAAAAAACAATTCTCTTTAGGTATGGGCGACAAAATTTAAACCTGACTTAATTTTGCTTTTTTTCGGGGACATTTCTACTAGAGGGAACAATAATGTAATAGGGAATAAGGAAACATTTTAGTTTCGGATAACAGTTTCTAGTAAAAAGTATTTGAGTATAGAGAATAAGGCCTTAAGCTTTAGATGTTTCTTGGAGGCAAATACCATTTGGGATGCTGACAATGTAACCAATCTTTTTTGATAAAAAAACAAGTTTAGTAAAGGAATTTCATTAAAAACAACTTTTAAAATTATTCTATAATACATTTTTTTGCATTTTTTTATTTTATCACACGTAACATTAATTTTTTTTGTTGCTGTTTACATCGGTACTTCGGATAAAGAATAAATTCGTTATTTCAGAGACTTAAATTTGTATATGCTTCGAGACAAAATATTTGCCAACCAGCATCCATATAACTAAAATATTTTTTTCTGAATGTTTAAAAATAGATTAATAAAAATGTTTTCACAAACAACAAAAAAATTTCTTAAACTGTTGCACTAGCTTCCGAAGTATTTTATATACAAATAATGTATTTTTTATAAATAAGTCATGATAAAAAAATAAAGATATCACATTTTAATTAGTGTAGAAAAAGGATTTTTTCCAAATATATGCTAACGAATATTCAGTTCACTGAATTTTCTTATAAAATTTTGCAAATAATTAACGGTTACTGGAGTTGACGTACTTTCAAACGGAATTTTTTTAATTTATCTTATTTTGTAGTAAATAATAATTATAATAATAGCGCTTTCTACTAAACAGCATTTTTTAAATTTGATATTTTTTTTAGTTTTTTTGTTTGGTTTTTAATTTTTGAAAATTCGAAGAAAAATTGAAATCTTGTCCAAGGATCAAGTGCTTTAATTTTTTTGTTCTTACTAAATGAATATTTCTCTCAAACTGATCTAAATAAAATAAATAAGAATACAACTGATTTTTGAAAATAACAATAAAATGCAGAAAATTCAAAATATCTCAATAAGATAATGGCAGTAACATTGAGTATTGGTTCGAAGGTCTAAAAAATTAATTACAAATATCTGAATATGGGAAAACAAATAGCTTGACTAGTAGAAAATTTAAAATATAAGGCTTCTTTATAAGTACTTTTGGATCTTAGAAAAGTAATTTAACTCTAGAAACTACATAAAAATCGAGACTGGTAGGAAATTGAAACACATTATAAGTGAAACTTTATAAGCTTCACTTTAATGCAAAAATTCAAATTCTTGATTTTCTTGCAAAAATTTACATTTTGTTTAAATTAAATTGCATGATAAAATTATACAAAAATTTCCAGTGAGAGATAAATATTACATTTACGTAAAATGAGTTTTGTAATAGTATTTTTCTTTTTATACAGATTTTAATTCGGATGGTGAAAACCTTAAAACGATGCTGGCAGAACCAACGACACTGTTGGAATAAACTCTGCCGCTAATGGATTTAAAGTTGAATTTTCGACATTTTCCACTTCAACAGATAGCGTTGAAAGTATTTCGCACAATTCCTCCGTTCTATAAATGTATTTTATTGAAATATTAAATATTGATATTAACATTACACAGAAGCAACCTCAACTGATCTGCAAGTGCCAATTCAGCCTCAAGTTCGTCCTCTAGCATGGCATTCCATTCACATTCTTTCATTAGATCTTCCTCCTCTAATCGTTGCATTTCCTATAAAAATACAGATAAACAATGATTATAAAAATCTTAGTTTATTTACCATTTTATCGAATTCTTCTTCATTCTCCATCCACAGATACTCGGAGAAGTCATTATCAGTTTCATAATCAGAAGGAATATCTAGATCGTCATCATAATCACACGGATCATAACCATTTCCAACGGGACTTGAAGGGACTTTCATTTTCATAGCCAAATTTATTGAGTCCTAGAATAGAATAAAAAAATTCCACAATCATTCTTAATGTACATAAATCGGATCAACTTTGTAAACATTGTTTTTTTTAATAAACTCTTAGCACTATGCACGTCATGTGCATAGAGAAATAATCTCGAACAAAAATGTTTCGATGGAATTTTCTTCTTGTTTACACATTAGATCTCAAATACAATATAAAATAAAAAATATAGTTTAAAAAAACTAAAAAATACGCTTTTATTTTAAATTGAACTAAAAAGTAAAAACTAATTTTGAATGTGTGCTTATTGCTCCAGCCAGAATGTGGAAACAATCTACCTTTCGAAATGAAAACTTGGATGGGACTCTTTTCCTATATTCTTATTTTATTAACACCGGAAATTTTCACTAGCGCCGCACGCCTTTTTACATTTCGAAAGGTAGGTTGCTTCCATATTCTGGCTGGAGCAATAAGCACTTTACACTCAAAATTATTTCTTACTTTTTAGTTCATTTTAAAATAAAAGCGTATTTTTTAGTTTTTTTTAAACTATGTATATTTTTTATTTTCTACTTTTTAGTCTATTATATGTCTTCCGCCATTTTGTAGTGACCGCCATATTAGATTTAAAATGACGTACACAGCTTACTGTATTATACTCGTCATACACTCGTCATACCCATACCGAGGGCGTTGTAAAGAAAAATGTAAACCGCCATTTTGTGTTGGCCGCCATTTTGAATTTGGAATCACGCCACACAGTTAATAGTATTCTAATTGTCACACCCTTTCATTTCATACCCATACTGAGCGCGTTATAAAGAAAAAGGTAGTCCGCAATTTTGTTTTGGCAGCCATTTCGAATTTGGAAAGACGCCACACAGCTTATAGTAATCTACTTGCCATAACCTTTCATTTGATACCCATTTTAAGTGGGTTAGAAAGAAAAAGTTAATCCGCCATTTTGTGTTGGCCGCCATTTTGAATTTGGAATGACGCCATAAGGCTAATAGTATCCTATTTGTCATACCCTTTCATTTGATACCCATATCGGGGGTCGGGGAGGACAATAGCAAAATTCGGCCGCCATATTGGAACCGCCATCTTGATTATTTCACAAAAGGGTCAGATTACATTGTCACACGAACTATACATATGTACAAAATTTGAAGTTGATCGGTTATATGCAAGTGGGTGAAAATCAAGTTGCAACCCAGTAGGAACTGTAATGTATACCGAATCAATGCGGTATACGCTGCTTGGCAAGCACGACCCATTACGAGCCCGATGAGAGAATCGATTACTTTTACATTGTCATGCCCTAGGGTGGTAAGGGCCTGTGAGTTCATTGCAGGTTACATTTTCGCTTTCCACACATTACATTGGTAAGTAGTGACATGTATCAGACATAATTTCTTGCATTACTGATTCAGTTCTTCTCTAAGTTCGTTCTGGGAAGATTTGTCTACATGCTTCCATACATACATTACATACATACAGGTGAAGCTAATATAAAGCGTATAAAAACTACATCAAGTGCGAAATTAGTAGTAATTAAGGTAATTGTGTGGGAGTAGCATTTCAGTTCTTATCTATCTGCTATGCTATCACATTATTCTATTTCATTCTCAGTTTCAGCGTATTTTTCTAATCTTTAGCGGTTAATTTGTGTGACAACCAACTACTATTTTTTCTTAGTAACTTCAAAAATATGTAAATTAAAGCTTTGTTTCAATGATATTAGAAACACAAACCCAGTTCTCTAAATCTTGGTTGGACACATTACATTAGATTAAAGTTAGAGTGCGATAGAGCCGGGGAACCCAGCGAGCACCACAACTACAAACATAATATTTATTGTCTGACCCTGTCTAGTACTATTCCCAGGTCACATTAAGCCTTTGTAACTTACTAGCCTATAATGAGCCTGAAATCGAATTCCCATATTCCTTTCCGGTGTTAGGAAGAGGTTTTTAAATCTACGCCAAGCGATTGCTTCGCAACTGCACAGTAAGTACTCCGATGTTACAGCAGTGGCGGTTCCTCTTTGGAAGCAAAGGAAGCACTGCTTCCCTTGACCAAATAGGCAACTTCATAAAAAATTAATTTAAATATATTAAGATTAATCAAAAACAAAATCTTAATATATTTCTTCATCTGGAAACACTAAGCAAGCAATGTACAGATTTTTTTATATAAAATGTACAATTCATACTACTGTATACAAAGAATAAAGCCTCGGCCACGATACGAGCGGAGAGCGGTAGAGCGGCAATACTAAAGTGCCGCTCACCTCTAATCCGAGACATTAAATTTTTCTGGTGCCGCTCGCCGCTCTTATCGTGGCCGAGGCTTAACACAACGTAGGGAAGCTGTAATATCTCCAGCTTCTTTGGCACCGAAAATCAACGTGAAAAGTCCAACACATTCAATTCAATTGAACTCACACTCACGCAAAGGTTTGCGTTGATACAGATCCCTCAGAAGCTGAACTAAACCAGAGTGATGAGCTAGAACACGGTATACATATAATAAGGTAATGTACTCCGAATGCAAACATTGAGCTGTCATTTCGATCGTGACGTCACTGAAATCGTTCGTGGCTAAGAAAATTTATAAATAATTTTTGCGAGTTTCGTTAAAGTAAAAAGTTGTTATTATAAATAAACGAAGTAATAAAAGAGGAACAAAATGGTTAAATGTGCCGTTGTTAATTGTAAGAACTATGAAAACAAAAAAAACATTGTGTGGTGAAAGTGAAATATTTTGGATTTCCGAAAGATGAAAATTTGTGTGATATGTGGATCCGAGCTAGTGGAAATAAAAGTGATTTAAATGTTCATACCGCAAAAATATGCTCTGACCACTTTTTAGAGGAAGACTATAGATTAGAAGACATTCTTTTAAAGACACCAATAGCGAAAAAAAAACTGAAGAAAGGAGCTATTCCTAGTCAAAATTTGCCAGTTTCTCATGCTGAAATTTCCGGACGAGGAGAAAGGATTAATATAAGAGAACAAAGGCAAATTTTGCAGGAAGCAATTTCAGAATATGAGCAGTAACATATTTTTCTGTTCAATATCGAATAACTTTTTTCATTTGAGCGTTTCCCTTTTTAGAAATCAAAGAGATCAGGTGGAGTTGGACGGTAGCGACACACAAAATGTTGTAATAAGCACAGTTACTAGTGTTGCTGTTCAGACAGAGTAAACCTACAATGCAATTCAATATTAAATTTGTGGTAAACTTATTATGCATTATATTTTTTTAGAAGAAATTTAGAAAGTTGTCTAGAAAGGGAAATTGTCATTCTAAAAAGACAATTAAAAAAAGAGAAAACCAAGCAGAGGAAAAATGAATTGCAATTGCAAGAGGCAAATAAAATTTTGAATACTTTAGGAAAAATTTTAACAAAAGGGCAAATTAAGAAATTAAAAAATCCGCAAAAAAGGATCCAGTGGTGCCCTGATGATATTTCGAATGCAATTTCTTTATATTCTGCTGGAGCTAAAGCATATCGTCTTCTTCGCTCACGTGGATACCCTTTGCCAGCAGTTTCAACCTTGAAGAAATGGGCTGCCAAGCTGAAGCTAAATACAGGTTTATTGATTTGCTTGTTAAATCTACTAAAATCGTGTTAAATCTACTTAAATTTACAGGTCTATTGACTTCCGTCTTAAATTTACTTAAGAGCTGCGAATATAATGAAAAAGAAAGAGTTTGTATCTTATCTTTTGACGAAATGAAAGTAAGATCGGTGTATGAATACAACCGAACCAATGACAAGGTTTTGAAGCCATCAAAGTATGTTCAAGTGGCAATGATTCGCGGGCTTTACAAAAAATGGAAGCAGATTATTTATTATAATTTCGACTGCGCCATGACATGCACTACAATTTCAAACATCATCTCATCACTCAAAACTATAAATTTTACAGTTGTTGCTGTTGTTTGCGACATGGGTCCAACAAACATGGGACTCTGGAGAGAGCTTAAAATAAGCCCTGAAAAATCTTTCTTTCACATAGGCAGTCAAAAAGTCTATGCGTTCGCAGATACTCCCCATTTAATGAAGTTGGTAAGAAATCATTTTCTTGACGCAGGTTTTATTCTGGATCAAAAAATTATCAATTTTAAACCAATAGTGGATCTGTTGAAGTTGCAGAAAGAATTAAATATTTGCCACAAGGTTACAGACACGCATTTGGATGTTAAAGACGCTGCTCGGCAGAAAGTAAAATATGCCATCCAATTGTTATCAAACTCAGTGTCGCAAGCTCTTAAAAGAGCTGTAACTCTTGGAAAATTAGATAGCATAGATAATGTTTTAGAAACCAGCGACTTTATAAAGTTAATAAATGACTGGTTCGATGTTTTTAACTCTTCAAATCCTATGAAAGATTCCAGAGAAAGGATTAAAGCATTTGATTGCTGTAATGAAGCCCAAAAAGCGATTATTTCATCAGTCAATAAAAAAATATCTTCATTAAGAGTTTGCAACAAAAAACAAATCTTACCTTTTCAAAAGGGTATCCTAGTAAACAATGCTTCACTTCTAGGATTGTCCAATTTTTTAGAATTAAGTTTCGGTAATAAGTATATTTTAACGAGAAGATTACAACAAGATGATCTAGAGCGCTTCTTTGGTACGATTCGTTCCAAAGGAGGACTTCATGATCATCCTACGTCTTTAGAATTTATGTATAGGTTAAGGATGTCTATTCTAGGTACAATATGAAAACGTTAACAAATTTTGTGTTTGTCGCTTTCAGTAGGTACTAACTATACTAATCATACATATATTTGCCTATAGAATGATTACTAATTTATACTTAATAATTAATTATTATTTATTTTATATTATTTGTTAGTTTATTATTATAATTATATTTTTAATTTACTTTTTTTCATTTTTGTAATAACAATTAGATGTTATTAGATTTTATTATTTTATTATTTTTTTTTGTCATTAATATTTATAATTTATTAATTTGTTTTTAAATCTTATTTTTATATTTTAATTGATTATATACTTATTAAAGGACGTACAGATAGCACTCAACAAGTGAGCTGCTGCAGTAATGTAGAAGACTCAGCAGAACAATTTGATGAGCAGTTTACGGCGAATCTGCTTAAGACAGTGGCGGAAACTGCAGAAAATGAAGAAACCTTTGTTAATGAAGATCTAGATAATCTAGATATAGATAATGAAGGCTATATTAGTAATGAATTTGAGGAAGATGCCATAGAGTACATAGCAGGGTACATTATTAAAAAATTAAAGTTGGATAACGAGTGTATCCAAAATAATGACTCTTTCACTTGGATCGATCAAGTTTCCGAAGGAGGACTTAAGAAACCCTGTGAAGAATTTGTAAATAAAATTAAACTATTGGAAAACATCTTTAAGGGATTCCATAAAGAAAGTTTAAATTTTAAAGAAAAGGCAGTGCAAAGCTGTATTGAGTTATCACCAAATGTATTTTTACCAGAAAAGGTAAAAAAATTATTTTTTAGAACGCGTGTGTACATAAGATTAAAAAATTTAAATAAAACAATGGCAGCGCAAGTAAAAGGAAAAAAAAGAAAATTAATAAAAACTATTAATTAAAAATAAATTAGTATGTACGAAACGCTACGGATCTGCTAAGGGTTGCATTTTTAAGATAGATAGTTTAAAATAAATGGTGGAGTTTTTTTATTCGATTGGATTTTTCTCCACTCAAAACAATCTGAATTGTGTTTTATTTAATAGTACCGATTTCCAGAGTGGTCTTGAGTTATCAAAATGTAGTTAATACACAGTACAGTTAATACATAGTATTTTATTCAATTTTCCTTTTTATTCAGCAGAATTTGCCTTTAATCTCTTTTATTAACCCTTTCTTCTCTTTTGACTAGCAATAGCTCCTTTTAAGAAACTTAAGAGTTTTTCTTCACTATTGCTATCTTTAAAATAATGTCTTCTAATCTATAATCTCCCTCCAAAAAGTATTAACCTTTAAATCAGTTTTATTTCCACAAGTTCAGATACATACAAATTTTCATCCTTCGGAAAAGTTAAATTTTTCATCTTCACTACACAATATTTTTTGTTTTCATAGTTCTTACAATTAACAACAACACATTTAACCAGTTTTTTCCTATTTTATTACTTCCTTTATTTAATAATCACAACTTTTCACTTTTACAAAACTCACAAAAATTATTTTTCAATTTGTTTAGACCCGAACGATTTCAGTGACGTCACATAAAATTGACATTTCGGGAATACATTACCTTGTATATGTATACCGTGAGCTAGAACAAATTTTTAAAAATGTTTCAGGGACCTTGAGATCAGCTGATAACAATTTCAATGGGAGCGAAAAAGTCAAAAGAAGTAATATCTATGATAAACAGAGGCAGAATTACTTTCACAAAGCCATGCACAACGAAATCTCACACTCACATTCAAAGAAAATGGCTCTTCAATTTATCTGTCCATAACCTTCTATATTTACAAGCCATGAAGAAGAATCTCAATTGAGAGAATCGGACTACCAAATTCTCCCAAATTTTCCAAATTACACTAACAACATAACGCGACTTCACCGAGTTGTAGTCCGATTGAGCGGAAATTCGCTCTCAATATTTTTCTTGTTCATGGCTTGTAAATATAGAAGGTTATGATCTGTCAGAATGGACTTCAGTCAGAATGGACTTCAATTTAGCTGTGAGAAAAGCAATTTTTTAACTTAGTTTTTGGAATAAAAAGTGGTAAAATAATGTATTTTATCACTTTTTAGTGCACACGGATTATCAGTGATAAGTTATTTAGTGATCTGACTCCATAAATTAAAAAAAAATTAGTGGTTAAGTGTATTTTAAGAGTGTTAATTGATTAGGTGACGTTTTTGTTTACATTTGCGGTGGTTTTTTCGTGTTAATTTAGGGAAAAAATGTTGAATTTGTGTAGTAATGGAATTTAAAGTGAATTTAAAGTAGTTAAAAATTATTATAGAAGAGTTATTAAAAACATAAGTGCAAGTACTACTACACAAAATGAATAACAATAACTTTTTCACTTTTCCTTCACATTTTTCTGCACTAATGTTTTTAATAACTATTCTATAATAATCTTTAATCACTTAAAAAGCACTTTTTATTATATTACTACACAAATTCAACATTTTTTCCCTAAATTAACACGAAAAAACCACCGCGAATGTAAACAAAAATGGTCACCTAATCAATTAACACTCTTAAAATACACTTAATCACTCACTTCTTTTTAATTTTTTTTATTAAATCACTAAAGCACTAATCACTGATAATCCATGTGCACCAAAAAGTGATAATATACATTATTTTACCACTTTTAAGTGCAAAAACAAAGTTAAAAAATTGTTTCGTACGGCTTCGGCAATGTTAATTCAAAAAATTTTGGCTCTTCATACACATACATGCACATACCTGGGGCATGGCTCTTTCATATCTTTAACTCTTTTACTTGTCCTTGAGCTCGGCCTAATCACTCTTGTTATTATTGCTCGCTGACTAAACGCAGCTTCTTCGGAGCCGAATACCGGGATATGAGAAGTCGAACATAGATAAATTTTCTCTATCCACCATATTCTCTTGTTTTCTTGGTTTCGTTTTCTGGTATTCTGCTCTGGTTTCGCCTGCTGTGGAGTTGCTCTTGAAAATTTTGCTTCGTTTGTTTTGACCAGGGTACGAAAATGCTCGCTCCGGAGCGGCTCTTTATGTGTCTCTTGGCTCCTAAACGGCTCCCGGAGTAGAGCCATTTACTTTTAAGTGGCTCTCGCTCCGGAGCTGGAGCTAAAGTAGCGGCTCCGGCTCAGGAGCTGGAGCCGGAGCTTTATTGACTATTGGCTCCTTCAAATATCAATACATATCCCATATTAACGGTTCCAAATGACGAATTGGTGGCTAAAATTGGAAAATTAAAAATGGTGGACTAATTTTGGCAATTGTGTTCCGATTGAACTGAAAATTAGTATCAGGGGGCTTTAAGGTTCCAAATGACGAATTGGTGGTTAAAATTTGAAAATTCAAAATGGCGGACTAATTTTGGCAATTGTGTTCCGATTGAACTGCAAATTAGTATCGGGGGGCTTTAAGGGTTCCAAATGACGAATTGGTGGTTAAAATTTGAAAATTCAAAATGGCGGACTAACTTTGGCAATTGTGTTCCGATTGTACTGAAAATTAGTATCGGGGGGCTTTAAGGGTTTCAAATGACGAATTGGTGGTTAAAATTTGAAAATTCAAAATGGCGGACTAATTTTGGCAATTGTGTTCCGATTGAACTGAAAATTAGTATCGGGGGGCTTTAAGGGTTCCAAATGACGAATTGGTGGTTAAAATTTGAAAATTCAAAATGGCGGACTAACTTTGGCAATTGTGTTCCGATTGTACTGAAAATTAGTATCGGGGGCTTTAAGGGTTTCAAATGACGAATTGGTGGTTAAAATTTGAAAATTCAAAATGGCGGACTAATTTTGGCAATTGTGTTCCGATTGAACTGAAAATCAGTATCGGGGGGCTTTCGGCGTTCCAAATGACGAATTGGTGGTTAAAATTTGAAAATTCAAAATGGCGGACTAATTTTGGCAATTGTGTTCCGATTGAACTGAAAATTAGTATCGGGGGCTTTAAGGGTTCCAAATGACGAATTGGTGGTTAAAATTTGAAAATTCAAAATGGCGGACTAACTTTGGCAATTGTGTTCCGATTGTACTGAAAATTAGTATCGGGGGCTTTAAGGGTTTCAAATGACGAATTGGTGGTTAAAATTTGAAAATTCAAAATGGCGGACTAATTTTGGCAATTGTGTTCCGATTGAACTGAAAATCAGTATCGGGGGGCTTTAGGGGTTCCAAATGACGAATTGGTGGTTAAAATTTGAAAATTCAAAATGGCGGACTAATTTTGGCAATTGTGTTCCGATTGAACTGAAAATTAGTATCGGGGGGCTTTAAGGGTTCCAAATGACGAATTTGTGGTTAAAATTTGAAAATTCAAAATGGCGGACTAATTTTGGCAATTGTGTTCCGATTTAACTGAAAATCAGTAAGGGGGGGCTTTAGGGGTTCCAAATGACGAATTGGTAGTTAAAAATTGAAAATTCAAAGTGGCGGACTAACTTTGGCAATTGTGTTCCGATTGAACTGAAAATCAGTATCGGGGGGCTTTAAGGGTTTCAAATGACGAATTTGTGGTTAAAATTTGAAAATTCAAAATGGCGGACTAATTTTGGCAATTATGTTCCGATTGCACTGAAAATCAGTATCTGGGGGCTTTAAGGTTTCCAAATGACGAATTTGTGGTTAAAATTTGAAATAGTTTTTGTATTAACCTTTTTCAAGATGGTGACATATCCAAGCGTATATATGCGTTGCATTCTTTCACAGATAATATAGAAGTGTGTGTATTCAAATGAAACCAGACGGAATATTCCGTGAATGGAACGCATGCCACGCAAATATCGGGCTACTTTCAACTTTTTCTGCATTGCCGCATTTGGCATAGTACACACAAGCATACACAACAAACACATACGACTCGTTACTTAGATTTTTGAGCTATGTGTGAAAGCCGGGATGGAACGCAACCATGCAATTATGAGTCAGTGAAAAATCACCGCATATCATGGAGCCGCCGAGTGCAATGCATGTACGCTTTTATACACGGTGTATTGCATAAAGTTACAACGCGGCGGCTGTGGATAGGTTTTGAATAGACGAACAAAAAATCGCATTGGGGGTGGGGGGTGAAATCGTAACGGTTTAACCGCTAGGGCGTTTTCAAGTTTTTGTTAAAGTTTTACATATCACCCTATATTTTTGTAACCCTATGACCGAGAATAAGATATCAGGGTACGCAGAACACCCCCACCTATCTTAAACTGTAAAATAAAGGTTCTACCCTATCAATTTCCAGAGGAATGAGTCATAGGTTTTTTTCAACTAAAATTTCGGTGGCGCACGAATTGCACAGATTCCCTTATTAAGATTTATGATCCCTCGGGTGACAAGGGCCTTCAGCAGGCTACCTGACCCCGAGCATGCGTTGTCGTAAAACTTGCCGCACCTACGCAGGATAAGGTAAAATGTTCTCGGTGGAATTCAAATTTTTAACGCATGTGCAGGAGAAGGTAAAATGTCCTCGGAAGAATTGATATTTATAATTGTGCAGGAGAACTTAAAATGTGCGCGTTGAACAAAAATTTCAAATTTTTATAAAGATAAGAAAACATGCTGTAATTATTGTTAAAACTTCTTATAGCATTATTTTAATTCATTTCTTGACAGAAGTGTATTTCTTTTTACGAGTTATGTGTTCGAAAATTATCCGAAAATAAAATCCTTCTGGCCTTTGGAAAAAACAAGATCAAAATAATATAGTAATATGTACAAATAAATATCTTAAAACTTGCTCTCAAAAACTGCGCAAGTTACTTAAAACATTTTTGTTCAACGCGCACATTCTAAGTTCTCCTGCACAATTAAAAATTTCAATTCTATCGAGCGCATTTTACCTTCTACTGCACATTCGTTAAAAATTTTAATTCCACCGAGAACATTTCATCTGCTCATGCACATGCATTAAAAATTTGAATTCCACCGGGCACATTTTACCTTGTCCTGAGTAGGTGCGGCAAGTTTTACGACAACGCATGCTCGGGCTCGGGGTCAGGTAGCCTGCTGAAGGCCCTTGTCACCCGAGGGATCATAAATCTTAATAAGGGAATCTGTGCAATTCGTGCGCCACCGAAATTTTAGTTGAAAAAAAGCGATGACTCATTCCTCTGGAAGGGAGTGTTCTGCGTACACTGATATCTTATTCATGGTCATAGGGTTACAAAAATACAGGGTGATATGTAAAACTCTAAAAAAAACTTCTAAACGCCCTAGAGGCTAAACCGTTACGATTTCACAACCCCCCCCCCCACCCTTGCGATTTTTTGTTCGTCTATTCCAAACCTATCCACAGACGGCCGCTTTGTAACTTTATGCAACACAACCTGTATATATCCAGCTTCAGTAATAAAATGGAGAGCCAGAGCCGGATACAATTGCCAAAATTAGTCCGCCATATTGAATTTTCCAATTTTAACCACAAATTCGTCATTTGGAACCGCTGAAGCCCCCCGATACCGATTTTCAGTTCAATCGGAACACAATTGCCAAAATTAGTCCGCCATTTTGAATTTTCATATTTTAACCACCAATTCGTCATTTGGAACCCCTAAAGCCCCCCGATACGGATTTTCAGTTCAATCGGAACACAATTGCCAAAATTAGTCCGCCATTTTGAATTTTCAAATTTTAACCACCAATTCGTCATTTGGAACCCTTAAAGCCCCCCGATACTGATTTTCAGTTCAATCGGAATACAATTGCCAAAATTAGTCCGCCATTTTGAATTTTCCAATTTTAACCACAAATTCGTCATTTGGAACCCCTGAAGCCCCCCGATACCGATTTTCAGTTCAATCGGAACACAATTGCCAAAATTAGTCCGCCATTTTGAATTTTCAAATTTTAACCACAAATTCGTCATTTGGAACCCCTAAAGCCCCCCGATACTGATTTTCAGTTCAATCGGAACACAATTGCCAAAATTAGTCCGCCATTTTGAATTTTCAAATTTTAACCACCAATTCGTCATTTGGATCCCTTAAAGCCCCCCGATACCGATTTTCAGTTCAATCGGAACACAATTGCCAAAATTAGTCCGCCATTTTGAATTTTCATATTTTAACCACCAATTCGTCATTTGGAACCCTTAAAGCCCCCCGATACTAATTTTCAGTTCAATCGCAACACAATTGCCAAAATTAGTCCGCCATTTTGAATTTTCTAATTTTAACCACAAATTCGTCATTTGGAACCTTTAAAGCCGCCCGATACCGATTTTCAGTTCAATCGGAACACAATTGCCAAAATTAGTCCGCCATTTTGAATTTTCAAATTTTAACCACAAATTCGTCATTTGGAACCCCTAAAGCCCCCCGATACTGATTTTCAGTTCAATCGGAACACAATTGCCAAAATTAGTCCGCCATTTTGAATTTTCAAATTTTAACCACCAATTCGTCATTTGGATCCCTTAAAGCCCCCCGATACCGATTTTCAGTTCAATCGGAACACAATTGCCAAAATTAGTCCGCCATTTTGAATTTTCATATTTTAACCACCAATTCGTCATTTGGAACCCTTAAAGCCCCCCGATACTAATTTTCAGTTCAATCGGAACACAATTGCCAAAATTAGTCCGCCATTTTGAATTTTCTAATTTTAACCACAAATTCGTCATTTGGAACCTTTAAAGCCGCCCGATACCGATTTTCAGTTCAATCGGAACACAATTGCCAAAATTAGTCCGCCATTTTGAATTTTCAAATTTTAACCACCAATTCGTCATTTGGAACCCTTAAAGCCCCCGATACTGATTTTCAGTTCAATCGGAACACAATTGCCAAAGTTAGTCCGCCCTTTTGGCGCCGCCATTTTGAATTTGTTATAAAATGGCCAGATTGTATTTTCACGCGAACTAAATATATATATGCCAAATTTGAAGTTGATCTAAAAAAAATTCAGGGATGCTCATATTAATCTGATTAATGCTGATTAAAAAGTTAGTTGATTATGCCCAACACTGATCTTTATCTTTGCATATCATGGAGCCGCTGAATGTAATGCATGTATACGCTTGGATATACCACCAGTTTCAGTAATAAAATGAAGAGCCGGAGCCGTTATGTGGCTCAAAGAGCCAAAAAATGGCTCTGGCTCCGAGCTCAGAGCCAAAAGTACGGCTCCGGCTCAGGAGCGAGAGCTCCTTACGAAAAAATTTTCGGCTCCGGCTCCGGAGCCAGAGCTATTTTATAAAGAGCTTTCCGGAGCGGCTCTTTTAGGAGCCGCTCCGGAGCGAGCTTTTTCGTACCCTGGTTTTGACTCTTAATATGAATTTTCGTTTGAAAAAAAAATATAGTTTAAAAAAACTAAAAAATACGCTTTTATGTTAAAATGAACTAAAAATTAAAAAATAATTTTGAATGTAAAGTTTTTATTGCTCCAGCCAGTATATGGAAACAACCTACCTTTCGAAATGTAAAACAGCGTGGGACTCTTAACCTATATTCTTATTTTATTAATACCGGAACTTTTCGCTAGCGCCCCACGCTTTTTTTACATTTCGAAAGGTAGGTTGTTTCCATATACTGGCTGGAGCAATAAAAACTTTACATTCAAAATTATTTTTTAATTTTTAGTTCATTTTAACATAAAAGCGTATTTTTTAGTTTTTTTAAACTATATTTTTTTTTATTTTCTACTTTTTAGTCTATCATATATCTTCCGCCATTTTGTTGTGGCCGCCATAATAGATTTAAAATTACGTCACACAGCTTACTGTTATGTATTCGTCATATACTTTCATTTGATACCCGTACCAGGGCGCTGTAAAGAAAAAGGTAAGCCGCTATTTTGTATTGGCCGCCATTTTGAAAATGGAGTGTAGCCATACAGCTAATTGTATTCTACTTGTCATACCCTTGTAACCCTTGTTGGGGGAAGACATTTGCAAAAAATTTTACAAAAAAGTCTGTAAATTAATCTTTTTTGCTTTGAGTCCATATAAAACAATGAATAAAGTCATGAATTCAATATTTTATTTAGGCGGAGGATGTTTGGCTGAGGATTTCCAAAGAAAAAACTGCACACTCTACACAACTAAAAATGTTTAAAATACTTTAGACTATTCTGGGTGGGCATTTTCAAAGAGAGAACGAAGTGAAAAGCACAACCAAATGTGCGCAAGATATTTTGGACTGTTTTGGCCTATGATTTGCTTGTGTTTTTCACTTTGTTCTCTCTTCGAAAATCCTCAGCAAAACAGTTCAAAGTATCTTGTGCATATTTGGTTGGGTTCGGAAAGCCAAATTATTTCGTAAATACGCAATTAGGCACTTAAGCACTTTTGCCGGTCCGATAACTTAGCAAGCGCAGCTCAGTTTAAGACAAGAAAGCAATGATAAATAAGGGAATACGTAATAGAAAAATGCAATAAACTCAAAATCATCGAATTTTCACTTAAGCATTTCTGGCTTGTGCAATATTTTCAGCTAATTTTAAAATGTGTTGGCCGCCATTTTGAATTTGGAATGACGCAACGCAGCACAGTATTCTACTTGTCATATCCTTTCATTTGATACCCATACCGAGTGGGTTGTAAAGAAAAAGGTAGTCCGCCATTTTGTGTTGGCCGCCATTTTGAATTTGGAATGACGCCACGCAGCAAAGTATTGTACTTGTCATATCCTTTCATTTGATACCCATATCGATTGGGTTGTAAAGAAAAGGGTAGTCCGCCATTTTGTGTTGGCCGCCATTTTGAATTTGGAATGACGCGAATTGTACTCTATTTGTCATACCCTTTCATTTGATACCCATGTCGGGGGTCGGGGAGCACGATTGCAAAATTCGGCCACCATCTTGGAACCGCCATCTTGATTTTTTTACAAAATGGTCAGATTGCATTGTCACGCCAGCTTTACATATGGGCAAAATTTGAAGTTGATCGGTTATATGGAAGTGGGTCAAAATCAAGTTGCAAGATTTGTCTACATACATACATACACACATACATACATACATACAGGTGAAGCTAATATAAAGCGTATAAAAAGGGCGATGATGGGTGAACTTTCTCTTTATTCTAATGGGGTGGCAGGAGGTGTGTATTGAAGAAGCTGAAAAATTTTAGCTTCCATTTGTTTTTACACGCTTTATATTAGCTTCACCTGTATGTATGTGGCTCTGTAAGTATCAAGCCTCGTAAGTACAGGCCTGGAAGCAGCCAGGCCAACTAATACTAAGATAGCTGAAAACAGGCCAAAAATATTCTGACAGTTGTGGAATTAACATGGCCGAAGCCATACGAAGCAATTTTTTAAGTTTGTTTTTGCACTAAAAAGTGGTAAAATATTGTATATTATCACTTTTTTGGTGCACATGGATTATCAGTGATTAGTCCTTTAGTGATTTAATAAAAAAAATTAAAATGAAGTGAGTGGTTAAGTGTATTTTAAGAATGTTAATTGATTAGGTGACCATTTTTGTTTACATTCGCGGTGGTTTTTTCGTGTTAATTTAGGGAAAAAATGTTGAATTTGTGTGGTAATATAATAAAAAGTGCTTTTTAAGTGATTAAAGATTATTATAGAATAGTTATTAAAAACATAAGTGCAGAAAAATGTGAAGGAAAAGTGAAAAAGTGATTGTTATTCATGTTGTGTGGTAGTACTTGCACTTATGTTTTTAATAACTCTTCTATAATAATTTTTAACTACTTTAAATTCACTTTTAATTCCATTACTACACAAATTCAACACTTTTTCCCTAAATTAATACGAAAAAACCACCGCGATTGTAAACAAAAATGGTCACCTAATCAATTAACACTCTTAAAATACACTTAACCACTAATTTTTTTTTAATTTATGGACTCAGATCGCTAAATAACTTATCACTGATAATCCGTGTGCACTAAAAAGTGATAAAATACAATATTTTACCACTTTTTATTCCAAAACCAAAGTTAAAAAAATGCTTCGAACGGCTTCGGCCATGTTGATTCCACAACTGTCAGACGATTTTGGCCTCGCACAGACACAACCAAAAAGTCTGCTTCCAGGCCTGTACTTACGAGGGTCTTGGTAAGTATGCATGTATGTCTGTTTGCATGTATGTCTGTTTGTATGTTTGCAGGTATGTATGTTTTAGCTTTAGCTTTACCAGATGTATGTATGTATGTATGTTCTATGTAAACAAATCTTGCAACTTGTTTTTGACGCACTTCTATATAACCGATCAACTTCAAATTTTGCACATATGCATAGTTCGCGTGACAATGCAATCTGACCATTTTGTAAGAAAATCAAGATGGCGGTTCCAAGATGGCGGTCGATTTTTGCTTTTGTGTTCCCCGACCCCCCGACATGGGTATCAAATGAAACGGCATGACAGGTAGAATACAATTAGCTGTATGGCGTCATTCCAAATTCAAAATGGCGAACTACCTTTTTCTTTACAACCCACTCGATATGGGTTTCAAATGAAAGGGTGTGACAATTAGAGTACTATTATCTGTGTGGCGTCATTCCAAATTCAAAATGGCGGCCAACACAAAATGGCGGATTATCTTTTTTTTACAACCCACTCGGTATGGGTATCAAATGAAAGTGTATGACGAGTATAGTATAGTAAGCTTTGTGATTTCGTTTTAAATCTAATATGGCGGTCACTACAAAATGGCCGAACACATACATATAATAGACTAAAAAATAGAAAATTAAAAATATAGTTTAAAAAAACTAAAAAATACGCTTTTATTTTAAAATGAACAAAAAAGTAAAAAATAATTTTGAATGTAAAGTTTTTATTGCTCTAGCCAGTATATGAAAACAACCTACCTTTCGAAATGTAAAAAAGCGTGGGGCGCTAGCTAAAAGTTCCGGTGTTAATAAAATAAGAATATAGAGAGCCCCACGCTTTTTTACATTTCGAAAGGTAGGTTGTTTTCATATACTGGCTGGAGCAATAAAAACTTTACATTCAAAATTATTTTTTACTTTTTAGTTCATTTTAAAATAAAAGCGTATTTTTTAGTTTTTTTAAACTATATTTTTTTTATGATTCTCTTTAATGACGATTTAAAAAAAAAATAAATAAGTACAATCCTTTGTACAAAAACATATTGAAATTGCATAATGAAATTGTTTCTACAAAAAATAATAATTAAAAATTTTTAAGTGTACGTAGACTGGGTAGACTTTTGTTATTTGTGAATTCTGTATATTTCACTTTATTTCACTTTCACTCGTTATTTTTTTTGTAGAAATAATTTATTATGGAATTTCAATAAAATGTTTTGATACGTATATTGTGATATCACAATTTTTTTCAATTTTTAAAAATAAAATAAAAATACGAATTTTCGCTATTTTATATGGTGTACGTTGACTTCTGTTCGCCACTGTATGTATATCTTACTATATTATTTTTTATTATATTAAAATAAAAAGAATATAGATTGGTAGTAGGGTTTCTACTTTTTGGATGGGGTTAATTACTTAATTCGTTTTCAAATTTGTTATTTTTCAGTTTTTTTAATTAAAGCCGCCGATACCTTTACTTTTATCGCTCGCGGGGTACATTAGCTTTAACGCCCTACGCATTGCTTCCCTTATCCTGAACCTTACGAACCGCCACTGTGTTACAGAAGCTTTTAGACAGAGCAGCCGCTTACTAAGATTAAACTTCAGTGCGGAGGAGGGGCCAGACAAGGTACTCGAGTATCTCAACTACCACACTCAAGGTAGAGGAGTACCCATGGAAATTTTTTCTACCTCGCATCGAAAATACGGAGTACTCAAAAAACGTCATAATATAAGCTTAAATGATGCCCAAGTTAACTTACCATTTACCTGTAGTGGAGTTCATTTTGATAATTGGGTATACATTAAAAATTGTTCTCTGGCGAACTCGGCATTCCAGAAACCGAATTTGCTGATATCCTTTTTCTTTTTCTTAAATGGCGCTACAGTGCTTGTAGAATTCTACCCTCTTGTAGTCTCTTCTTCCAGTCGTCGATACGCTTCGCTAGTTCTCTCCAGTTTATTATTTTTCATATATCTCCTCACGTCATCCATCCAATTTCTTGGTCGTCCTACACTTGTTTTTCCTGTTGGTCTACCATTGAAAATCCGGGTTACCATTCTTTCTTTCGAGGTTCGTACAACATGTCCGATCCATCTTAGTCTGCTGAGTTTAATGTATTTAAGAATGTTATTCCGCAACTGCATTGTGTTCAAGTTGGCATAATTTAGTAGATTGGTGGTTAACGTATATCATTTCTATCTGCCCTATGTAACGAAGTCTTGCACTAAATAAATGCAATAGGAAATAGCACCTAGTAATCATCACAACAAATAACCCTTTCAGAAAAATCAGTACTGATTCATTGACACGATCTTATACCCATATAAATGCAGGAAGAGTAAATCAACAGCTTTACAAAAAGGCCAAAGAAAGCATAGACTGAACTAAAGGTACCAGCACGGAATAGAGCAAGATGACGATGTTGTGAGGAAAATCATGATGTTTATTTATCATTATATCTTCAAATCGGCTCATGCAAGCATTACAAAGTGCCTGATATTAAAAAAATAATAATTAACTCTCAAATGCTGTCGATCCTTCTACTGCATAGCTCGAGACCAAATATCGTATAAAAATCAGGTAACTTTTTGAAGGGAGCTAGAAATTCGTTCCTGCGATTTTCCCTTGATTCTGTTGGTTTTTTGCTGCTTACTGCGTCGCTCTTCGTGGAATTTCATGCAAACGCTGCAATAAATGATGTACGCAAAAATAGTCCGTGAAATGGTTTTTCTGGAAACTTGATTTTGTATTAATGTTTACGAAGGTCCCACGACCTCTATGGTGGAAATGCAGACTCAAGCCCGTCAGCGGATCTCGAATAGGATAAAGGAAAAAAAAACCTTCAACTCGGTTTTTTTCTATCTTCTATGGGTACTAACTCAATCTCGTCAGTATGGATATGATAAAGAGATTTCAACTCAGTCCCTTTATTTATTGATTGAAATCACTTTTAGAAAATTCTCAACGCTCGAATTCTCTTGGTATCTTCTAAGCTCAAGACTCGCTTGAAGATCTGAAGTGATCTGACTGGAAGCTCGCGGTCTGCCGGTATTTATCGGAGTTTTAACAATAAAATTGGTGGGGAACCTTGGTTTGCTATGTATAATTTTCGGTTCATGTAGTTACTTGAACAGCTGTTCGTCTCCTTCCTTGTTACATCTGTCAAATGGACTTGCTGATTTCTTGTTGGTAAGTTTGTTTTCTTTTAGCATTATTATTTAGTAACTAACTTTATTTATTTCAGGGACATTTCAGGTTGGTGGAATTTTCGGGAGGCGGAGTCTGGTGTTAGTGTTGTGAGGTACGTATTTTTTGTGGAATTTGTTTATCATTTTCTTGATTTGTTATTGTTTGCAGATTGACGATTTGCCGACGGCTTTTGATGGTTTTCCTGATTTTTGGGTTGATGCCCAGTGATCCCTTTGTTAATGGAAGTTTGTATAATTTGCAATTTTATTTAGTATTAATGATTTATTTTCAGATATGACTTAATGTTTCCTTTATGGATCGCCCCAGTTGCCCATCAATTGGATTTTTATGATTTTTATAGTGTTTATTTTGGTGTCGTATTGGTTTTTTAATAAATGGTGATGTGTTAATCGTTAAATTTGTGTGTTTGATTTTTTGGAATGTTGTTGGGGATTACTTCTCAGGTTCGATTTTTTTCGGTTGTTCCGAGACGGAACAGTGGTATATAAAAAAATTATGCGTGATGTTGCGGTTCCAGCTCAGTGCCATCGAAAAGAAGTTGATGTCGACCATTAACATCTAACTGCATTCCATTGATTAAAAAAGTCAACGATGATAAATTAATTAAAACCAAAGGGCATTCCAAATAATAGGCTTCGATTTCTTTTTTTATTTCTTATGAGATCAGAAAATTCCGTCGCAAAAATGCCTTTAGCATGTAGAATGTTGCATGGAAATGACTTCCTCTCTCTCACAAATTGATTGAAGCAATTTACATAACTTTTTTTGTTATATTACATGAATATATTCGAGCCATTAAACCTGCTATTCAAGCAGTGAAGAAAACAGTTGAACAAGCTATTCAGGAGCTTAACGCAAACGTAATATAAAATAGAATGGTGACCACGCTATTAGTTAAATTAGATTTGTAATTTTAATTAAAATAATTTTGTTCCTGCAGATAATTTCAATATTCTTCTTTTCGAATATACCGAGTCACTAGATATCTCAGGATTATTCCGCTGAGTTCCTTCGCTAAACGTAATTAATTTGCCACAATTGCACTATTTGCCTTTACATTACATTTGTATCGCACGTACTAAATTTGAAATTTAGAATTAGGGAGAGTTCAAAATTTTAGCTATGTGCAAGAGCTATTGCGTATCAATTTTAGTCTGTAAAAAGTCCCAGATTATTACTTAATCCGCTAACGCAGCGACACAAAGTGCCGCTTGGCATATGACATGAGAAGACAGCACTGCAACTATTGCACGATTTCTTACCAGTCGTCAGAATCTCAAGAAGGTCCATGTTTGTGTTCTTATTATTTTCTAGTTTTTGGTACAGCTTATGGTTCAAAATAAAACCATTTAACTTAAAAGTTTTTTTACCTATTTTTATTGTATTCTTTTTAGTCTTAATTCAGTCATTTTTGGATTTTACTTTTTACAAAATTGTGTTGAAATGATTTGTTATGCATACAAGTTCATTATTTCCGGCCTTGAACACCCCTAAAAAGCCATTTTCAGTGAAATCAAATCGTAATTGCCAAATCGTATCGCCATATTGGCGCCGACATTTTTTTCAAAATTTTGACCACAGATTCGTCACTTGTGATCTTAAGAACTCCCCGATACCGATTTTCAATGGATTCAGAAAACATTTGCACCGATTTTCTATGAAATCGGAACACAATTGCAAAATTCGTCCGCCATCTTGATTTTTGTACAAAATTTTCAGATTGCATTCTCACGGGAACTTAATGTGTGTGCAGAGTCTCATAAGAATCGGTTTAGTAGAAGTAGTTGAAAAAGCTGTTGAAAGATTTGAACCAAAGAAACAAATATACAAGGACAAGCTAAATAAAACCATTAAAAGGAAGAATTCCTTTAATTTTAAACTAGCAAAAACCCGCGTGCATTGCAACGCCTTTAAATAAAAAAATTTTATGTGTGCACTATCCGCGGTAGGAAAAAAGTATAATGAAAACAACAATCTGGAAAAAATTATTTTGGATACCATACAAAAATTTAGAGTTACCAATTAAATATTTCATCAAAAAATATTGTAATATTTCTTCTCAAGCGTTCTCAGATTCGTCAGGGATTCATTGGAACAATTTGTTTGTTTTTAAAAACTTTAATTTCAAAACAAAACTTCTTGCACACAAATGTTCCTCCTTCCTCTTCTTGGCGGTTCAGTTAGAACAACCGTACTAAATTGAGATGTGACACTTTGTAATGTATGTATTCAAGTAAGTGCCTCTGAACATGAAACGTCTCGGTGAATTGGAATTTTAACTTTCTCTTTTATAGTCTAAGCGCTGGAGACGAAAAAGTGCTTTCATCTTTGATGTGGGCAAACTCGATTGCAACTGATTCTATTACTAAACAGGATTATATGTCCGAGCTCTCCGACACTTTTAGTGGTGCAGGACAAAGTTATGAAGGGTAAAAGAAGTCATCGTCTTATTGAAAAAATGTCATCGATGTTGCGCATGAAAATTTGTAGGATGGAAGACTATAAGCTACTTAATATAAATTCCAAGTCTCCGACAGCTTGGTTGGTGCACAATGGGTGGCTGACAGGGCTCAAGTTGCCGAAAATGTTTGCAAAAAAAATCATAACGGATGAGCTTTCCGTTATCAGACATGTAATATAATGAAGAAAAATGACATTTCTGGCAAATGCCTGACCTCTGCGTTCTCATCTGCAATGTCACTGACCTTATTTGGGTGGCCATTTTGAATTTCGGTTATATTTCGGCGGCCATTTTGAATTTCGAAAATCGGGCTTCAATGTGCATCAAGGGAGACCCCCACGGACCTTCGTGCAAAATTTGGAAGCTCAGCTATGACTGGTAATTGTTTTTTTTTTTTTCAAACATTTTCGGCAACTTAACCCCTGTCAGCCACCCATTTTGCACCAACCAAGCTGTCGGAGACTTGGAATTTATATTAAGTAGC
The DNA here is from genome assembly GCA_963855945.1 of Thereva nobilitata. NCBI lineage: Eukaryota > Metazoa > Arthropoda > Insecta > Diptera > Therevidae > Thereva > Thereva nobilitata. The sequence goes on from OY979695.1 coordinate 100,330,039, forward strand.
TTATAGTCTTCCATCCTACAAATTTTCATGCGCAACATCGATGACATTTTTTCAATAAGACGATGACTTCTTTTACCCTTCATAACTTTGTCCTGCACCATTAAAAGTGTCGGAGAGCTTGGACATATAATCCCTTTTAGTAATAGAATGAGTTGCAATCGAGTTTGTCCACATCAAAGATGAAAGCACTTTTCGTCTCCAGCTCTCCGACTATTACACTGACCCACTTTTTAATTAGTGTTCGTGTCGAACACAGCTTCCTATAGGTCCCGTTCTTACCGATCGAACCTTCTTGGATGCCATAGATGACATCGTTTAACCTCGTGATGACCGTGGAGTGGCCCTTCCATTTCCTTTGTAGTTTTGGCGGGTTACCTTTTATTCGTAGAGGATTTTATAGCTAGACTCGATCGATTCCTTAAATCTAGATACGTTCACCCTTAAGTCATCGAGGGTCTTCATCCTGTTGGGCGATTCCCAACTTTAAATCACTTGAAAGCGTAATCTGTTTCCCGAAAATCATTCTTGAAGGCGTCTGACTGGTAGAACTGTGGATAACTGTCCTGTACAGGTTTTTTTTTATTGAATTATATAGAGATGCTCTTCATATTAATTTGAAAACCTATTTCTACGGTTTCTACCATTTTTACTGTTTCTTCGTGCAAAATTTCGAAGCTCTGCGATGACTGGTGCGCCCGCTATAGCGCATATGTACATACATACACGCATACATACAGAAATATTCTATTATTAATATAAGTAAAGAAAATATTAAAATAAATATTACTGGAGAAATTGGAACTGTTCCCGAAATGAACTAATATAAATTGTTATATTTTGAAGAAACTATTAATTTGGTCACTATACAATCACAAATATAAGATGGTTCACAGCTAATTCGCGAATGCCCACATATCACATATTATTTCGTAGTTTTTCATAGGTTCTATAACTATATAAAGAATTTTTATCTCTTCTAGCTAAATGAACAGCAAGAATATTACAGAGCCGCATGCCGCATCTACGACTTTTTTAGACCAATTCTTAAATTGAAGAACTACGAAGTATATTTGCTTTAACTTGGGTGCGTCTCCAATTATTTGTCTATTTCAATGATAATGGACTGTCAGATTGTCGCGCAACCATTGTCTTATCTAGAATATATTCTTGCACACAATTCTACATATGTATTTCGGGTTGTTACCTAACTTAACTGAAGCATCATGTAATTTTGTTATATTTTTCTTACCGAATGATTTTCACATTGTCGGGTTACGACAAATGGATGCAACATATTTTACTGCTTCTTACACTTTAAAATAGTTTGACATGAAATAAAGAAAACACAAAAATGGCAAAATGGTCATTGGATCACTAATACGATAAATAGAAATTTTCTGACATCAAAAAGTCAAATGATTAGACTCGAGGCTTGCTAAGTTTAATATTAATATGGTGAATACAAATTGCCGAGTTAATTTAACAGAGGTAAAATATCTGTAATAGCAGTTCATTACGTATGTTTAAGAGGATATGTTTTGGTTTCGTGTTAAAATTTAGTGACAACAAACTGAATTGAACCCTAGAAAAAGTTGTTGAATTTAACATAAACGTCCATATGTTATTTTATCGACTACAAATGTGCCTACGATAGTGATAGTATTTCATGCTATGGAGTAACTTGGAATACCTAAACACAGTCCAAATGTACAGTAAAATAACAAATCGCAATATAAAATACTGATTTACAACACAGTTTTTGTAAAATTAGGAATATTCCAAGAGTTTTTATTGTAAATTCACAAAACTGTCAATGCGTTTTTGTAAAATTACGACAGAAGTTTTTTACAGTGTATTCGAACTAACGAAAATTTCGATGAAAGATACAAGGTGTCAAGTCAGAATAGATGGTGAATTATCCCCACTCCTAAGCATAATATAGAGGAAGTAGAAAAAGTGGTAAGGAATGCATCGATTAATACATCAGGGTGTATCTTTGACAGGTAAGTGCAAATATAAGCGTTTTCTGAAGATACTGCTATGCTTGGAAGATCATTTGAATGCATGAAGGGAGCCCTTGTAGCACATGAACAAGCCGCAAAAAAATCGAATTGGAAATAAATGAGAGCAAAACAAAGTTAATGTGGAAAAAAAAGCACAAAATAGCAGACAAAATATAACGAGAGTCCAAGCGGGGATTTTGGGATATACTCGAGCGCGGTAGATTAACAAATGGGGGATACCTTGCACCCTGTTGAGTACCTCTACCATATCTAAGCCCATATGCCGCGCCATAACCTTCTATATAGAAAGCCATGAACATGCCATCCGCACACATACATGTAAGCAATTCGGTGGTCCAGGTGCCATATTCGCTTCCTGTCAAATTGTATGGAAAAGTGGATGTGAGAATTGTTTTTTTTGTTTCTTTAGTGAACTAATTATAGCTTTGTTCGTTTACGCCACACGGGATCCCACGATTTTTGACAGTAAAGTTGAATAGTGGGGATAAAATTAGGAAAGTAAGAAAACGCTTTCTGGGATGTTTTGGGATGTTTCGTGGAAATCTAACCTAAAAATCACTTATGTTTTCAAAACAATGACATAAAACTATTAATTAATAAATTATTTATGAAATTATTCACAATTTTTTAGTAAGGCACCAACTCAAGAACTTCTTTTCAGCCCGTCGTAATCGTTTTGGTTTGTCATAACAAGTGACAATTGATTTTGACAATTCAAATTTCACTACAGAATGGCTTTGACAGCCAGCCACAGTCGCTGGGACTCGAGACCTCGGGAACTTATTTGCAAGAGGCGGAGCTAAAAATTCCCCTCTTTTTCGATCCCGAGAAAGTAAGAAAACACAAAATTTGCGCACGCGGGATCCCATTTGGCGTAAACGAACAAAGCTAAAGAAACATGAATTGGGATCCCAGGCATCCCGGGATTTCGTAAAGAAACAGGCTGATTATAATCCTGCTACTTCAGTTTTGTTTTGCGCTATTTTCAGCCTGTTTCTTTACGAAATCCCGGGATGCCTGGGATCCCAATTCATGTTTCTTTACTTCCTCGGGATCATTTCCCCTCCATCCCAAAGGGCCAGAGGTCTAGACTTCTGGCGGCGTGGATTAAATGAGAAATGTCAAAAGGTGACAGTTCTCAGCTAAGGTGACAGTTCTCAATTTTCAACATCAATTGATTTAATAAAAGATATTCGTGTTTAGTGCAAATAATAAATAAATTGAAGTGTTGTGTTATCGAAACAACAGTGAAAATAATAATTAAATTGAAGTTTTTTGTTATCGAGACTATTAGTACAAATAAATAAATAGTTCTTCTTCTTGGATTTCTCAATCATCCCAGAAAGCATTTCTTTACTTTGACAGTTGTATCCCCACCCTTTAACAAAAACTCGGGATCCTAGGGATCCCGGGATTTAGTTAAGAAACACACTTTTTGTTGGCGACGCGACGTGGGCTCTGATTGTTTCCATAATGACGGTATTTCTGCTTACTTTTTTTATTTCACTTGTGAATGTTTTATATTCATCGAAAATTTGGGTGATTGTTTTACCGATTTCAATTCTGCTAATAGCTGTTGAGCTGTTTGATTTGACTATAACTTTGAATATTCCGGGATCAATCGATTCCGTATAGAGGTTTATAATAAGTGTGTTTCTTAACTAAATCCCGGGATCCCTGGGAGCCCGAGTTTTTGTTAAAGGGTGGGGATACAACTGTCAAAGTAAAGAAATGCTTTCTGGGATGATTGAGAAATCCAAGAAGAAGAACTATTTATTTATTTGTACTAATAGTCTCGATAACAAAAAACTTCAATTTAATTATTATTTTCACTGTTGTTTCGATAACACAACACTTCAATTTATTTATTATTTGCACTATTGCCTCGATAACACGAATATCTTTTATTAAATCAATTGATAGCTTTGTTCGTTTACGCCAAATGGGATCCCGCGTGCGCAAATTTTGTGTTTTCTTACTTTCTCGGGATCGAAAGAGGGGAAATTTTAGCTCCGCCTCTTGCAAATAAGTTCCCGAAGTCTCGAGTCCCAGCGACTGTGGCTGGCTGTCAAAGCCATTCTGTAGTGAAATTTGAATTGTCAAAATCAATTGTCACTTGCTATGACAAACCAAAACGATTACGACGGGCTGAAAATAAGTTATTGAGTCTTACTAAAAAATTGTGAATAATTTCATAAATAATTTATTAATTAATAGTTTTATGTCATTGTTTTGAAAACATAAGTGATTTTTAGGTTAGATTTCCACGAAACATCCCAAAACACCCCAGAAAGCGTTTTCTTACTTTCCTAATTTTATCCCCACTATTCAACTTTACTGTCAAAAATCGTGGGATCCCGCGGGATCCCGTGTGGCGTAAACGAACAAAGCTGATGTTGAAAATTGAGAACTGTCACCTTAGCTGAGAACTGTCACCTTTTGACATTTCTCATTTAATCCACGCCGCCAGAAGTCCAGACCTCTGGCTCTTTGGGATGGAGGGGAAATGATCCCGAGAAAGTAAAGAAACATGAATTGGGATCCCAGGCATCCCGGGATTTCGTAAAGAAACAGGCTGAATGCCATCTGATGCAGATGACATTATGGGTTTAAATAATGATATCACTGTCACTTTTAACACTGCGTTTCGCTTCTTTTCGCTTTGAGGTTCTTCGGAAACCTATTTTTTTATTTTTTTTATAATATTTTGTTTAATTCAGTATAGTTATAAATAAAGAAGTTATAAATTATAAATCAGTGCTGCGTAAAATATTAAGAGCACGTAAACTTTGTGATGAAATTTTTACTTTCAATGGTTGCAGCTTTTGAACTTGTTGGACTACAGAAATTAAACGCTCAAAATTTAACTAAAACTATACTCTATTTATTGCAATAATTTCATGAAAATAAAACAAGACGGTCTTTCAATATAAATAAAAATGTAAATTATTCTCTGCGTAAAATGTTACGACCACTTCAGCCTTTGAAATAATAGCCCTTCGTCCGGATGCAGTACCGTTGCATAGGTACCACTATATTATCAATTCCTTGCGTTACAGTTTCGAACATTGACAAAGTCATAGCTAACTGTGCTAGGACCTTTAGCACCGTTATTTATTTGATACCATTCGTTAACGTTTTCATTTTTCTACCAAAGTTGCAAAATGGGCAGAAAATCAGTTAATGAAATAACTTTATGGCAGGTAAATAAATAATTTTAGTTATTTACATTGCATCGGGTGATTTTAGTATCTTTTTCTGTTATTGGGTTTCACAATATTGGCTTATCTGAGTGGACAATTGCACTACAATTGAAAATAAGTAAAACCTGTGTCCATCAAACCATCAAAAGACACAATGAATGTGCGACCGTGCAGAACAGAGAAAATTCAGGACGTACGAAAATTGTGGCAAGACGTATTGAAAGTTCTTCACACAAGTTAGTTAAAGAAAATCGAACGCTGATTTTTCTATAGATCACCACCAAAAAAGTTGTACGCAAGTGTCCGCTAGTTACATTTGAAGAATCCTTTGCGCAAAAGGATTGTTTGCTCGAAGCGCGACTTGAAAAAGTTTCCTAACATCCAGACATGCTCGAGCAAGGATTTTGCGGTTTAGAGCCCACAGAAATTCGACTCTGCAGGACTGGAAACGAGTGCTTTTCACAGGTGAAAGTTCATGACAAAATGTATGTGGTCTTAATTTTTACGCAGCACTGTATATTTTGTGTAAAATTTAAATTAAACAAAAAAATTATGAAAATTTGTTTTCAAACCGTCAGTAAAAGAATCCCTCCAAATAATCGTCAGATTATGGATCAGCACGATTAGGACATCAACTGGAATAGTCTGTATAAAAATCTGACACGCTCGAGTATTTCAAAATGGCGATTTTTTTTGCATTTTCAAGAAGCCGCCACGAGCTTGCGTCACATCCGAATCGTCAAGGTGGATTTACATATCTGACATTTTTCCGTCGCGCCGGTCTCTTTTTAAATTTCGACCAATCCGGAACAGTCACGGCGAAGAGTTAAATAAACTTTAACTTTTCTGTCGCAGGATGAAAAAACAGCCTACTGACTGACAGAAAATTGAAATTTAACTTGTTTGGTTTTTTTTTAAATGAAAGTCCTTGCCAATTTCTTTTTTAAAGGAACAATCTCCTTTCTCCTTCCTCCCAACGTTTCTCTTATTGTCACTTTTTTTTGTTAATATGTCCATAATAAGAAGACTTTTAGATTTTGCAATCTTTTTAATTTATATTTTTTAGTTTTTCCTCTCTTCGCCAGTTGTCAAAAGCAACGACAGCTTTTGGCTGCGACAAAATTCGTCACAAATGTAAAACGCGTATTAAAAATCTGCGACAGAAATGATCAGCTGTGATGCGGCGTGACGGAAAAATGTCAGATATGTAAATCCACCTGTCTTTTGAATGGGAGCTTCGTTCGGGTTCACTTAACATCCCCTATGAATATCTGACGCGCTCGAGTAAATTATTTTTCCCCATTTTTAACCCTTCCGTAAGACCGGCCACCATGCAAACGGGCAGATTAATATACCTCCGTCATCAAAGACACGAAGGGCATATACACTATTAATATCTGACGCGCTCGAGTATTTCCATCATGTATTTCCATTAGCATCGTGGGCACCCCTACTATAAACGTCAAAACACGACTGCGACGGCGAAGTCGGTCATTTAGCGCAAATGTAAAACAACGTTGTATAACGAAATTACAACTGCAGCGGCACTGCGCCGCGAAGTCGAAGTACAAAACATAATTTTTCTTCAAACACAATTTTTGGCAAGTGGCTTGTAGGGAATTGGAGACTTTTTTCCGTTCATGTTGGAACGGAATAAATGTTAGACAATTATTCCGTGTTGTGTGTTAGGTAATTTTGACAGGACGTCTGAAAAACAACTATTGCCGTCAGATCGTGGATTTATATGTGGATTTTTAACAGTCAGCTGTTCGCTTTTTCTCAACTGTTAGCTTTTCTCCACGGTATTCTACACGCAATTTTTCCGTGTAGAAATATTTACCAAAAATGCTGAACGGAATTCCGTGCGAACTCCATACTAGGCTTAAGCAAAACGTGACTGCGCCGTCCAACTATGACATAAATCGCAGTTGCAGTCGGCCGTCGCAGTCGCAATTCTTTTTTGACCTTAAGGCGGATCCATACATAACAAACATATGCAAAAAAATTTGTAGCGAGTTGAAAAATGTTTGGCAAATGTTTGATAATGTTAAAAAACTTACCGCCACTGCTTTAAAAACTTATAAAAAACGGTATATAAGTGGCAATTTTTTTTAAAACAAATTTATTGTACAGACAAAAATATACAATATGTCAATTCCACGAAAAAAGGTGGTATAGTATGGCAATTATCGCCTTTTGAATTTTTGAAATTACAATACTTTAAAGTTAAATAAAAAAATAACGGTGCATGGGTGCCATTTTTTTCTAAAATGAGTTGTACACATTAAAATATACAAGGTGTGTAAATTTCATCAAAATTGGTGTTATAATATGGCAATTATCACCTTTTGAAATATTGAAATTACAGTACGGTAAAAACATAACGGGACTTGAGAGACATTTTTTAGTATCATATCTGAGTTGTACATATCTAACTGTACATTGTGTGAAAATTTCATCAAAATCCGGCGTGGAGGCCCTAATCTGGATATTTACCTCGACTGATAAATGGCGCAAACTACCCCTGATGATTTTTGATAGATCATTAATGTTAATCTAATTCTATTACAGGCCCATCATAACGACGATCAAGAATTCTCCTATAGACATAAAAACCTTCGCTTCCATAATCATACTATAATCACAAAATAGAGAGCTATTTTACAATAAAACGAACTCACTGATCTTTGATGTTTTCTTGATGTTTAACAGTCATTGAAAATTTGTTGTTTGAGAGCCTTTGATTCCCGCGGAATTCAGAATAGGGACTGTATAAATAATCGCGGAAAATTTAGGAAAGCAATTCACACATAGGCCCACCTGAGTGCAACCTGCAAAAGGACTATAGGCGGCTTAAAATTCAAAGAACTTGTGCACTCAGCTCCTAATAGAAGTTTAAGAATAAAGTATTACATTACTTAAAATATACGTATTCCCATAAACTATTTTTACTTGGGATTATACCATCACTTTTTATTTATTCAACGCGTAATGTAGGAAGTACGTTGATACACCCGGGCTGAATAACCGAAAATTATTTTGTTATTGAAACGAAGGCTAAACGTCAACTTCAATATGCATATTTTTATCCAAATCTGGAAAGCTGTCAATGATTATTGTATATCCTTCCCGGACCATTTACAGTTAGCAGTACTTCTTTTGAAATTATCTAAATTGACATTAGATGAGTGTTCACTGTGCCTTCCAACGTAAATATTTTAAATTTCGATGTTAAAGTATGCAATTGCTTATCTATCGTATCTACAAAAATTTATATGTAATCGCACAACACGAAGAGATTATTAAAGACTTTGCTAAAAATAATAAATAACACTAAATATTTCGGCCTAAATAAAACAAAAAAGGAACACGGGAAATTGTATAAAATAAAGCGGATTGTATTTAACATTAAATTTCAAGTTGGAATTCAACTAAAAATAGATATCACAATGAGAGTTTGATGTGACCTAAACACTGAAAACACAAGATATATTTTTCACTATTTGTAAACTCAAAAACTTACCAAACTATTACAGATTTAAATTAGTTAAATATCTTATAATATGTTTCGTAAAATTAAATAATAATCAGACCCGTTTAAAACGTCACCGTCATTGAATTGATTGCTACTGTTTAAAAAAATCAAAAAGTAGACGATGACAACCTATTGTGCAAGGGCAGCGTAGCGAGGGTTAATGAAAGTGAAAACTGTAGTCGAGGAGAAAGCCAAATGTATTTAAGCTGATTGCAAAAGGTGGGGTAGATTTCTGTCACGCAAATTAAATTATAGGTATGCATCCAGCCTCGTAGAATATCATCTCAGCTGCTAATATATATACAGCCCCATAAAAAGAACATGCCAAATATGTCAACATATAGAGTTAACAAACTCTGAAGGACAGTAAGACCTTAAGATCGTAATAAAGATTCCTCAGTACCACACGCACATGCCCTTGATAAAAAATAAAACTGCACAAACCCTGCATTGTTTTTTAGTTATTCTCTAAAACGATTTCAAAACTTGGTTTGTAATTAAAATGAAATAAAAATCTTACTCCATTTCGATGTTTACATATGAATTTTAGTTGCGCAGAATTTCATGAAAATGATTATGGTTAAACAAAGGAATTTTCATTTTACCTTAGCAACTATTTCCAATAAAAGTATTCACAGAAAAATTAAGAACAATTTAATATACTTTAGCAGATCTAAAATGGATCTTTAACTTGAAATTTAGAAAATTTTTCAAAACCACAAATAATTTTGCTATGGCGTCTGTCTTCTTGATGTTACCAATTACTTTAGAAACATTTGGAAGTGGGTCAATCGGGTTTTTGCATTTTTGTTCCGTTTCGTTTTGAATTTTGATTCGCAAAGTACCAAAAACTGTATTTCCGTTTCACAATTTAATTTGCAGCATTTCATATGACTACCCCCAAGTCCAACTGCACCTTTTAATCCTAGTACGGTGATCAGGCAAAATTTTGCCATCCCTTTAAAATGCATGTAAAAAACCTTGGCAAAATTTTGCCTCAAACACGGCAAAATTTTGACAGCGCAAAGCAGTACGCTGTTCTGGCAAAACTTTGCCACAATAAGCATACTTTCAAGATTTTCTAATAGATGGATTTTCTAATTGTGGAGACTTTTACTTGTCAAATTGTTGCCTCCAGAAATTATCTGGTCATTTTTGTTGGCAAAAAGTCGGCCAGTTGGATTAAAAACTCGAATGTGCCTGTTCACACAGGTCGCTTTGAGGCGCCACAAAGCGAACGAAAAAGCGAATATTTGTTTACACGTTTCGCTTTGTGTCCAGTCGTTTTTATGACAGGTGGAACATACGGTACGGGAACAAAGTTTGTGATTTTCATAAAAGTGACATAAATTTTTATAAACTGTGATTACCTGAATATAATTAATTTTAGTAAAAAATCTGTGCAACAAAACTGAAGCCTGAAAATTGTCCTATCGCACGTTTGCTCCCAATACGGGTGAAACGAAAATAAAATGGAACAGTAAGGTGATACAAAATGAAATTGAAACAGTCAGCTGGTCAGAAAAGCGAACGTGTCGCTTTCAAATCGAGACGCACTTCCTTCCCACCCGAACGCTCCCGGCACCTGTAAATTTCATGTTGAAAAGTCGCGGTGACCACCCGTGTGAACAGGCACAATGCAGCAGTTAAAATTTGTTTAAAAGGGAAAAGGAATATTTATTTGTTTTGTAATGAAAGGACAAATTACGTAAAGAAAATGCTTTCCACTATTACTCTACACTTGGGCAAAATTTTGTCTGAAAAAAGATAAAAATGACGAGGCAAAATTTTGCCCGATCACCGTACTAGGCTTTACAGTCCTATAATATAAATAGCCCCAGTACTAAGTTCCCCGCTAAATGAAATTTCCATAAAAAATTTAGCGCGAACATTTATCAAGCTAAATTTTAGCGGTATCTTTAGCGCTTCGCCGCTAAAATGCTCGCTAAATCGACGTTTCTAGTTCTGTAAGACCTGATCTACATGACACGTTTTTTGCTGCATAAAGCACGAGTTTTTGGGAGAGGGAAGCTGAGGGACCAAGAGGGACTGCCATCACGGGTAGACCACTCACAGCAGACGTTTTCGTTTTAACCGAAACGTTTGACAATTATTATCACACGTTTGACATTTCTCATCAATAATAAACCATTGTTAAATAATGGAGAAAATATTAATAAATTATCAATTGAAGCGCGCAAAAAGTATTTTATATTGGAAACAGTTACAAAATAAACGTAATAAGTATGTATATATGTTACACTTTTTCACTTTGTTTACGTCGTTTGACATTTTCAGAAAGTCTAAAGTGTTTATACCGTACCTTCCCGGCAGTGCCACAAGTTTGGTCACGCCAAAAAGCAGATCCACTTTGGCAGGTTGCGCCGAAAATTCTTGTCGTATATGCCGTTTCCAAGATGTCAGGCAACTCCAAAGTGCCTGTTCACACGGGTGGTCACCGCGACCTTTCAACACGAAATTTACAGGTGCGGGGAGCGTTCGGGTCGGAAGGAAGTGCGTCTCGATTTGAAAGCGACTCACGTTCACTTTTCTGACCAGCTGACTGTTTCAATTTCATTTTGTATCACCTTACTGTTCCATTTTATTTTCGTTTCACCCGTATTGGGAGCAAACGTGCGATAGGACAATTTTCAGGCTTCAGTTTTGTTGCACAGATTTTTTACTAAAATTAATTATATTCAGGTAATCACAGTTTATAAAAATTTATGTCACTTTTATGAAAATCACAAACTTTGTTCCCATACCGTATGTTCCACCTGTCATAAAAACGACTGGACACAAAGCGAAACGTGTAAACAAACATTCGCTTTTTTGTTCGCTTTGTCGCGCCTCAAAGCGACCTGTGTGAACAGGCACAAAGTGTCCGCGGCATAAACCCGGCCAGTGTGTTCGCGTACTTCGCTTGCGGGATCCCTCGAGCGACAGGAAGCGCCCGAAATCGCCAGATTTCGGTTCGTTTACTTTTTCGGGCTACAAAAAGCGTGGAAATTTTTACTTCTACAGCCAGAAAGTGCCAGAGATTTTAGCCAGAAAAGTACGCGAACAGAGCTAATTCTATCTATGTACCTTGTTTATGCGTAAGTCGAATTTCGGCTTAAGATAGAATCCGGTTCCGTATAAACAGTCTTAAGTCGAAAATCGTCTCAAGCTTAATTTATTTCAGCTTAAGACGAATTATTGTGTGTATGTGGAAGGAGTTCTCAAAATGGCTGATTTTGATCTCACATTAAAAGAATAATCTCACTCTATTCCGGTTAGTGATTAAGGATATGTTAATGCATAATATAGAACGTAAATTTTCAACTATGTGAGAGAATCCGATTCTGTTTATACACGCAATTCGTCTTAAACCGATTTTAAGCTTAAAACCGTCTTGCGCATAAACAAAGTAATAGTCAAATTTTATCTTGCTAAAAAAGGGTACAAGTTTGGAGACGCAAAATTTAGTTTAGCGCCAAACTTAGTACTATGCTAATGGGCTTCCTCACACGGTGCACACACATGGTCACACATTGCAAGTAAAGCCGGTTTTATAGATGAGAAAGGGGAGGGAACGGAAGAAATTTACGAATAAAACCGGTTTACTCAACACACTTATGGCATCGTGTGAACTGGCTCAATAAATCATGAATGGGCCTATTAGGCCTATTCACACAGTGCATATTCATGGCAAGTAAAACCGGTTTTATTTATGAGAGAATGAAGGGAGCGGAAGAACTTATAACGACACATTTTTCACGCAAAAGCAAACGCGTGAAAACTAGCACACATATAAAAATTTACATGCATTTAGGTCTGTATTTGTACAAGTAAATTTCATCTGCAATGCATTTAAACATTCCTGTATAGATAGCATTCAAATTTGCTAAACATAATTACCCGTCGTGTGAGTTCCGAGGAGTTGAATAAAACCGGTTTTACTCGTGTGAATTGGCTCATTGAGCCTTTTGCGCGCCTATTGAGCCTATTGGGCATATTCACACAGTGCACATTCATGGCTCCTAAAACCGGTTTTATAGATGAGAGAGGGAAGGGAGCGGAAGAACTTAACGAAACATTTTTCACGCAAAAGCAAACGCGTGAAAACTGGCACACATATAAAAAGTTACTTCTATCTCTTGCATTCTTTAGCTCTGTTTTTCTCTAACAAGTAAATTTCATCTGCAATACATTTAAAGGTTCCAGTATAGCATTCAAATTTACTACACTCATTTACGCCCCGTCTGAGTTGCTAGGAGTTTAATAAAACCGGTTTTACTCACCACAATTATGGCAGCGTGTGAATATGCCCATTGGGCATATTCACACAGTGCACATTCATGGCGCCTAAAACCGGTTTTATAGATGAGAGAGGGAAGGGAGCGGAAGAACTTAACGAAACATTTTTCACGCAAAAGCAAACGCGTGAAAACTGGCACACATATAAAAAGTTACTTCTATCTCTTGCATTCTTTAGCTCTGTTTTTCTCTAACAAGTAAATTTCATCTGCAATACATTTAAAGGTTCCTGTATAGCATTCAAATTTACTACACTCATTTACGCCCCGTATGAGTTGCTTGGAGTTGAATAAAACCGGTTTTACTCACCACAATTATGGCAGCGTGTGAATATGCCCATTCTCACATTGCATACTCATGACGAGTAAAACCGGTTTTATAGATGAGAGAGGGAAGGGAGCGGAAGAACTTAACGAAACAATTTTCACGCAAAAGCAAACGCGTGAAAATTAACACACATAAAAAGTTACTTCTTGCTTTCTTTAGCACTGTTTTTCTCTGACAAGTAAATTTCATCTGCAATACATTTAAATGTTCCTGTATAGCATTCAAATTTACTGTCCATAAATTTACGCCGCGTGTGAGTTGCTAGGAGTTGTATAAAACCGGGTTTACTCACCACACTTATGGCATCGTGTGAATAGGCCTATAGCTTTTGTTGTTGTGTATGGGGAGGCACATGAGGCCTTCGATGCCGTTACAACTGCTATCTTGTCTGATGTCTTTTACACCTTTACAGGAACCTTGGAAGAACACAAAAGGTATGAAAATGAAAGACGGAACTCAACGTTATAAAAAACAACTTTATTTACATAAACAAAAAGGGGTTTCGGTTTTAATAAAAAGAACGCGAAAAGAGCACGTCCGTCGTGCGCGGTATTTAGATGTCGACTCATGCATAAATCTCTGTGTGTACAAATGTTAGTTTCTGGTACTGCCAAATGTGTTTTGGTACTGCCACATCACTCCCCCTCTGTGGCAAATAAAAAACTCAATAATGTTTTTTAAATGTAACTCTCCTTCCAGCTCGCGTGATGTATTTCTCTGGCTCGGATGATTTTGTTGATGGTTGGTCCTCTGGCTCGGATGATTCTGTTGATGGTTGGTCCTCTGGCTCGGATGATTCTGTTGATGGTTGGTCCTCTGGCTCGGATGATTCTGTTGATGGTTGGTTCTGCTGTTCCTCATTTGTTACGAAGGCAGCTTTAAGACGGTCGATGGGTACGTTTGCTTTTCTTCCTTTCATGTCGAGCGTGAAGTATTTTTCGTATCTTTTTAAAATCTTGTAGGGTCCTTCGTAAGGTGGCTGCAGCGGTGTTCTGGCGGAATCTACTCTTACAAAAACGAATGGAGTGCTTTTGATGTCCCTTTGTAAGAAAATGTTCTTTGTCGAGTGATCCGCTGTTTGTTGAGGTCTCAACGACTCGAAGTTTTGCTTCAATTTGCTAACTAACTCGTGCTCCTGTGGTTTTTCCGGTGATGGAACGAAAAATTCTCCCGGCAGACGTAACGCTGCTCCATAAACTAACTGCTGGGGTCGCATTTATGTCACTTTTAATTGCAGATCTAAGCCCTAGCATCACTATCGGCAGCAAACTGACCCAATCCTGTGACTGATGACATTTTAAGGCGGTCTTGAAGGATCGATGCCAACGTTCAATTAAGCCGTTTGACTCTGGATGATATGCTGTTGTTCTGAGATGCTGGGTGCCAATCAAATTGGTTAACTCCTTAAAGAGCCTGGCCTCAAACTGCCGTCCTTGATCGGTTGTAATCCTCAACGGAACTCCAAAGCGCGCTATCCAACCTGAGCATAATTCCTTCGCTATTGTTTCGGCCGTGATGTCTGCTATTGGCAATGCCTCTGGCCATCTAGTGTACCTGTCGATGAGTGTTAAGCAATACCTATATCCTTGTGATGGCGGCAACGGTCCGACAATGTCGATGTTGATGTGTTCAAAACGCTCGCTGGGCAGGGTATACGAACCTAAGGCTGACTTATTGTGCCGTTGTATTTTTGAGCGCTGACAAACCAGACAACTTTTGGCCCACCTTCTGCAGTCTTTCCTTATTCCGGGCCAAACAAATTTTTCTGCCAGTAGTTTTGCTGAACTCTCGATTCCTGGATGACTTAAATTGTGTATCTTCTCGAACGCGATCTTACGAAATTCTTCTGTTAGATACGGTCGAACTCCATTTTTGGAAACGTCACAGTAGATAAACGTGTCTGTTCCTTCTGCTATCGGAAATGGTTTTAATTTTAAGCTCGATTCTCCTTTCAACAATTTTTTAAAATAATCATCATTCGCTTGTGATTCTGCCAGTTTGTCGTATTTAATGTTTACTGGGACGTCTATTGCACTAATCCTTGAAAAAGCATCTGCAACATCATTATTTTTTCCTTCAATAAAACGTAGATCGGTAGTAAATTGACTTATGTAATCCAGATATCTCAGTTGCCTTGGTGAAGCTTTATCCAGCTTTTGTTGAAAAGCATGAGTTAAAGGCTTGTGATCAGTATATATTGCGAAATCTCTTCCTTCTAACATATGCTTGAAATGTCGTACAGCATTGTATGCCGCAAGTAGTTCCCGATCATAGGTACTATAACGCGTTTGTGCTGCGTTTAATTTCTCCGAGTAAAAACCAAGTGGTTGCCAACTCTCATTCGTGTACTGCTGGATTACTGCTCCGACTGATTTGTCTGATGCATCAACCATAAGCGCTAACGGTGCTCCTGGCGACGGATGGGATAAAATTGCTGCTTGTTTCAAAGCCTCTTTGCATTTGCTAAAAGCTTCTAAACTATCCGTGTCCCATTTTATTACGGATTTATCTTTCTTCTTGTTTCCTTTTATATGATTAAGTAAGGGTGCTTGGATTTGGGCTGCATTCGGTAAAAATCTTCTGTAGCAGTTTGTGACAGCTAAAAATCTTCGTAAATCACATATTCTCTGAGGGGTGGCGTAATTCGAGAGCGCTTGGACTCTATCCTCTGGTGGTTTGGTTCCGCTTTTGTTTATGGTATGTCCCAGGAATCTCAATTCACTTGCGCCCAATACGCATTTTGAAGTGTTGATGACCAGTCCATATTCTCGCAATCGTCCAAAAAGCTGTTTGAGATGAATTCGGTGTTCATCTTCGTTATGTGAAGCGACTAGAATGTCATCTAGGTAAGCATATGCAAAGTTCAAATCTCTAAGTACCTCATCCATAAAGCGTTGAAACGTCTGACTTGCGTTCCTCAACCCGAAAGTCATATATTCGAATTCAAACATACCGAATGGCGTTGTTATTGCCGTTTTTTGGATGTCATTAGGCTCTACTGGGATTTGATGATACGCTCTCTTCAGGTCAATCGAAGAAAAAATGTTTTTATCATGTAAGAAATGGGTGAATTCGTGTATATGAGGTACTGGGTACCTGTCAGGTTCCGTCACCGCATTAAGCCTTCTGAAATCGCCGCAGGGCCTCCAATCTCCATTTTGTTTTTGCACCATGTGCAAGGGGCTTGCCCAAGGACTACACGAAGGTCGACATATGCCTTCGTCAAGCATAATCTGGAACTCAACCTTAGCCGCTTTTAACTTTTCTTGTGAGAGTCTTCTTGCTTTAGCAAAAACTGGTGGTCCTTTTGTGAGTATGTGATGGGTTACATTATGACTTACTTTTTTATTTTTCAGCGTAGGTCGAGTTATATCCTTGAATTCGTCTAATAAGTCATAGAAATTCATTGAATAGTTAATAGTAGACAGACTTACGATATCTGCGACATGTATCGTGCAAGAGGTTGACAGTTTTGTTTGTTTATCTATTAATTTCTTCGCGTGTAGGTCTACTTGTAATTTGAAATGCTCCAAAAAATCAGCTCCTATGATTGGTTGCGAGACATCGGCAATTACGAATATCCAGCTGAACTTTTTTCTCAACTTTAAATTTAATGTGATCGCTTTTTCTCCATGCGTTTTAATTTGGGTGCCATTTGCAGCATATAAGGTAATTGAATAATCAGTCGGACGATGTTTCAGAGATCCTACTGACGTTCGTGGAATGACCGATATATCTGATCCCGTATCTATTAGAAATCTCAGTTTGCTTGACATGTCTGTTATGAAGAGGCGGCGATTATGACTTTTTCGCCAGTCGCTAGCCGCCAACAGCGACTGACGCATTAGTTTTCCTTCTTGTAATCGCATGGGTCGCGACATTTAGTAGATTTATCTTTAAACTTGCGGTGGTACCAACACCATTGTGGATCCCTGGGTGAATCCCTGTCGCGTGATTTGCTTCTGTGCCGAGCTCTGAAATTTGGCGCAGAGTGCCTTTTAAAGGTCCTCTTGAGTTCTAGCACTTCTTTTTTCAATTCGCCGAGCTGCTTCTCTAAAGCTGAATTATCTGTCACGGAGGCTGTGCACTCGGAAATCTGTGTGGTGTCACTAAATTCAGCAATTTTGTCCGCCATTACCGCTATTTGGTTTAGAGACTCAGAGCTTATGGATATAATTGCTCGTATATTAGATGGCAATCTTTGCATCCAGATGGACTTTAACATTTCATTGGTCATATTACTGCCTGCGAGCTCACGCATTTCTCTTAAGAGCTGTGACGGTTTGGAATCACCTAATTCCAAGTCTTGCAGTAACTTTTTGATTCTCTTTTGGTCAGAGTCTGCAAACTGTTCAATCACTCTTGCCTTTAAAGTGTCGTACATCTTCTCTTTAGGTGGATTTAAAATAATGTCGCTTACCTGTGCTAAAATGTTGCTCTCAATTGCTGCTACAACCGTATGAAATTTGGTGTGATCAGCTTTGATGCCTGCTGCTATGAATTGAGACTCTACCTGTGCGAACCAGAGCTCAGGTTTCGCTTTCCAAAAGGGCGGTGTTTTAACCGACACTCGAGCAATCTCACGCGTTTCTGCCGCACTGGTTGATGGAATATCGTTAGCTTTTTTTTCGATATCGTCCGTGTC
This sequence comes from Thereva nobilitata, assembly GCA_963855945.1. Taxonomy (NCBI): domain Eukaryota; kingdom Metazoa; phylum Arthropoda; class Insecta; order Diptera; family Therevidae; genus Thereva; species Thereva nobilitata. Next base: position 100,348,072 of record OY979695.1, read on the forward strand.
CGACATTTTGTACGTGTTAGGCCCCGTTCATACTGGAGCGATATGCGATAAGCGATATGTCGCGAGCGATTTACGATACGCGACACGCACAAAAAAATACTTGAAATCTAAAGGGAGGCGATAAAAAAGGTTCACAGTGGCGCGATAGAGCAACATATCGTAAGCGACATATCGCTTGAAGTGCGACTTGCTGGTCCTCTCGACGATATATCGGCGCGATAAAAATGTGGTGGGAACAGAATTCTTTGCCGGTCGCTTCAGCGATTCGTTGCTGGCGCAGTATTTTGTGTTATTACAAGTTTATTTAAAAAAATACAATTTAGATATTAATATATCTACGTATAGAAATTTATTAACACAATTTATATTAATGGTATTCATGAATACGTGTATCTAAGTTTACACAACACGCGTATTTTTACGAAGTTTGTTTGATGAACGCGCTATGACGAGATGATGTATATGTATAGTAAACGATATAATTGATCAACTGTTCAAACTGGAGGTGGATATCTATATCACTAAACTGAAAAAAGGCAAAAGAAGGTCTGAAAATAAACTACTTCATCATTCATCTTGCTCTTAAAATATCAAAATAGTTACTACAATGCTTCTATTCTACTGTGTAGTACGTAATGCCAAAGTAAATAAATAATTTGAAACGTACGGCTACCTCAGCCTTACTAGTAGTGCAGAGGTAAGGTAAGGCAATGTTCCTTTTCTCCTTAGGCCGACTCCACGTTGGCACCAAGGTTGCCCCCAAAGCTACTTGTCCAACGTGTGCATCGAGAAATTTGCAGTTGGCGTGAGTATTGGGGATAGGCCGTCGCATGTCGAAATTGTGTATCTTTTTTTTCAAGAGTTCATGACACCAGGGTTTTCAGAAAATGGAAGTTTTCAGGATTCATTCGATAAAACTCCCTGAAATTTGATTCATGTTGAGACAGCTCTCGAGAAACAACAGCCGAGCTATGGTGCACGTTGGTAAGATTGTAGGGATGGGCCCAGTATTTTCATTCTACGCCAGAATCAATAAGCCACTACAACGTTTTCCTCACTTGAACTCATATTTGTAACTGAAGTAATGAGAATTGGGCTTCCAGCACATTTTTATCGCCCAGGTCGCGCCGATTTATCGCCCGCTGGTATGAACCCTCCTAGCAATATATCGCCGCGACATATCGCGAGCGATATGTCGCTTATCGTATATCGCCTCGGTATGAACGCCGCCTTACTATTTTTCTTACTTGTTTTGCGATTAGAGACTAGAAAATTTGCTTTTGACAACTCGGATTAATTAACACCGATAATACTAAATCCGTCTCCCGATTGTTATATTATTTTAGGCAAATCACACTCTCCGATCTATTTATTCCAAAAGAATTAATTATTTAAATGATTTTACGCGTCGCGATAGTTGTCAACACTGTTGTTACACTAAAGGGATTTTGTGTACATTAATTTATTTAAATGGTTTTACGCGTCGCGATAGTTGTCAACACTGTTTTCACACTAAAGGAGATTTCGTGCACATGGGCTTTTTCTGAATAACTCACTCTGCACACTGTTTAAATACCATTGCACTGGCTCGTACACAACGGTGTATGTACAAGGAATGTCGAGGGTCACCACTATAGCTTTTGTTGTTGTGTGTATGGGGAGGCACATGAGGCCTTCGATGCCGTTACAACTGCTATCTTGTCTGATGTCTTTTACACCTTTACAGGAACCTTGGAAGAACACAAAAGGTATGAAAATGAAAGACGGAACTCAACGTTATAAAAAACAACTTTATTTACATAAACAAAAAGGGGTTTCGGTTTTAATAAAAAGAACGCGAAAAGAGCACGTCCGTCGTGCGCGGTATTTAGATGTCGACTCATGCATAAATCTCTGTGTGTACCAATTACCAAGTTTATAGCAGCAAAATTAAATCGATTTAACTTAAAGTTACGCCAAAATTTCGAATTAAGGTATAAACGGGTATTTAATACGCAATCGATTTCAACTTACTTTCTTATAACTTTGGCTTAAGCCGAAAAATTTCGGTTTAAGCCATAATTCGAATTATCCCATTTATACGACAAAAAATTTTGGATGATCTAAATTCGAATTATTTTTGGAGTAGCTATAAACTAGGTAAATGTTAGTTTCTGGTACTGCCAAATGTGTTTTGGTACTGCCACAGGCCCATTGAGCCTATTCACACAGTGCATATTCCTGGCAAGTAAAACCGGTACACCCAAAACTATCTATTGTGACCCAGTTGGGCGATCAAAACTCGATGCGCGCGCAGGTTTGATGAAAATCATGGTACACCATGGACGTACATCCAATTTGACCATTTGACCAGGGGCCTTTAGTGTTAGCTACAGTTAAGTATCTGTCGGCCGATGGAATTTTTTCCATTGACGTTTTTTGAGAAAGTGTCCAGCAACAAAGTTGTTCAGAATCGTCTTCCGCATCCAAATACCCACTTTAATTTTTTTCCCCGAAAGCCAATTTCCATATACATTGTACCGCGGTCGTTTGCGGCCGCGGAATCCCGTGTGGAGTAGATGTAGACACCACTGACATATAATAATGGACTGCTCATCAGACATTATTTTCATACAAACTTATGGCACCAAAAAGTATAGAGAAGTATAGTCCTTTCGCTCATCCATAAGCCCCCTCTGTCACTGAACTCAAATTGTGTTAAATTTCGTGTTAAGAGTCCAAGGCATTTACTGGCAGAAAGAAAATCAGATAGGGCCAAACTTGAAAAAATAAAATTTGATATTCAAAAACTGCACACTTTTCCATTTTCTTAAATATTTTTAGTCTTTACTTTCAATAAACTACAAAATACGATAACTTTTTATCTTTGCAGTAAAATAAGAACGGTAAATAAAATTCTGGAATGATTTTAAGCGAAATTTAAAATAAAACCGCCACAATGGTTGCACGATATTAAAGTTGCCATACCTGATTTCGACTGGGGAGTTCCTAATTTTAGAAAAACCAATAGTAATTTTTAAATAACGTTTAATCGTAGTTATTGAGTGCTTTACCAAAAACCATCCCAAATTTATCTAATAAAATACAAAATGTCTGTCGGTAAATAAAAAAGTTACAACTGTAATACTAAGCTACTACTGCAAACCCTTCTTTTGTCCCTTCTAAAATTAGGAACTCCCCAGGCGAGTCTTAGCATTGTTCTACATGCGCAAGGATTCATTAGGCCCCCATCCACGGTCAAACAAATCATCAAACCAATTTTCGACAAACAGCGCACACATTTATGCTTTGACATTTGTTGGCCATCAACGAGGGAAACTTTCTTCAAACATCCCGAGCGACAATTCCTTCAAACAAAACGAAGTTTCATATGCTTTACATGGCACAAATAAAAAATGCACACACATTTAAGCTGTTTGAAGGAAATATTAAACCAGCCTTCTATATTACAAGCCATGCTCAAGCATTGCTCACACATACATGTAAGCAATTCGTAAACCGGGTGCAAGACCCTCGTAAGTACAGGCCTGGAAGCAGCCAGGCCAACTAATACTAACATAGCTGAAAACAGGCCAAAAATATTCTGACAGTTGTGGAATTAACATGGCCGAAGCCATACGAAGCAATTTTTTAAGTTTGTTTTTGCACTAAAAAGTGGTAAAATATTGTATATTATCACTTTTTGGTGCACATGGATTATCAGTGATTAGTGCTTTAGTGATTTAATAAAAAAAATTAAAATGAAGTGAGTGGTTAAGTGTATTTTAAGAGTGTTAATTGATTGGCCTGTTTCACACGGGACGACGGCCAACCAACAGAAATCGTACGATATTCATGTTTTTAGAGAAGAGGGTGAGAGAGAAAGATGGGGAGGGACGATTTTCCCATCCAACTTTCTCACACGATTTTCGATACGACTTTTTGACAGCGGTGTGGTTGTTGTTGCTTTTGCTGGGAGAAGAAAAGAAATAGAAATGACTTTTATTTCACTCGGAAAGTACGCAAAAGAGAATTGAAATAAAAGCAACAACAATAAGCTAAAGCTTTTTGACGTACAGTTGGTTGGAAAAATTGGCCTGTGTGAAAGCCCGTACGACTTTTCGTCAAATTTCAAAAGGGAATGGACGATGACAGCAGATTTTGTTGGTTGGCCGTCGTCTCGTGTGAAACAGCCCATTAGGTGACCATTTTTTGTTTACATTCGCGGTGGTTTTTTCGTGTTAATTTAGGGAAAAAATGTTGAATTTGTGTAGTAATATAATAAAAAGTGCTTTTTAAGTGATTAAAGATTATTATAGAATAGTTATTAGAAACATAAGTGCAGAAAAATGTGAAGGAAAAGTGAAAAAGTTATTGTTATTCATGTTGTGTAGTAGTACTTGCACTTATGTTTTTAATAACTCTTCTATAATAATCTTTAACTACTTTAAATTCACTTTTAATTTCATTACTACACAAATTCAACACTTTTTCCCTAAATTAACACGAAAAAACCACCGCGATTGTAAACAAAAATGGTCACCTAATCAGTTAACACTCCTAGAATACACTTAACCACTAATTTTTTTTTAATTTATGGACTCAGATCACTAAATAACTTATCACTGATAATCCGTGTGCACTAAAAAGTGATAAAATACAATATTTTACCCCTTTTTATTACAAAACTAAAGTTAAAAAACTGCTTCCTACGGCTTCGGCTATGTTAATTCCACAACTGTCAGACGATTTTGGCCCCGCACAGACACAACCAAAAAGTCTGCTTCCATGCCTGTACTTACGAGGGGCTTGCCGGGTGCCATATTTAGTTGCTGCACGGTAGCTGTCAAATTTAATGTAAAAGTCGCTGTTCGAATAAATTGTTTTTTGTTTTTTTGTGATTTTAGTGTCTTAAAGTGGGCCAAAATGGCTTAGAACGAAAAAAACCTTTATAATAATGAGGTTTAATATTGTAAAGTTTTTTTTGGTAATGAAAAGTGAAAAAAAGTGATTTTATTTTTGCTTAGAACAAAAAAAAACTTTATAACAATGAGGTTTAATGTTATAAAGTTTTTTTTGATAATGAAAAGTGAAAAAAAGTGAATTTATTTTTGCTTAGAACAAAAAAAACTATAATAATGAGGTTTAATATTATAAAGTTTTTTTGGTAATGAAAAGTGAAAAAAAGTGAATTTATTTTTGCTTAGAACAAAAAAAAACTTTATAATAATGAGGTTTAATATTATAAAGTTTTTTTGGTAATGAAAAGTGAAAAAAAGTGAATTTATTTTTGCGAAAGGTCTTGTCTGAGGTATCTAGAAAGGTAAACAGAATTAATGTGGACCATAAATTATTGGATCGACATAAACCTGTACCGGCACCAAAGTACGAATCTAACCTCAAGGATTTAGCAAGGGCTATGAAAAGTAAAACTTTTAATTAAAAATACTTATTCTACTTGAGTTTACCAGGCAGGAGATTTAATATATGTTCTAGGTGGCGGTACAGCTGAAAATGAATTTGATCTTGAACTTGATTTTGAAACTTTACTCGCTTTTGAGGTATAAAATAAATGTTGGATTTCTTGCGTACAAGATGATACTGCGGCGGGGACTATTTTTAGTAGCAAGCAGCGTAACACCAAACATAATCTTTAGAACAATAGGCCCACAACAGGACGTGCAGCAAGCTCCAAATATAAATCAGTTATTAACAGGTAAAAAGCATAAAAAGTTGTTAAAATTTGACTTACTGATTGTATTTTCTCAGAGAAAGGAGGCATGCGAAATATTATAATAAGAGCAATCGCTCCAACAACGAATCAGCTAGTATCCCAGCCGACCACTGTAATACAAGGGAACAATGTTTCACAAATGAATAAAATCTATAATATTCAAATCCCAAATAACCAAAATCGGGTTGTGCATAAGCAAAACATTGCATTGGGAATTTAGGCACAAATGGTAAGAATTCATGAATTCAAAAAATTCCATCGGTTAAGTGTATTTTAAGAGTGTTAATTGATTAGGTGACCATTTTTTGTTTACATTCGCGGTGGTTTTTTCGTGTTAATTTAGGGAAAAAATGTTGAATTTGTGTAGTAATATAATAAAAAGTGCTTTTTAAGTGATTAAAGATTATTATAGAATAGTTATTAGAAACATAAGTGCAGAAAAATGTGAAGGAAAAGTGAAAAAGTTATTGTTATTCATGTTGTGTAGTAGTACTATGTTATGTTTTTAATAACTCTTCTATAATAATCTTTAACTACTTTAAATTCACTTTTAATTCCATTACTACACAAATTCAACACTTTTTCCCTAAATTAACACAAAAAAACCACCGCGATTGTAAACAAAAATGGTCACCTAATCAGTTAACACTCCTAGAATACACTTAACCACTAATTTTTTTTTAATTTATGGACTCAGATCACTAAATAACTTATCACTGATAATCCGTGTGCACTAAAAAGTGATAAAATACAATATTTTACCCCTTTTTATTACAAAACTAAAGTTAAAAAACTGCTTCCTACGGCTTCGGCTATGTTAATTCCACAACTGTCAGACGATTTTGGCCCCGCACAGACACAACCAAAAAGTCTGCTTCCATGCCTGTACTTACGAGGGGCTTGCCGGGTGCCATATTTAGTTGCTGCACGGTAGCTGTCAAATTTAATGTAAAAGTCGCTGTTCGAATAAATTGTTTTTTGTTTTTTTGTGATTTTAGTGTCTTAAAGTGGGCCAAATGGCTTAGAACGAAAAAAACCTTTATAGTAATGAGGTTTAATATTATAAAGTTTTTTTTGGTAATGAAAAGTGAAAAAAAGTGATTTTATTTTTGCTTAGAACAAAAAAAAATCTTTATAATAATGAGGTTTAATGTTATAAAGTTTTTTTTGATAATGAAAAGTGAAAAAAAGTGAATTTATTTTTGCTTAGAACAAAAAAAACTATAATAATGAGGTTTAATATTATAAAGTTTTTTTTGGTAATGAAAAGTGAAAAAAAGTGAATTTATTTTTGCTTAGAACAAAAAAAAACTTTATAATAATGAGGTTTAATATTATAAAGTTTTTTTGGTAATGAAAAGTGAAAAAAAGTGAATTTATTTTTGCGAAAGGTCTTGTCTGAGGTATCTAGAAAGGTAAACAGAATTAATGTGGACCATAAATTATTGGATCGACATAAACCTGTACCGGCACCAAAGTACGAATCTAACCTCAAGGATTTAGCAAGGGCTATGAAAAGTAAAACTTTTAATTAAAAATACTTATTCTACTTGAGTTTACCAGGCAGGAGATTTAATATATGTTCTAGGTGGCGGTACAGCTGAAAATGAATTTGATGTTGAACTTGATTTTGAAACTTTACTCGCTTTTGAGGTATAAAATAAATGTTGGATTTCTTGCGTACAAGATGATACTGCGGCGGGGACTATTTTTAGTAGCAAGAAGCGTAACACCAAACATAATCTTTAGAACAATAGGCCCACAACAGGACGTGCAGCAAGCTCCAAATATAAATCAATTATTAACAGGTAAAAAGCATAAAAAGTTGTTAAAATTTGACTTACTGATTGTATTTTCTCAGAGAAAGGAGGCATGCGAAATATTATAATAAGAGCAATCGCTCCAACAACTAATCAGCTAGTATCCCAGCCGACCACTGTAATACAAGGGAACAATGTTTCACAAATGAATAAAATCTATAATATTCAAATCCCAAATAACCAAAATCGGGTTGTGCATAAGCAAAACATTGCATTGGGAATTTAGGCACAAATGGTAAGAATTCATGAATTCAAAAAATTCCATCGGCCGACAGATACTTAACTGTAGCTAACACTAAAGGCCCCTGGTCAAATGGTCAAATTGGATGTACGTCCATGGTGTACCATGATTTTCATCAAACCTGCGCGCGCATCGAGTTTTGATCGCCCAACTGGGTCACAATAGATAGTTTTGGGTGTACCGGTTTTACTTGCCAGGAATATGCACTGTGTGAATAGGCTCAATAGGCCTATTCACACGATGCCATATGTGTGGTGAGTAAACCCGGTTTTATACAACTCCTAGCAACTCACACGCGGCGTAAATTTATGGACAGTAAATTTGAATGCTATACAGGAACATTTAAATGTATTGCAGATGAAATTTACTTGTCAGAGAAAAACAGTGCTAAAGAAAGCAAGAAGTAACTTTTTATGTGTGTTAATTTTCACGCGTTTGCTTTTGCGTGAAAATTGTTTCGTTAAGTTCTTCCGCTCCCTTCCCTCTCTCATCTATAAAACCGGTTTTACTCGTCATGAGTATGCAATGTGTGAATAGGCTCAATAGGCGCGCAAAAGGCTCAATGAGCCAATTCACACGATGTCATAAGTGTTTTGAGTAAAACCGGTTTTATTCAACTCGTCGGAACTCACACGACGGGTAATTATGTTTAGCAAATTTGAATGCTATCTATACAGGAATGTTTAAATGCATTGCAGATGAAATTTACTTGTTCAAAAACAGACCTAAATGCATGTAAATTTTTATATGTGTGCTAGTTTTCACGCGTTTGCTTTTGCGTGAAAAATGTGTCGTTATAAGTTCTTCCGCTCCCTTCATTCTCTCATAAATAAAACCGGTTTTACTTGCCATGAATATGCACTGTGTGAATAGGCCTAATAGGCCCATTCATGATTTATTGAGCCAGTTCACACGATGCCATAAGTGTGTTGAGTAAACCGGTTTTATTCGTAAATTTCTTCCGTTCCCTCCCCTTTCTCATCTATAAAACCGGCTTTACTTGCAATGTGTGACCATGTGTGTGCACCGTGTGAGGAAGCCCATTAGCATAGTACTAAGTTTGGCGCTAAACTAAATTTTGCGTCTCCAAACTTGTACCCTTTTTTAGCAAGATAAAATTTGACTATTACTTTGTTTATGCGCAAGACGGTTTTAAGCTTAAAATCGGTTTAAGACGAATTGCGTGTATAAACAGAATCGGATTCTCTCACATAGTTGAAAATTTACGTTCTATATTATGCATTAACATATCCTTAATCACTAACCGGAATAGAGTGAGATTATTCTTTTAATGTGAGACCAAAATCAGCCATTTTGAGAACTCCTTCCACATACACACAATAATTCGTCTTAAGCTGAAATAAATTAAGCTTGAGACGAATTTCGACTTAAGACTGTTTATACGGAACCGGATTCTATCTCAAGCCGAAATTCGACTTACGCATAAACAAGGTACATAGATAGAATTAGCTCTGTTCGCGTACTTTTCTGGCTAAAATCTCTGGCACTTTCTGGCTGTAGAAGTAAAAATTTCCACGCTTTTTGTATCCCGAAAAAGTAAACGAACCGAAATCTGGCGATTTCGGGCGCTTCCTGTCGCCCGAGGGATCCCGCAGGCGAAGTACGCGAACACACTTATTTCCATGACGGTTCTGGGTTAAAGTGACAGATCATTAACTTTACATTGCGTCGCCCATGGAGAATATACAAGGAGACAAAACTCTTATGGGGAAAATGACAGGAAATGGATGGGTAGAAGAAACTAAACTAGAAGTTCATTTTTGGCCACAGATGTCACCTTTGTCCGATGTACCCCACATGAATTTAATAAAAATTCATTGGAAATATCAAAAATTGATTAATTACGAATAATCGCATTGATATAAAATCGAATTTAGAAGCTGGTAAACAGCTGTAAGCTGCTAAACGTGAAATATATTAGTTATAAACGAGCTTTGCCATGAACCGGATAAATATAATCGGCCATGTTTTTCGGGGTACATTTGACTACAGCGCCACCAATAATCAAACGAAAATTGACAACACGGAGTTTTGTCTCCTTGTATAGCCTCCATGGCGTCGCCGTTGGTATATGTGCAGTAAACGATACTGAAACACACACATATGCAAAACCCGGCTTAATCGGACTGGCTTCGTTAAGTTTACTTGGATTTAAGGACACTTTACTCAATCCCCGTTTCCATGGGCGCTTAATCTGAGTAAACTCAGGATAAACTCTGCATGGAAACACAGTACATGAGCCCAGAGTAGAGTTTTCGTTAAGTAAAGAGAAAGCTTTTTCTCTCAAGATCACTCGATGCTGGGGTGGTAGCACGTAAGTTGTTTCAATCGACCTCTCCATACAAAAATTGAGAATTTTTGTATGGAGAGGTCGATTGAAACAACTTACGTGCTTCCACCCCTGTTTCCATGACGGTTCTGGGTTAAAGTGACAGCTACTTAATTTTACATTGCGTCGCCGTTGGTATGTGCAGTAAAACGATACTGAAGCACACACATATGCAAAACCCGCCTTAGGCTCAACTATAATGCACGTAAGAAACGCACGTCATCTGGGCGCTCTCATGTACTGTGTTTCCATGCAGAGTTTATCCTGAGTTGACTCAGATTAAGCGCCCATGGAAACGGGGATTGAGTAAAGTGTCGTTAAATCCAAGTAAACTCAACGAAGTCAGTACGATTAAGCCGGGTTTTGTATATGTGTGTGTTTCAGTATCCTTTACTGCACATATACCAACGGCGACGCAATGTAAAATGAATTATCTGTCACTTTAACCCAGAACCGTCTTGGAAACAGCAATGAGTGATCTTGAGAGAAAAAGCTTTCTGTAGAAAGCTATGGTAGAAGGTTATGATTAAACCAGACGAATATTTTCTTCAAACAGCGGCCAACTTCGAAAACTTTATTTTATACACGCACACTTAGAACTTTTTCGATGTTTTCCACAAATTTGATGATTTGTTTGACCGTGGATGGGGGCCTATTAAGATCGTGAAATTAGTATTAATGTCGGAAGTAAAACTGCAAAACCTTTTTTTTGATTTTCTAAAATTAGGAACTCCCCAGGCGAATCTTAGCATTTGTCTACATGCGCAAGGATTCAGGAAAATCGGGAAATTAGCACTGGTGTCGAACGTTCAATTATAAATCATCCTATATGTTCTTCTAAAACAAAAGGTGCAATTGAAAATTTAAGTACGCTTTATTTGGAATGGGGGCTCTGCTTTTAATGGCTACTGATAATAAATTATTTCTAAACCCATTTCGATTAGAAACCTTAAACTAAAATGAAAACCATATAGTCTGTGGGCTGGGCAAGCTCCGCATTCAAACAAGTTGTCACAAAAGCCTGTGCGACAAGTTTGAACGCTTAAAAATTGGACCGATTCTACACGTTCAACTTCAACACTTTTTTCTCTTTCGCTCGCATGCAATTGTGAAAGAGGTAAGATTATCCCTTTCGCAAGTTGCATGCGAACGAAAGAGAAAAAAGTGTTGAAGTTGAACGTGTAGAACCGGTCTAAGGAAACAAGCTTGAAATATTAACAGATACATTACTTTATTCAGCTTGACTCAAGCATATCCGAAAAATTTTACGGATCCACTTGAACTAAAGCCATTTACCTCTGCTTTAGCGCTTTTGTTTTGATATTGGTTCTGTGATATTAGATTGTTCAATTCATTCCTGTGCAATCCAATTAATAAATTTATTTTATTTATATAAGCTGCACATAAATGAGCAAAAACCATTACTTTCACCAAGTATTTCGAGGCAAAGTTTTGCGAAGTGTCAAGTATATTTCAAACCAGCCTGAAGTCAAGCTCTCAAGTAGAGCTTACTGCAGTAAACACGCACAGAGATGCGACACGATGCTTGCTTACTGCAGTCACCAAGTTATTGTACATACTATGATTATCTATGTATGTGTATTTTCGCTAAACAAAATACGAAATCGCCCACCCCCCAAACGTCAATGCAAGCGTGTCCGTGCAATCAACGCGAGAAATAGAATCCAGAAGCGTTGATTTCCCCTCTAAGCGCCTCTTCACCCTTTGCCCTAAAACTCGTTCAACGACGGCAGAATCCTCGACACGTGACGCATGTCAATCGGAGGAAACGAAGGTCCAGAAGCTCAGGTCTGAGGACTGAGTGATAATAGTTGAAAACTGTACATTCACACAGTTTATCGCTCATACATGACACGTGATAAACTGCGCAGTTCAACTGAAAATGTGGTGGCCGCTTAACAGCACTAAAGGGTCCCATTCACTATTAGTTTATAACACAGTTTTAACGGCGCAAACTAAAACTGGACAGTTAAATCGGAGCGTGTGTGTAAAATCCGGAGTACCGTTCAGTTCAAATTTTTGGACTGTGTAAAATCTGCGAGCCGTAGATTTTGAACTGCCCAAACTAGAAATGTGTAGATAAAAACTGAGCGTGAGTGTGGCTTTTGTGTATTTGCTCAGTCCATTTCAGTTTTGAACATTGAACGGATGTTGTGGATTTTTAAAAAATGTGGGAGCAAGGAATTTTTTTGTTGAAGGTGAAATCGAAAGATTACACACTTTTTCAGAACATTGTATATTGCATCACACGTCTCTGGAATCAACTTGCCCAGCAATTGGAGTGATATTAAACTTCAAAAAATCATAACGTACACCACAAGCTAAAAATCTTAGGGTAGCAGTAAGCCGCCTTCCTCATGCAGGTGTCTTTCTTTTGGATGATAGGAATTACCAAAGATAATAGTTTGAAATATGTATCTTCATCCATTCTTAAATAATTATGCCAATTCTCCGGGTGGAATCTGAGCTCATTTAGAAGAGTTACATGAGAAAATTGATTCCGCTCTAATAACCATTTCCTTGTCTAAAAGCGTTTTCGTGTTTTTTTCTTTTCATTTGAATTCGATAATAAGCACACCCAAAAGTGATAAATATAAAATTTCTTTTTCCCAAGATTGCATTGCAATAATTGTACAGTCCACAACAGCTATACAGAGTGTATACCCTTAAGTTTACAAAGCGGCCGGCTGTGGATAGGTTTTGGATATACGAACAAAACATGGTATGGGAAGGGGGGGTCAAATTGTAACGGTTTAGCAGCTATGGCGTTTTGAATTTTTTTGGCCTTAGCATAAAAATTGTCCGGGCATTATTGATAGGAAATTGTCCAAGCTTTCCAATTTTGCAAAAAAAGTATTAGTAAACTACGTATTTTATGGAGAAAAGGGTGGTTTTAGTTGAAATTTTAGTTAAAAAAACCGAAATTTTGATTTAGATGACTCATTGCTCTGGTAGTTGATAGGGTAGAACCTTGACTTTTACAGTTTTAGATAGGTGGGAGTGTTCTACGTACACTGATACCTTATTCATAAAAATAGCTCATAGGGTTACATAAATACAGGGTGATATGTAAAACTCTACCAAAAAAATTCAAAACGCCCTAGCTGCTAAACCGTTACGATTTGACCCCGCCATGCGATTTTTTGTTCGTCTATCTAAAACCTATCCACAGCCGGCCGCTTTGTAAGTTTAAGGGTATACACCCTGTATATCCAATCGCAAAACTGTGTAAAAACTGTGTAGTGAGTGTGATGAACTGAGTAAGCTAAAAATTGCACAGATTTCGTTACGATCAACCGCGCAAACCAGAACTGTGCGATAAACTGAGCGTGAATGGGGCCCTTTAATACCAACAAGTATTGTCTACGCGCTTTTTTAAAATTTAATGGGCCTATTCACACAGTGCACATTCATGGCGCCTAAAACCGGTTTTATAGATGAGAGAGGGAAGGGAGCGGAAGAACTTAACGAAACATTTTTCACGCAAAAGCAAAGGCGTGAAAACTGGCACACATATAAAAAGTTACTTCTATCTCTGGCATTCTTTAGCTCTGTTTTTCTCTAACAAGTAAATTTCATCTGCAATACATTTAAAGGTTCCTGTATAGCATTCGAATTTACTGCACTCATTTACGCCCCGTCTGAGTTGCTAGGAGTTGAATAAAACCGGTTTTACTCACCACAATTATGGCAGCGTGTGAATATGCCCAATAGCCAACCAATGGAATGCCTAGAAATAAACCGTTGACAGAAAAAGTTGCCATTGCCAATAGAATTTACTTACCATGACCTGATCTACACGACACGTTTTTTGCTGCATAACACAAAGTCTACACTAGCCATGGCCATGGCCATTTCCATATGGCATGGACCGTGTAGACCCTGAAAGTTGGCCATATTTGATGGTACATCTTATGGCAAACTCGATGGATAGCCATTATGGCCGGCCATCAAATCTGCCATGAATTTGGCCATAATTTGACGTTTGTACACACAACTATGGCGGAAAGTTTAAAATTTAGTTTGATTCGGTGTGAATACATGTACGCATGTTTATAATTCTGAAAATATTTTTGTCTCGATAGCATATGTGAAAATGTGCCCTTTTTTCCATGAAAATTCATGCCATGAATTGCCCACCACCATAACATTTGACAGCTCAAGCCATAAAATATGGCAAAGTCGATGGCGAAAAATATGGAATGTGTAGACGCAGTGTAAAGCACGAGTTTATGGGAAAGGGGAGCTGAGGGACCGAGAGGGACTGCCACCACGAGTAGACCCTTAGAATACAAAACTACAGGAAGGGCCCTCGTAGAATTTTAGCGTAGTGAAATTCAAACTGCACACTTCATTGCTCTTTTTTTCACTGAAAATTCACTCGTAACAACTTCTAATTGGCAAAAACAAATTCTTTAAACTTTCTTTCTTCTTTTTAATTAGTTTTGAGAAAAACTGTAAATAAATTTTATAGAAAAACTCGTTTTAAAGAAAGTGCCGCGGGAAAATTTGACAGTTAACAAACAAGAAATTGTACCAATTTGACAGTTGACTGATAGCGATTTCACTACGCTCCCATACACGGATTTTATACCCGAGGGCCTTTCCTGTAGTTCTCTATTCTAAGAGTAGACCACTCACAACAGACGTTTTCTTGATTTTCTTTTCTCCCATTTTCGTCATACAAACAAACAAACACACAGAAAACAAACATCACGCTGTAAAAACACAACAATGTGTCATTTTTGACGCACGTTAAAAACTTCATCGTATAAACCTACAGCGGTGGGCACGCACGTAAGACCTGATTTACACGACACGGTTTTTGCTCTGCCTTGTCAAGAATTCTCTTTTGTGTTACGTGCGTGCCCACCGCTGTAGGTTTATACGATGAAGTTTTTAACGTGCGTCAAAAATGACACATTGTTGTGTTTTTACAGCGTGATGTTTGTGTGTGTGGGTGTTTGTTTGTATGTATGACGAAAAAGGGAGAAAAGAAAATCAAGAAAGCGTCTGCTGTGAGTGGTCTACCCGTGATGGCTGTCCCTCTCGGTCCTTCAGCTTCCCTCTCCCAAAAACTCGTGCTTTATGCAGCAAAAAACGTGATCAGGCAAGACCCTCGTAAGTACAGGCCTGGAAGCAGACAGGCCAACTAATACTAACATAGCTGAAAAGTGGCCAAAAATTTCGGTAAATGTTCAGATTAACTCCTCCACCCCCGATTTTGATGACATTTTTACACAAGGTACAGATAATTATGTGCAACTCAGGTATCTTAATAAAAAGTGTCGGTCAAGTCCCGTTATCTTGTAATTCCACTTCAAAGTACCAAAATTTCAAAATTTAAAAGGTCATAATTTCTATATTATTTCACCAATATTGATGAAATTTATACACATTGCATATTTTGATGTGGACAATTTATTTTTGGGAAAAAAAATTGGCACTTGCCAAAGTACACCACATTTTTTCATGAAATTTATATATAATGTATAACTTTGTCTGTTGAATAAAAAAGGGTTTAAAAAAAACTGCCTCCTATATACCGTTTTTTAATACATTTCTAAAGCACGTCATTGTATGGGAGTATGAAATAATAACTGCCACATTCGACTTTTCATTATTTTAAAATTTATAAAAATGGTAATTTTCATATTTAAACTTTTTAATTATTTGAAATATATGAAATATATAAATTTTAAAATAATTAAAAGTCGAATGTGGCAGTTATTATTTCATACTCCCATACAATGACGTGCTTTAGAAATGTATTAAAAAACGGTATATAGAAGGCAATTTTTTTTTAAAACAAATTTATTCAACAGGCAAAGATATACATTATATATAAATTTCATAAAAAAATGTGGTGTACTTTGGCAATTATCGCATTTTGAAATTTAAGTACTATAAAGTTAAATAAAAAAGTAACGGTGCATTAGTGTCAATTTTTTTTCCAAAAATAAATTGTCCACATCGAAATATACAATGGGTGCCTTCCATTTAGACACAGAGAGACACAGTGTTACCCTGTGTCCGACACAGAAGTGTTCCATCAACGACACAGCTAGACACAGCCGGGCGCAACTAAGACAATGCTACCAACCCTCGCCAATTGAAATGTGATCGTTAATTTATAATTACAACAATATTGTTTCATTTTTAAGATATCCAGCATTTATAAGTTGTCGGGTAATTAATTTAAAGAAATTATCAACATAAAATTTACGATTTACTTGCCAAACAAAAATAAAAACGAGGAAAGTGCGCCGTGGCGGATTTTTCATGAACTTATGTGTTCCATTTGGGCTTACACAGAACGACACAGAGCGACACGCTGTGTCGGACACAATTGTCTTTCTGTGTCTAAATGGAAGGCACCCAATATGTGTAAATTTCATCAATATTGGTGAAATAATATGGCAATAATTGCATTTTGAATTTTTGAAATTTCGGCACTTTGAGGTGGAATTACAAGATAACGGGACTTGACCGACATTTTTTATTAACATACCTGAGTTACAAATAATTAACTGTACCTTGTGTAAAAATTTCATCAAAATCGGGCGTGGAGGAGTTAATTACCCCGTTTATGACTAGGTTCAACCTAGGTTCAACCCAGGTTGAACCCAGTCATAAACTGGGATCGAGTTGAAACTGGGTCCACTCAACCCAACTCAGCTCTCCTACCTGGGTCGAGTTGATATTTCGCCTCATAAACGCGTGTTGAGTTGAAATTGGGTTGAAGTAACATTTGTTTTGTTTGTTTACCATCCGTGAAGTCTGCCTTCGGCGTTAATTTTGTTTTCGGTGTTTTTGTAGCGCGTTAATTATTTTATATTAACTATATATGTAAAAACAGAGGAAATTTAATTTTGACATGGCTAAAAGAAATGTTTGGGAGCATTAGGAAACAAAAACTGGCACGTTTAGGCCCGAGTTATTTTAACTCTGTTAAATTAGCGCTGTGAACTTAGCACCGTTTCTAGCATGCCATTTGACAATTCTCATTTTAAAGCTAATAACAGGCAAAAATAATAACATTTCCCATTTTACAAATAATAAAAAACTAAAAAATGATTAATAATAATAAAATCTTCATTCTGTATTGAAATATTTCTAAATTATTTGCTTACAACAAAAAATTACAAGCAAACTTCAATTCATTTTGCCTGTGCTAAATTTTAGCTAAGCCAAAAAGCAGAAATAAGTTAGCTAACAGCGCTAAAAAAATTGCTGTTTATGCCGTTGTTAACTTGCCTAGCTCAGTTAAATTAACTTCGGCCTAAACGCGCCCATTTTCGTGTAACGATTATAATGCCTATGGAGTAGTGCGGGGTGCAAGCTAGCAAAGCAGCTTTGCCGAGAACGAAAACATGCTTGTGTTAGTGTAATGGACGGTGAAACCAGAAAATGTTTGAGTGAACAAATGATGGAAAATTATGGAAGAAAAACTGTCTTCCCTGCGACCCCTTGCCTATAAAACCGGTTTTTGTTTTGATGTTATGGACAAGTGTGCGGAAGGCCTTTCGCCTCATAAACGCCTGTTGAAATTGGGTTGAAGAGACATTTGTTTTGTTTGGGTGCCTTCCATTTAGACACAGAAAGACAATTGTGTCCGACACAGCGTGTCGCTCTGTGTCGTTCTGTGTAAACCCAAATGGAACACATAAGTTCATGAAAAATCCGCCACGGCGCACTTACCTCGTTTTTATTTTTGTTTAGCAAGTAAATCGTAAATTTTATGTTGATAATTTCTTTAAATTAATTACCCGACATCTTATAAATGCTGAGAATCTTAAAAATGAAACAATATTGTTGTAATTATAAATTAACGATCACATTTCAATTGGCGAGGGTTGGTAGCATTGCCTTAGTTGTGCCCGGCTGTGGCTAGGTGTGTTGTTGATGGAACACTTCTGTGTCGGACACAGTGGGTGCCTTCCATTTAGACACAGAGAGACACAGTGTTACACTGTGTCCGACACAGAAGTGTTCCATCAACGACATAGCCGGACACAACTAAGACAATGCTGCCAACCCTCGCCAATTGAAATGTGATCGTTAATTTATAATTACAACAATATTGTTTCATTTTTAAGATTGCCAGCATTTATAAGACATCGGGTAATTAATTTAAAGAAATTATCAACATAAAATTTACGATTTACTATGCAAACAAAAATAAAAACGAGGAAAGTGCGCCGTGGCGGATTTTTCGCGAACTTATATGTTCCATTTGGGCTTACACAGAACGACACAGAGCGACACGCTGTGTCGGACACAATTGCCTTTCTGTGTCTAAATGGAAGGCACCCAGTGTAACACTGTATCTCTCTGTGTCTAAATGGAAGGCACCCTTTGTTTACCATCCGTGAAGTCTGCCTTCGGCGTTAAGGCCGTATCAAAACCTCTGCAGCGCTGCAACGACAAGTGTTTCTATTGGCTGAGGCTGGTAAAATGACAAGCAAAGCAGCACCAGTCCAGCGTGCTGCATTTTCATCTCAAATCCTAATTTTGCTGCATATATATGCAGCACTTTTGACACTTCCTAATGCGGTAAGTGATTTTAAGCAAGGAGACGCGAGATTTTTTTTTAAATTATTTAAAAGGACATGGAGGAATAATTGTTAGAACTATTGCGATTTTTAAATTTTTAATTTGTGGTTTAGCTGTCAAATAAAAAGTGCGCTGCACAGCGGAAATAACTAGGATCTGATACCGACTGCAGCATGTTGCTCTGGTGCTGCTGCTGCACGATGCATATTTTTAGGTTCTGATGCGGCCTTGAGTTTTGTGTTCGGTGTTTTTGT
This sequence comes from Thereva nobilitata, assembly GCA_963855945.1. Classification (NCBI taxonomy): domain Eukaryota; kingdom Metazoa; phylum Arthropoda; class Insecta; order Diptera; family Therevidae; genus Thereva; species Thereva nobilitata. The sequence continues at coordinate 100,367,027 of OY979695.1, forward strand.
AGCGCGTTAATTATTTTATATTAACTATATATGTAAAAACAGAGGAAATTTAATTTCGACAATGGCTAAAAGAAATGTCTGGGAGCATCAGGAAACAAAAACTATGTTAGAAATAATTTGCAAACAAAATTCCATTTACCATTTTGATGGAAAACTGTATAAGAAGTCAGAAATAAAGCAAAAGAATTAACAAAAAGAGGTTATGTTTTGATGGCAGTTCAACCCGATTACAACCCAAAGTGAACTCAACTCGGAATCATATACGGTGGTCGAAGTTCCAACTCGACCTCGACTCAACTTTTCAACCTAATCATAAACGGGGTATATAAAACCGGTTTTACTTGCCATGAATATGGCACCGTGTGAAGAGGCCCATTGGGGCTACGTAGACTAGTCATGATTACTATGTAGTAAAACCGAGTTTTACGAAGAGAGACGTGAAGGGGCGGGGTGAGTATGCCGCCCCTTCACCTCTCTCTTAAAATTCAGTTTTACTACATAGTGCCTGTTCACACGGGTGGTCACGGCGACCTTTCAACACGAAATTTACAGGTGCGGGGAGCGTTCGGGTGGGAAGGAAGTGCGTCTCGATTTGAAAGCGACTCACGTTCGCTTTTCTGACCAGCTGACTGTTTCAATTTCATTTTGTATCACCTTACTGTTCCATTTTATTTTCGTTTCACCCGTATTGGGAGCAAACGTGCGATAGGACAATTTTCAGGCTTCAGTTTTGTTGCACAGATTTTTTACTAAAATTAATTATATTCAGGTAATCACAGTTTATAAAAATTTATGTCACTTTTATGAAAATCTATCACAAACTTTGTTCCCGTACCGTATGTTCCACCTGTCATAAAAACGACTGGACACAAAGCGAAACGTGTAAACAAATATTCGCTTTTTCGTTCGCTTTGTCGCGCCTCAAAGCGACCTGTGTGAACAGGCACATAGTAATCATGACTAGTGTACGTAGCCCCATTAGTCACATGAAACGGTAACACTAACTTTTTTTAGCTAAATGTTGCCGCAGTTGCAAGTTCGCAACATGGCGACGTGTTGGTTGTTGTATTGATTCTGTTTTGGCATTTGTGATTTCGTTAAAGGAACTTCCCGTTGAGAATAATTTTTGGTTAGTTATGTTAAGTTTACTCAATGTCAATTAGAAAATAAATCACGTCGAATTTTAATGTTTTTTGGCTTGTTGCGAAGTAGAGTATTTCTTTCGATTTTACTCAATTCACTCAAACTGTCAAATGTAATGTAGCTGTCACTTGATTCGCAATTTTTATTCTGAGTTCCATGTATAATTTAATGGGGAGGCGAGACATGATGGTTAAAATCCCGTTTAGATGATATTTAATAACAAAAAAATAGGTAAAAAGAGAAAATATGGAAACGCGGGGCGCACTGTTCCGAGAAATACATAAAAATACTTGGTTAAAAAGGTTAACGCCAGAAGGAAAAAAGATAACAGTTGGAGTTAAGGTAAAATATTGCATTCTTTCGGAACTTTCACTTACGTGAATTTATTTTATAGAAATCTGAACGGAATTGGGTAGTTTTCTGTGTGCACGATGATGCCGAAGCATTATTAGAGGGCTATGCGGAGCCAAGGATCGCTGCTTCCCATAGTCCAGAGTGGGTTGTTAATCTACAAACAACACAGCATATTTCGCATGCTTTGGTACCTAGCGAACAGGAGTATGAATTCGTCATAACATTGAGCAACGAAGTTGTTCGTTTTCATGCAATATCATGGTAAGAAAATCTGCAGTGTAGATGTGTATTGCTTAAATTGTGTAATATATAAATCTAGCCTAAACTTGAATACAGCAACGTTAATAGTTAGTTTGACAAAAACTAAAACTTGGTATACAAAAAGGATAACAATTAATTAATTAAATCTATTAAAGGCACTATCGCGCAATGCCAATGAGAACCTGCAAGAGTTCGTCTTTTGATTCATACAAAGTTCAAAAAACAGCTGGTACGTTTTGCATACTAGTAATATGACAGCACGATGGAGTTAATTAATTGTGGAAATAAATATAGCAACTACGTGAAATATAAAGAATAATTATTGATAGTTGAAAATGATAATCGGCAAGCTTGAAATATATGCAACAAAGAATTTGAGCCAATTGTGCAATAGTCTTGACATAATTAAAATTGTTGAATTGGTTTTTTAGATAAACACAAACCTCTGGTAAAAAAAATTTAAGCCGTTATTTACGGTTACGGGACAAAATATTTTTATATTTTATTTATCAATAACTTTTCTTCATAATATGACGAAGTTTTGCCCACTATTCTCTGTTCTCTAAGCTAGGACAGATTTCAAAAAATTAATTTTGTGGAGCTTTGATGGAAGAAATCATTTTAGAATAGATACTTCTGGGAGAGATATTGGCGATGACATTTCTTAATAATTACTTTGTGTATGCGAATTTCACAGATATAAATTTTACTGTCACCAGTTCAACATGTCTATCTCAATGGTGGATCCACCGAGACACCTCTGCACGTGGTGGTGGGAACTATTGAAAAGACCCTATATTACAAACAATATGCTTTTGCAGCCTTCTTAGATGTAGAAGGCACCTTTAACAACGTACATACTGAATCCATTCGAGAAGCTCTCATAGCCCTAAAATTAGAAGCAAGCCTCAGACAATGGCTAGCAGCTATGTTGAGCTCGAGAATAATCCAAGCGGATTTGGGAAACGAGACGGAAATCAATTACGCCGACAGAGGTACACCACAAGTAGGCGTCATATCTCCTTTACTGTGTTTAGTAACGATGAATAGCATAATACAAAAACTAAACAAAAGCGGAGCTAAAGTAGTAGCTACGCAGATGACCTAGTGATAATGGTGTCCGGAATGTTTCCAACAGTGATTAGTGAAATCATGCAAGGATGCTTAAATAAAATTGGCAGCCTGCCCGAGTCGATGCTTTTCACAAGGAAAACGAAAATTTCCACCTTCAATCTACTACAGTTGGAGGGGCACACTCTTGCTCTATCCTCCAGAGTGAAATTTCTGGGTCTAATTCTGGATCCTAAACTCAACTGGAAGTCGAACATCGAGGAAAGGGTAAAGAAAGTCTGTATAGCCTTCTACGCCTGTAAAAAGACTTGGAGAAAGATGGGGTCTTAAGCTAAAGATGGTCCTGTAGATGTACACAGCTGTGGTACGCCCAATTCTCACGTTTGGTGAAACCTTCACATCAAATATCTAGCCTCGTGTAGTTCCCTCAGACTAAGGGAATCCGGAACCTGGACCTGAAAGCCCTAGGGACATAGCAATATCTTCAATCAGCTACCCGACGGTATGGTCACTATAATCACAGACTACCTTCCCGCTAGATTGACCTTTAGCAAGGACTTTTCTGTCGAAATACCCTCAAAAAGAGAGTGGAGAAACGGAGGCGTCTTGCGAAAGTTCGATGTACGAATATTCACCGACAGCTCCAAGACGTCAGAGGGCGTTGGGCAGGGGTTTATCTAGAGAGCACTAACATTTCACTGTCCGTGCACCTCCCGGTGTACGCTAGTATTTTTCAAGCGGAAGTGCTGGTAGTATTGGAATTTGCATAGACAGCCAAGCCTCTATAAAAGCTCTGGATTCAGTAATGATGCGCTCAAAGCTAGTGGAGCAATGTAGAGCTGAAGCTGGTGACATATACAAGCGTACATGCATTGCATTCAGCGGCTCCCTGATATGCGGAGATTTTCCACTGACACATAATTGCATGGTTGCGTTCCGTCCCGGCTCTCACAGATAGCCCAACAATCTGAGTAACGAGTCGCATGTGTTTGTTGTGTATGCTTGTGTGTCCTATGTCGAATGCGGCAATGCAGAAAAAGTTGAAAGTAGCCCGACATTTGCGTGGCATGCGGAACATTCACGGAATATTTCGTCAGGTCGCATTTGAATACACACACTTCTATATTATCTGTCAACGAATGCAACGCATGTACGCTTGGATATGTCACCAGCTTGAGCTAGATAGGCTAGGTGGAAAACACAATGTGACTCTCGTCAACATAGGTGGGAACGAGACTACATAGCCAAGCAGGGAATCTCTCCGAGATGGTCGACACCCCCAGAGGCGGAGTCAAAAACGCTATTTTTGACTACCACCTGCTGCTAGCCAGCCAAAAGTGGAGAGCACTGGCGACCTGCATTATCTCAAGGCGATTTGGCCGACTTACAACAAAGAAAAAGAATGAGCCTCTTAAACAGACCCCGACGAGATTTTGCCAGAATCATGGCAATAATCACGGGACATTCGGCCCATAGGGAGACTACGCTGCCAAGTTGGGCATCCGTTCAAGGTCTGTTCCGTAGCTTCAGGGAGACGAACGAGAGAGACACTTGTTCACTTCCTGTGTAAATTTCAGGTAGCTATTCAGTGGCACGTGTTGTAGCAGCAAAACGGCGCGCCAAGCGCTAATTGGGCCACCGGTTGCACTGGAGGCAGCCCTTCACTTAATATCTACCTTCCTATCCCTCAAAACCCGATCGGGTGGGGTGTACACTTAAATATGTAGTTCGTTAAATCCGTTTAGTAACTAGTGAGATTTAGCGTACATGAAAGAAGGATTTTTTTATTTCAATTCAATATTATAAACATAACTTATCATTAATTAAGTTTTAACTTTTATTCGTACTGAGTAATTGTATATTTACTTCTACCATGTAGTGAAGCATTTCAAAGTGTTGGCTCGACCCTGACAACGATGATAATATGTCCTCATTTTCTTAGTTTTCCTCGAAACAAAATCATGCCGTTTTTGTTTACATAACGGTACCCTATATTCCTTACAATCCAATTTTTTTGGTTTAAACCCGTACTGGGCGAAAGTACCCCAAGGGTAGTTAGATTCATCGTTTCTTCGATATGGGCTGGACAGTTCGCTAGTTTCCAGAAATCTGAACAAACTCCGAAAAAATATGACAGGGCAAACATTTTGTGTAGAGGAATAGCCAAAGGTGAGGCCGATTTCTTGAGAACCGTAAGGAGGATATCGTCAGGCCAAGGGTAATTTTCGACGTTAAGCTCTTGAAGACATCTATACAATAAGCGAGAAAATCTCCTTCCATTGAGTGGATCGTATAGTCGGTGGCGATAGGAGGCGTAACAGTTTCCGTTAAAGAAGAACTTGAGGCGAACAGAGTTGCTGATTAGTCCACTTTGGATTTATTTCCTGTGATTACATCTCCCTAACAAATTAAAGAAGGAGCTGAACGGTGGATGAAGTAAAATTGTTCTTAATGGAAGTCATTAAGGACCAGCAATTTTTACTTCCAACGGTAGTATTAAAGATCTTACTTCTAAATCTGCCATTAAATGCTGATTTGACTTTCCTGATGGCAGAATTACAGGAATATACTCACAACGAGGTAACTCAATTGGCGGACGTGGGTATGATGTAAAAATCATCTTGGGAGATTTGATCGCCAAAGTAGGTCAGCAGCCTGCATACATACTGTCAGCTGTTGCTAATTCAGACATAGGGTTATAAAAAAATACAGGGTGATATGCAAGACACTAAAAAAAACTTCAAAACGCCCTAGCGGCTAAACCATTAAATCCAGGTCACACCGAAAGCGGCGCTGCGCGGTTCGGTAATTTTTGTATGAAAAATAATATTAACCGCGCAACTTCTGGTGTGAATCACAGATTTATTTTTCGTTCATAAATCGCTTAACAAAATTCGGACCGCGCCGCGTTCGGTGTGACCCGGGCTTTACGATTCTTAAAGCCCGGGTAACTCCGAACGCGGTGCGGGGATGTTTGTGTGATAAATAATATTAACCGCGCCACGTCGTGCCGTTTCTGGTGTGAATCACAGATTTATTTTCCATGCAGAAATCGTTTAACAAAATTCGCGGCGTTTGGTGTGACCCGGGCTTAAGCCTCGGCCACGATACGAGCGGCTAGCGGTGAGCGCCAGAGCGGCGACCCTGAGCTTTATTTTATATTGTTTTATATGGAAAACGGTATAATCCTGCCCCGATACTAGCGGGGAGTCTATTGCCGCTCGCCGCTAATCCAAGACATGGTGCCCCTTGCAGCTCGCCGCTCGTATCGTGACCGAGGCTTTACATTCAGTCGCTAACTTGGGTTCATCATCGAACCAGAGATTTAGATCTCTACAGCTTCTACCTAAGATGGGATTAGCAGCAGCTGACAGTATTTTTAAGACGTGTCCACTGTCGCCGGCGCTCGGCATCTCGTCTCCAGGACTCACTCTCTAAGCCGGAATTCGAACGTGTGGCCGTAGGTGTTTGTGCTCATTACATTGGTCTAAGCTAGAAGATACTTACAGAATTGACTAGGTTAAATAGGGTGCTTTACTTCAATTTTTCAATTTCATATGTACGGCTAATGAAAGTAATTTGAGGCTAGATCAGATTAGTCCGGTGTTGTAGAATTATAATTGCCGTGTAGTCGCCAGTATTCGTTTTTACGATATTAATTTTTAGAACAATTCCAGAAAATTGATTATCAAAAGTTTTAAAAACCTTTATGTTGCTTCTTTTGCTTGTCATTTATATTTTTTTGGCTGTAAATAATATATAATTTATTACAGGGAAATAATGCAAGAATGGGTGGATACTCTTCGTTCAAAACTGCGAGAAATGAAAATTTTATCACCGAAAGAAAATCTCTACACAAAACTGCCAGAAGCTCGTGCGCCATTATTGCCAACTCGAGATCCTACATCACCGCTTCCTGCAACTCCCCCAGTTCCCGCTGCTATTGTACCCGGTGTGGAATGTGTAGTGCCATTAGCAAATTCTTCATCAACATCATCTGCAGCGTCAAATGAGCCGTCAACATCGGCAAATAATCGGAGTATAACAGAAAATACATCAACCACTCCCGCAATGTTTAATTCATCTCAATCCACCAATATTGTTCCACAGTCGAACAACATCGTGGCTATGTCAAATACTTCAACGCAAAATTTATTAAATATGTTAAACGATCCAATAAGTAATTATAGTGTTCAAGTAAGTGAAACCAACATAGGGGAGGAAAATGACGATGAAGAGTCCATAGCATCAGCGACGAATTCTATAAATTTACGCTCAAATCCATCTACTTCCAATTCAGTACATTCTGGTGCTCTTAATAAGACCGACGTGTCCATATTAGCAGGGACATTTTCTAGTAGTTTTTTGTCTGATTCAAGTACTCGTCCTGCATTATCTAACGCTATTTCAGTTAAATCCAACTCAATTGAAAATAGCATAAGAGTAGATGTGAACTGCTTAAAAGGTACATCTGGTAAGTGCTATTTTTTATGAATGTAAAAGAATTAATTATATTTATTATTTAGTCGACATCAATTCAACATCCGAACCAGCGTCACCTGTGGAGTCCAAGGTTTTTTCTAGGTAAATTACATTTATTTATGTTATATAGTTATTAAGAATAGATGGATCATGAAGCAATTATATTTTTATCCGTCTAACAACTTTTAAAATATAAAAGATTTAGGGCCTGTGTTAATTCTGTGACTAAAATTTAGTGTCGATAATACAGTATTTAGTCTTTTGGCGAGTAGACTAAATTTTTCGACAGTTGACTAAATTGTTGTTATGGTTACAATTGAAATATTTGAATAACTGATAGAATTTAGTCATCAAAAGAATTCGCACAGCAATTCCCTACATTATCCACAAAAACTGCAAAATTTAGTTTAGTCATCAATTTAGTTACTATTCGCACAGGCCCTTAGTACCTTGAATCCTGTATATCAGTTTCTGCGTCTTTTGTGAATGGTGACAATACCCCACATTAATGGAATTTTCAATATAATTTTGACCTATACAGTTTGTAATAAAATTCATTTTTAAAGTAAAAAATTGAACAGTAAAGGCATGTGCTCTGCAATTGACTCATGAAATCACCTCAGGAATGTAGCAGTTCTGGCAAAATTTTATCGTCTTTACCACAATGACTGTTTCACTGGAATATTACGGCTATTTCCCGTAACACGAGATTAGCTCGCTCGGCTTAGTCACAGTGTACATCCCTTATTATCGCACACTTGTGATATGACTGCTGTTGTATATTTTAGAACGCAAGGCAAAAACTTTTATTTTACTGTGCCATTAACATTATCCTTGGCTGGTTTAGAACAGAAGTGATCCAAGTAGCATTTTGCTAATGTTGAGAGAATGAGTGAAAGCGTTTTTATGAATTTCTTCATTGCGTCTAATAGATGTATTAGAAGATGTTTGCTATATGATAGATATAAACATAATTTAGACTTTCTTAGATATTTTTTTAAACAGATCCAGTGTTGATAAAGTTATTGATATTATTGTGAATATCTGTCACATCTGCACTAAAAAATCACAATTTCTGTTGAAATACAGAAATGTAAAAAAAAGAGTTTGTTCGAAAAAGTACTACATTAACACTTGGTTTACTTTTGCACAAACTTACTTCATACCCAAGAGGCCCAAAAAGTGGCATAACTCAGTTTTGCCAAAAATGCTACTTGGATCACTTCTGCTCTTACCTAGCCTATATGATTTAATAGTTTCATCTTAATATGTTTTTTTTTTGGGAGATATTCATATTACATACAAATACTAGGTGGGAACCTTTTCCTCTCTTGTCTCTAGCGTTATTTAGAAGTTTGATGCCATCGGCATTTTGGTCTATTGCTCACGAGTTCTTGAGACCGGCGAAATCCATGTTAATTGACAATACCTGGGAGGAAATACGGTTCAACCTTTCTGAATGGGTGAATGTATTCCTGACGGTAAAATTTTCTTGTCATTACTTTTGAAGCATTAAGGGGCGGACCAAATGAGACCCGTGCTTACTACGCTTATTGTGCTCGCTTTAACATATTCCAGTAAGTACGGCGAGCATAATGAATCAAAGCCCAAAAAAAGCTTTGGCAACTGAACTGAAAAATCAAATTTTAATTGAATATATCATACAATCATTAAATTTAAATAAATACTTATATTTTTTCAAGTAATTTGATCTAATAAGCAAAACGCGGACTTCCCCGTTTAAATATGAAACATTTTGGTGTCCTTGCTAAAATAAATTGGATTCATTAGAGTATGTAGGTAGGTGAAGGCCAAATTAACGCTTGGCGCGCCGTTTTGTTGCCACAACTCGTGCACCTTTTGTTCAGTGGTTGTTTGGTCGGGTGTGACGGATGCCTAAAGCCATCCTGTGGAATTTAGGAAGCTTATCTGTGATCTGATCTCCAGCCTGGAGATTTCTTTTAATTCTTTCAAAACGTAACTGCCTAGTGTACGCCTGGCTTTAGCTAAAACCGAGCATTTACACAGGAAGTGAACAAGTGTTTGTCTCTCGTTCGACTACCCGCAGCTTTTTTGACTCCGCCTATTGAGCTGCCGACCATCTCGGTCTCCGAGCCCTGGGGAGAGACTCTTCCTTTCCATCTATGACCGGGAACCCAGATGAAAGTATGGGGTGGTAGCACATAAGTTGTTTCAATCGACCTCTTCATACAAAAATTTTTGTAACACTTGAATTTTATCGCACATGAGCGTGTGCGCACACGAGTGTGCATTTCGGTACTCTGGGTGAAAGTGTGCCCCTCTAATCTGGGGAGATTCAATATGAGAAAGTACCAGGCAATTTACGATATGAGAGTTGAAATCACACACGAAATTATTTATATTTTGGGTTGAGGATTCGTACGTTAAATTAGGACTTTTGTATAGGAGGAATAAGAACATGATGGGACTTTTGGTGTAAAGGGAAATGCCCATTTCTGGTCCTGGGTGCCCACATAAAAAAGTATAAGGAAACGATAATATGCAATTAAAAGAATGAAATGGTTAAGGAATTGGTTTAAAAAAAGTCCGGATTTTTAAGAAATACAGGGTGCGGCAAAAGTGCATCAGCGGTCTGATATTTGCTGAAGGGTAGGTGATCGTGAAAAAAGTTTCGAGCGAAAGTTGCTCAATTTGGAGGGTGGAATCGTTTGCACACAAATCTCACCCCCACCCACTTACCCCCTACCGGGGGGTGGGGTGAATCTAAAATTTCAAATGGCAACACCAATTTTTTCACAGATTCTGATTCTCCGCAGGGAAGTAAGAAACTTTTGTCTGAACAATTCTTTTATCCGAAGCCCCCCGGCACCCCCAAAAACCATCAAAATAATCTCCAAAAATCATTCATTTTGGGGGTCCGGGAAGCTTCGGATAAAAAAATTTTAACAAAAGTTTGATATTTCTCTTCGGAAAATCAGAATCCGTGAAAAAAATGGGGGTTACCATTATTCACACCCTCTCCCTGGGAGGGGGTTAGGAGGTGGGGGTGAATAACGTCAAACCACATTTTTCCTCAAGGATTATGATTCTCCGAAGAGAAATAAACTGCCGATATTTCAAACCAAAAGAAGAAAACCCGCGATTAAAGTACTAACAAGCACTGGACAGCCTAAGAGTGTCGGTTTGGGTGGCTCTATCCATGAATGCAATTGTTGACAGTCCTTATTTTGGTTATGGTACAGGAATCGTTGCATTTAAAATACGCTTGTACTTCGAACGCGTGATGCACCTTGTATATGTATATAGCCGGGTTCATGTTTGCAGAACTGACTTAGATCTAAGTAGCAGCTCGTTCATAGTTTTTACTGCGTGCAGTTAGCACGTTCATATTGGCAGTCCTGTCGCAGTCTAATCGCAGTACCCGCAGTCAGAAAAAAGCAAATGCATCTGTTTTTGGCAGGTAATTTGTGTATTTTAATTGTATTATTAGTTTAATATCACGAAAATGCATTTTAAGCTCATTTAAAGAAAACAAATGGAATTCCCAGGAAACCAAATTAATAATATCAGAGAGGATAAAATTGGAAAAGTATTTCAAAGGCGCCATAAAAAAGCGAAGTGCTCTTTGGGGAATAGTGCTTAACAATATACAAAAAGTAGATAACAAATTTAACTACACAAGAGATGAAATACAAAAAAAAATTAATAATTTATTTACAACATTCCAAAGAATAAAAAGAAGGAACAAGGAATCATGAAAAAATGCAACTTTGTGGCCGCATTTTGATATGTTTGACGAGTGCTTTGGATCTTCATATACTTTAAATCTGAAGAATTGAAAGATGTTTAGAAAACTAGTTATTTTTATTACATTGGGTGATTCTACACGAGCGTACAGCGGACGAACATTTCGTACGAACAAACGTGAGTTTATGGGGAAGAGTGAGAGAGGATGATGGAACTCCATATCTTCTCTCACCCTCTTCTCCATAAACTCACGTTTGTTCATTCGAATGGTTCGTCCTCTGTATGCTCGTGAAGAACCACCCATTCGGACTGAATAAGATGTTGTTGTCCACTTTTAATTGAATTTTTCTTTTTGTGGATTTTTTGCTTTTGTTTTTTGAATTAAAGAATTTCAATTTTTTTAAAAGTAGGATATTTTTTATTAATATGAAATCATTATAATGAAGCACAAATCATGTCCCTTTTTAACTTGGCTTCGTCAGAACTGTCCATTTCGGTTTCACCAACTGCAGCACCAGTTATATGGGTGCCGTCAGTGCAACCAACTACAGAAGGAAAGCCGTTGTTCCTTAAATTGTCAAATTTGTTTTTAATATTTATAAATTCCTCATTTGTCGTCCATTTCATAAAATATTTTTTTCCTCTGCATATCATCTTGCACGTATTCATTACAATTTTATAGGCATACCCCTTCGATACTCCAAACCGATCTGCAAGAGCCCTAAACGAGTCTTGGTTTCCCAACTTCCAAAGTGTTATTAAAAGCCCTTTCCTTGCGTCAATCCTTGTACAAGTAATACTATCATAATTTCGGAAAATTTGAACTAATTTCTATGAAAAAAAACATAGTATTAGAATAGAATAATTAACAAGGATAAATTACATACCTTACTTCTAATGTATGGGGAGTCATTCTAAAATGTTTGAAGAATATATCTTCTTGGTATGCTTCTATTAGCTCGAAATAATTCCTCATTTTTAAAATGTTTCCTCTTTTAATTATTTTTTTTAAAATCAAATGTCTATAATCCTTTCAGGTTTTTATTCCTTTCAGAAATGTCCTTTTTAAACTACTATTTCTTTTATGGATATTATCCAGTATTATATTTATCAAAATATTAACTTCAGTTCGCATTTTAGTTTTTTAAGAAATTCAATGTATGCAAAACCGCTAACGTCAAAATTATAAATTTTGCACTTCCTTAGGGCCGATTCACAATGAAGCTTCAAACTTCAAATTTTTTTTCTATAGTTTCAATTTCATTTGAAGCTTGCAGCTTGAAGCTTTGCATGTGAATCATTGTACATAAATCCTATAATCCTAAATTTATGAAGCTTGAGGTTTGAAGCGTTCATTTTGAATCGGCCCTTATTTGCAACAAAGCGTTCGTGAACGTCGCAGTTTAATCGTCAAAGTCTGCTAAGTTCGCATTAAATTTAGAACTGCAAAAACTTACAGTGCGCAGTCAGAACTGCGAACATGAACCCGGCCATATTGTGCGTTAAAGTAGACCAAGACATATAGTTTTAATATAAGTTAACTTCGCCAAGAGAGGGAAATAATAATAATAAAATAAGAGGGGAATAATAACGGAACAGAAAAACAAAATAGTGAAGTGTCAAAACTACTTTGTGATTTTCATTTTCTGATGCTGCGCACAACACTCACAAAACTGTTCAAAGAAGCAATATTTTTACAGCCATCTGAAATAATATTGAGAAAAAAGTCCAATTATATTAAAGATCGCGACAAATAAACATACAGGGTAATTTTTTGTGCGGCTGTAAATCTCATTATCACAGCTCCGTTTAGTGTTAAAAATTATAAATATGTAGTAATTATGTATACTACAATTTTTAAGCTCACTGGATAACTCGGTGAAAGGTGTATAAACTTAGCGCGAGGTATAAGTTATAACAAACTTTAGTGCCCCTTACTATTAAATAAAACCTATTAATACTATTTCTATATAAATATAGATATAAAAAAAACTACATTTAATAAAAAATTTAATATGTAAGGGAGCTGGAATACAAGATACACGCATCAAATAAAACTAAAGAGACCACATTCTTAAGCCCACAATAATAAATATAAAAATAAAAGAAAAAAAATATATGAACTTCTAATTAATATTTTAAATAGAATCCTTAATTATGAGCTTATATTTTTCTTCCAAATTTGAAACTAGTTTACGTAAATCTTCTTGGTTTTTGCAATGACTTAAAATTAGCAATTTTCCTATGGCAGATATTAGTTCAAGCCTTGTGAGTTTTCTCTGTATTTTGTTTTCCTTTTTTTGTTGCTTCAAACATTTCTTATAATATTCTGCAGTTTTCTGATTGTATATTTGATTGTTTTCAGTTTGCGTAAATTTTTCCGTAAAATATAATTTATTTTGATTCTGATTTGATATGTTACGAGTTTCTTTTGGATTAGCATTATTAATTATAAATTTAGGACTTAATTGTGTACACATGTTTTCTTGTCCCCGAGTTCCAATAATTCTAAACATTTTCGTCAAATTATCTTCATATATTTTCATTTTAAGTTGAAAGTCTTGGCTATTAATGTTCTGAAATAAATCAGAAAAAAGCGAAATTTGAATGTTAATTAATTTTTTAAATGGGCTTTCTGATGACAGAATATCATTTAAGTTTTGAATAAAGCTGGAAATAGAAGTGAGAATTTCTGTTTTCTCCAATGTTACAACATTATCTAACGAAATTTTCGCAAGTGTAGGGGTCGAACGATTTGTAATATTACTGCTGATACCAGTGCATTCTGCTTTACTAAAATAATTTTCGTCTTTTTCTCCAGTCAACAGCTGATTACCTTGATTTACAAGATCATAATCAATTAAATGTGAAAATCTTGAGCTGCTTGCACATTCTAAAGAGTCTTGTCTATCTTTATCATTAATAATTTCAAATAGTTGCCGATTGAGATTATTGCGATTTGTGAATGGCTCACCAAGTACATTTTCAATTTTAAGCTGGTGATACATTAACGCAATTAGACAGTTCCTCGCAATCTTTTGATCATCGGGTGATTCATTGAATACTTCCAACCACTGGCCACAAAGTGTAATTTCGTCAATGCTTTTTACGTTTAGAAATACACTTCTTAGCGCTATTAAGTATTCTTTATACAAAGAATCAACGCTCTCATCACTTCTTATGTCAATTGGACTTCTTGCCATTAGGCTTAGTATGTATAATATATTCTGACTTTTATGTCGAGGCTTCCTAGAATATGTAATAGTTGTAAAATACAGCTTTCGTCAGTAGTGAAATGTAGTAAATTATTTTTCTAAAACAGTTGTTCAACTGCATTTCAATTGTTAACAGTAGATAGTTAAAATGGCGTTAACTTTGAGAATTGCGGTTTCAAATTTCTTGACAAACTGCAATATAATGATTATGTACTTAGCAATAAAAACTTATGTTGGTTATATGCGTACATTTGTAGAACCTAAAAAGGTTTTAGTAAACCAAACTTCAAAATTCAAGCTTTCCAGGTAATTTTTCTTTTATATTATCAACTAAAAATCCATACACGTAACAATTTATCATAAAACTAGCTTGAAAGTAGTGCCACCATGTGGACGGAGAACACCGGTTCAAACAACGGATTTCCATGAAGCCAACTGAATCCATGGAAGCTTACGTTAAATAACTTAAATTTTCCTATTTCTAAATTAATTAGTGTTATTAAATGCTAGAATTAGTCGGCTCATTATGGACACTTTGTTGAACCTAGGAAACTAACTAATGGTCAGATTGCTGGAGAGCGCAGACATGCAATTATTAAGTAAGTATCTGCCAAACTCAAAGGCGCCCTACTGTAGCGCAGAATCCTAGGAGCTCCCTTTTATAAAAATCTTCTTGCGGATTTTTTATTGTTCAAGCTGCGATGATGGTAAAGGTCGCTATTTAGTACTTTAACTCAGAATTAATCTGATTATGATGGTGCCTTGTTATACAGAGCATTATAGACGTGGAGATTAAAAAAACTTGCTCTAAACCGCGAACGCCCACAATATATTTCTAATATTTGAAGGTGAAAACGCCCAGACATAACATCAACAAAAAATTATTATTTCCCACCGAATCTGCAATTCCACAATTTCCATTTTTTAAATTAACTTTGTCACAGACACAAAAATCCTCACGTTACCGTTTCAAGGTAACATTTTGTTGCACATCTCCAATTTCCCTCAGAGCGGAAAACGCAAGTAATAATCTTCTACATTTTAATGCTGACAGTTGCAGATTCGGTGGGAACACTTTTTATCTAAATTTAAGTTCTAGTGTAAGAAAAATTTGTATATAAGAAATAGATTAAAATAAAATATTGTCATTATTCAGTCAGAATTAAAGCCATTTTCTTCGTTTTCGACTTAACGTGAGGCTGCGTTAAGATAAACAAAAAAAGAATAAATTATTTTTTTTTTGTACATTTGGTGACCCCGACGTGATTACTTAGTACATTACTAGGTAATCACTATGGACATTTCATCGCTATTAAAAGAGCAAGCCGCCATAGGCGAAAAAATCAACAAGGATTTTTCCAACTTTAAGAAAAATCCCAGCAGACGAACAGCAACATATGTTCGATCCAGGTTCGAACGACTGGATGATGATTGGAGCCAGTTCGAAAAAAACGACATCAATCTTAAACCGCTCAAGGCAGAGCAACCTTCACACACATACTTCGAAAGACATTACTACGAGCAAGCTGACGCTGTACATCAACAGTACAGAATGGCCTTAAGTGCTGCACTAGATCTTCTAGAAGCGGAGTCCTCAGAACAGCCAGGGTCAGACCATAGTGATGAAGGCAATCCACAATCATTAGCACGCCTCATTCGGCAGCAAACAGCTGCAATTTCAAATCTGCAAGAATTGGTAGACGAGACTACACAGGATTTGGACAACAAATCTTCAGCTTTTTACCAAGTCACACTCAGCAGCATCAATCAGCAGTGGCGCAACATTTCACAACGACACCTGGATATTATGGCTGAAGAAGATTCATCCAGCTACAAAGTGCAGGAATACACCAACATAAGAAAACGTTATCATGATCTACGGGTGCAACTTGAAGAACATCTTCCGAAACATCAGGAGAATTCAAAACCACCAACTGACCATTCATCAAGCGTGAAACTACCAAAGATAACCATGCCTATCTTTGATGGTAGTTACTTGAAATGGCCAGAATTCCACGACCTTTTCCAGCAGCTAGTTCATAACAGATTCGCCTTAAGTAACGCAGAAAAAATGTTTTACTTGAAGGCGCATCTAACAGGAGAAGCAAGCAAGCTCATCCAACATCTTCACGTGTCTGAAGAGAATTATTCGTCAGCATGGAAGATCTTGGAAAATCGCTACCACAACAAAAGACTCTTAGTTTCAGCCTTCCTCAACAAACTATTGGGGCAGCCTGCAATCACCGTCGCAACATCAGGAGCCATTAAACGACTTCATGATGTGACAACCGAGTGCTTGCGTGGTATCGAGAGCTTAGGAGTTCCGACAGCAGAATGGGATCCAATTCTCGTACACATCCTACTTCAGAAACTTGACAAGGAAAGCCACCGGTTGTACGAACAAGAGCTGGATTCTCCAAGAGAACTTCAACACCTCACAGGTCTTCTTACATTCCTCGAAGGTCATTTTCAAATGTGGGAATGTCTTGTTGGAAGGTCTCATGAGCAAAACGAGCAACGGAAATGCACTAAACCAAAAAACTCCCTCGTTTCCTCAATTGCAGCCACAACATGCACTGTCTGCAAAAATGGCATGCACCCACTATTTGCCTGCCCAAAATTCCTACAGCATCATCCCACAGAGCGGTTAAAAATTGTCCGGAACCTTCAACGATGCATCAATTGCCTTCGCAGTGGGCACGGACCTCATAAATGTCCTTCTAGACGATGCAAATGTGGTGCCGCCCACAACTCTCTACTCCACATCGAGTCATCAAAGAACTCCGCGCCACAAACTCGGGAGACGGTCACAAGTTTGCCTGCACAGGTTCCACATCAATCCTCCAGTTATGTCTTTCTGGGAACAGCAGAAGTTCTCATCAAGGACAGAAACAATCAATTTATTACGGCCCGAGCACTGCTTGACTCTGGCTCACAAATCAACTGTATCACCGAAAGACTTCTAAAAAGACTGAAGCTTCGCCCCAACACGGAGAGGCCTGGTGAAGACATATTACAAGTTAACGGAATCGGAAGCAACACCATCACCCTCAAACATCGGGCAATGGTTACAATACAGTCCAAAGCAACTACATTTAGGACAAACATGGAAGCATTTGTTCTTCACAAGATCACATCTCAACAACCAAATCAATATACAGATGTACGAAGCTGGAACATACCGACCAATCTACATTTAGCAGATCGTAATTTCAACAAACCACTAGAAATCGATTTACTGATAGGAGCTGAATTCTATCCTGACATAGTGGGCATGGAGAAGATCAAACTCGGAAAAAACCTACCAACTCTTGTAAATACATCCTTAGGCTGGATAGTCCAAGGAAAGCACGGCTATCACAAGGTGACACAAAACCCTAGGATAGCATGCGTCCTCCAGTTAGTGCCCCTAGAAGAACAACTTCAACGATTTTGGACTATAGAAGAAGTTCCGCCAACAGCGGAACTCTCAAAGAAAAAGTTAATGACAGTTGCCGAGCGCCAATGCGAAGCATTCTTCAAAACTACTTCCAAACGAACTGCCGAAGGCCGATATATTGTCAGTCTTCCGTTTGCCCACGATCCATCGTCGTTAGGCGAATCAAAACAAATTGCAGTCCGCAGGTTTTTGAACCT
The DNA here is from genome assembly GCA_963855945.1 of Thereva nobilitata. Lineage (NCBI taxonomy): Eukaryota > Metazoa > Arthropoda > Insecta > Diptera > Therevidae > Thereva > Thereva nobilitata. The sequence goes on from OY979695.1 coordinate 100,384,918, forward strand.
TGAAAAGAAGCTTAGGAGAAATCCAAATATTCAACAACAATACATCAACTTTATGCGGGAATACATTTCATTAAACCATATGAACAAAATCAATCAAATTCCACTAGACAAACCGCATTATTTCATGCCGCATCACTGTGTTCTCCGCCCAGAGAGCAGCACAACAAAACTACGCGTTGTCTTTGACGGATCAGCAAAAACCTCCACTAACATATCTCTGAATGACATATTACACGCTGGTCCCGTACTACAAAACGATCTGCTGTCCATATTAATACGCTTTCGAACCCATCGCTATGTGTTCATCAGCGACATCACTAAAATGTATCGCCAAATTCTTGTCGATAAGTCGGACAAACCGTTCCAGTTGATAGTATGGAGAGAATCGCCCAGTGAACCACTAGAAACTTACCAGCTCAATACGGTAACATACGGAACTAAAGCCGCCCCGTACTTAGCGATAAGATGTCTACAAGATTTAGCCGACGCAGAAGGGACTCATTTTCCATTAGGCGCTGAAATCGCAAAACGTGATTTCTATGTTGATGACATCCTCACTGGCAGTGATGACCTTAATCATACGCTGGAGATGCGAGACCAACTCATCAACCTCTTAAACACAGGAGGCTTTCAGCTCCGGAAATGGTGTGCAAACACATCAAGCTTACTTCATGGCATACCACAGGAAGATTTAGAGACAGAAGTATCCATCAAGACGCATGAACAAGAAAAGGTAAAAACATTAGGCCTGACATGGCTCCCCTCTTCCGATCAGTTCATGATTCGAACAAATTGGCAAGAACCAGCGGAGCTCACCAAACGAACGATTCTTGCCGACATTGCTCGTATCTTCGATCCTCTGGGAATCGTAAGCCCAGTGATAATTTTGGCGAAGATATTCATGCAAGAATTGTGGGCCCTTGATCTCGATTGGGACTCTCCCATTCCTATTGAAATTCAAACAAAGTGGATAGGATTTCGGGATGAACTACATAAATTAAACGACTTGAGAATAACAAGACATGTCATAATACCAGGAGCCCGCAAATTGCAGCTACATGGCTTCTCTGATGCTTCTAACCGTGCATACGGAGCAGCAGTCTACATGCGATCTATTTCTGAAGCTGGATGTATCAACATACACTTAATCTGCGCAAAATCACGAGTAGCACCAAAGAAGACAACAACAATTCCACGCTTAGAGTTATGTGCCGCGAAGCTTCTAGTAGAGCTCATGCAAATTGTTCAAGAAAGCCTTGCACGAGAGATACACAAAGTCACATATTGGACTGACTCCCAAATTGTGTTGTCTTGGCTTCAAACAGAATCCCCGCTTCAAACCTTTGTAGCCAACCGAGTAACATGCATTCAGGAAGCTACAAGCATCGATCAATGGAGATTCGTCAACTCTGAATTTAATCCAGCCGATCTTGTCTCAAGGGGAGTTCACCCTCAACAACTGTTAGACCACGGCGAGATGTGGTTTAACGGCCCAATTTTTCTACAAACTTCAGAAGACGCATGGCCAGTCTTACCAGATCGTCCACTGCCACAACCAATTCTCGAAGGAAAAATCATCAAAACAGTCTTATCAACAACAGAATCGTCGACACACTTCCTCGACGCTATAAACCATCACAACTCATTCAGAAGGCTTCAACATATTACAGCATACATTCTTAGGTTTCTAAGCAACTTAAAAAGAGCCCCAACTTACCGCTTGACCGATACAACACTATCAGCACAAGAACTCAAAGCATCCTTGATGCTGATCATTAAACACATTCAGGGCACAGAATTCTCAGAAGATATCAAACACATAACGAAGCATTCGCAACCGAGCTCAACAAGCCGTCTTACTTCTTTGTGCCCGTTTATCGATGACAAAGGTATCCTGCGGGTAGGAGGTCGTCTAGAAGCATCTGGCCTACCCTACGACGCCAAACACCCTTGTGTGTTATCATCGAAACACATATTCACTAAGCTTTTGATGACACAAATCCATGTCGACAACCTACACATCGGGCCTCAGGGACTTCTGGCAACAACACGGCAGCGATTCTGGCCAATAAGGGGAAAGCAGTTGGCGCAGACGATCGTGCATCATTGCATACGATGTTTTAAGGCCAAGCCAACTCAGATAAACCAGCGCATGGGTAATTTGCCAGTCGAAAGAATTCAACCCTTACGTCCATTTATTAACGTTGGCGTTGACTTTTTTGGACCTACGTATATCCACTACACCCTAAGAGGAAAAAGGCCCACAAAGGCATATGTGGCTGTATTTGTCTGTTTCTCTACAAAAGCCTGCCACCTTGAGGTTGTATCGGACCTAACTAGCAATGCCTTTATCGGAGCCTTAAAACGATTCATTGCACGAAGAGGATGTCCAACACAAATATTTTGCGACAACGCAACCAACTTCATGGGAGCACGCAATCAGCTTCAGGAACTGTATACCATGTTCACATCTGAAGAAAACCAATCCCAAATAAAAGGCTATTGCTCCCAAAAAGGAATCAACTGGAGGCCCATACCACCAAGGTCTCCCCATTTTGGCGGTCTGTGGGAAGCAGCTGTTAAATCAGCCAAACACCACATGAAGAGAACCTTAACTCAGGCGTCTTTGACATATGAAGAATTAACAACAGTCATAACACAAATCGAGGCCATCTTGAATTCTCGACCATTGACGCCTCTAACCACAGACCCCAATGATCTGCAGGTATTAACGGCAGGGCACTTTTTAATAGGAGAGCCACTGACAACAGTCGCAGACCCAGAAGTCAAACCAAATCACATTTCTTCCCTTGCTCGGTGGAATTTAGTAAAGTCTCTGCACCAGGAATTCTGGCGGAGGTGGTCAAAAGAATACTTACAAGAACTTCAGAATCGATATAAGTGGAAACATCCACAGCAAGACATTCAACCAGGAGCCATCGTCCTACTTAAAGACGACAACCTTCCTCCATTACAATGGAACATGGGAAGAGTATTGAAAACTCTCCCAGGAGAGGACGGTCACACCCGAGTAGTTGAGCTGAAAACCGCCGCGGGAGAAACACGAAGAGCAATACACAAAGTATGCCCACTTCCGATTGAGGCACAAGAAGAAATTAACATCGAGATAGACCTCCAGCGCGATGCTCAAAGGAGGAAAACCAGATCATCTGCTAATACAACAAACAAAGCGCCGGCAGCAATTAGACCGCGAACACGATCACAATCATTCAACGAAGAAAGTCAATACGAAGCTAAGCGTCCAAAACGCAAACTCAAGATAAACCCTGTCACATCACTACTCCTGGGATTAATGCTTCTCGGGACAGGAGGATGCAATCCAACACCTGCAGCCCCGGTTGAAGTAACACAAATTAAGACCAATCCTGGGATCTATTTTGAAGATCTTGGGCAAGCACATATGATCAGCAACGAGTGGAACCTGATAGCATTCTTCAATCTGTCTCAATTCTGGCAGGAGTACCAAGGACTGCAAACATGCATAACAAGATTAAAAGACCAGTGTGCTACAATTCAAAACCAGAACGGGTACTTATACAAGGCGATAGTACAACATTTCGAACAAGTCCTACAGGATATCACAAGCCTTAATGAAATACTAACAACCAGAAACGGATTTCGGTCTCGCAAAAAGCGATCACCATTCGATTTCATAGGGATGGCAGCAAATAAATTGTTCGGAATACTTGATCAAGAGTATGCTGAAAATATGGATGAAATCATACAACAAATCCACACAAATGAACAGCATCTATTAAACCTAAGCAAGAATCAGACGTCCATCATCGACTCCACACTGAATGTGTTCAACAAGTCAATCAATGACATCAACCAACGATTCAAGGTTCTTGATCAACATCTAAATCAAATTCGTAAGACAGTCAATGACATCAAGGATACTTTGAGTGTAAATGAAAATGTTCAATTTTTCAACACTCTCGTAATGTACACATCGTTACTAGTATCAAACTTCCAAAGAACTCAGCTAGCTCTATTGGAAATTATTACGGACAGCCACCAAGGTAGAATAAATTCTCTTCTGCTCACGCCAACACAGCTCCTCAAAGAATTAAGTTCCATCAGAAGAGACTTACCACCATCATTGATCATCCCAGGAAATGGAGTACATGATCTTCCAACCCTCTATGAGCTCCTTCGAGTGCAAGCGAGAGTTACAGCAAACAATATAATTTTCCGAATAACTTTACCCTTGCTAACAAATCAGGTTTATCAAGTTTTCAAAGTTGTTCCATTTCCAACTATGATAAATGGATCCTTCCTTTTCATTCAACCATCAACGCCCTTCTTAGCCATCAGTCCATATCGTGATCAGTACTTTCCTTTATCACACAAAGAGATCGAAGACTGCCTCATTCATAAGGACCGGCACTACCTCTGCAAACAGAGACATCCAGTTTTCAACAGTCATTCTACGGAAAATCATTGCGAGGTTCAGATCCTAAATCACAAACAGCAACTCTCACCATACTGCACTCTCAAAAAGACAAGCTCCTCTCAGGTCTGGATTCAACTCCATTACCCAAATCACTGGATATTCGCCTTCAACCAAGTTCACACTTTCAACATTGTCTGTGGAACAAAAATTATCAACACACAACTACGTGGCGAAGGACTCCTAAAACTTGCCCCAAATTGCATTATCAAGCAGCCATCAATGACAATTACCTCACATAACTTATTTCCTAGCAAGGCCGAAATATCATTCATGCCTACCTTCAACCTTACGGCAAGCCTTCCTCAGGAAGATGGCATCCAACGGCAAATAAAAGATCTAGCTACTCCAGATCAGGGTAACATGCTCATCCGAGGGGAAGAAGACATCGCGGCCTTAAGCAAGTACAATCAGGAAGTCAAAACTCAGGAATTTTTGCCCCATGATCAACTTCGGCACCACGACATCCATCAATACACCCTGAGCTACACCACGCTCATCATTTGCATAGGAGCCATCATAGCAATTGTCATCATAATAAAAGCCAAAAAAGATCCTAGCATAACAGTTGAAGCTCCTGTTTTTGAGCTCCAAGACCTCAACGTGGGGGAGGATGAAAACGCCCAGACATAACATCAACAAAAAATTATTATTTCCCACCGAATCTGCAATTCCACAATTTCCATTTTTTAAATTAACTTTGTCACAGACACAAAAATCCTCACGTTACCGTTTCAAGGTAACATTTTGTTGCACATCTCCAATTTCCCTCAGAGCGGAAAACGCAAGTAATAATCTTCTACATTTTAATGCTGACAGTTGCAGATTCGGTGGGAACACTTTTTATCTAAATTTAAGTTCTAGTGTAAGAAAAATTTGTATATAAGAAATAGATTAAAATAAAATATTGTCATTATTCAGTCAGAATTAAAGCCATTTTCTTCGTTTTCGACTTAACGTGAGGCTGCGTTAAGATAAACAAAAAAAGAATAAATTATTTTTTTTTTGTACAGAAGGGTTATCATCGACCCTGGAAAAGCGCGTTTCTCATAAACACAAATTCATTATTAACTTTCAACTAACTTGTCATTTCTATTTCAGTTTAGGAATCAAATGCGAAAGAGAATAATCAACATAGTTATCTAAGCATCTTACATGATTCGAATTTTGTATCGACGACCATCTCCTCTGATATACTAGAGGCCAAGATAGATTTTGAAAACCTTTTGTTGTGAATATCAAGAACTGTGAAGAATGGGAGTCTAAAGGCAGAAACAGATTGGCGCGGCGGCGGTGACGCCACAGCTGCCGCGCCAATCTGTTTGTGCCTTTACAGATCCGTCAGTTACAGGTTTTTTACCCTAAGGCAGTGTTTTTCAACCTTTTTCATTGAGTGGCACCCCTGACTGAAAAATAAAAAATCGTGGCACCCTTGACCAGCGGCGGATATTTTTTTACGAGGGAGTGGAGAGAATCTTACAGGGAATGTGTGCGACCGCCTGTCTAAGGTTTCCATGCCTACGACTCTCCCGTCTAACTGTCTAGCTATCTAACTGCTATCTCTCCTTGCATTTCTTGCCTTTCTCTGTTTCTTTGAGCTTCGGAAGGCTTAGCTTCTGCTGGAAGGCCTCTAGCACCACTTCCATCATTCTCCACATATCCTCCGACCTTATCACATGGTCCAAGATGTTCTCAGGTATTAGCTGCACTTCAGCAACTGCTTCCAACACAGTCCTGTGCTTCGCAAACATCGGATAATTAAAGAGCACATGCTCCGTGTCCTCTTTATCGTCCGGGCATTCCGGGCAGAACGGTGAATCGTCCCACGTGAAGCGGTGAAGGTTTGCCCTATAACCTCCATGCCCACTCAGGAACTGCGTGGCGTGAGGTAGTAACTCCCTTCCCTATGTTCTCTTATAACCCACTTCTCCACATTACGTATGAGTCTATTGGTCCAGCGGCCCTTAGTACACTCACCCCACATCCTCTGCCATGTTGCGATGGACAAGCTGCGCGTGACGTCATCGGCGAACCAAGTAGCGGCCGCCTCTCGCGGGAGGCGTAGCGTCAGTACTTTATCATACATGATGATCCACAGGAGAGGCCCTAGGACGGGGCCTTGGGGGACTCCGCAAGTTGTCTGTACTCCCTTAGTCCATCGTCTGACTCATAGTGTTGTGTCCTACCTACAAGGAATTCTATCGCAATGCGCATTGGATACTTTGGTGTATCAAGCCGTATCAACTCCTCGACGATCTTGCTCCACCTCGCGGGTTTGAAAGCTTTTTTCATGTCAAGGGTTATCAATGCGCAACTCTTATTCACATCCATTGCTGCCCTTGCAAGGCTAGTCACCATATTGACAGCATCCGTTGTCGATCTAGCCTTCCTGAAACCGAATTGCTTTTCCGGCAAACCGCCTTCCCGCTCACCGTAGTCTTGTGTATATCACCCTTTTGAAAAGCTTGCCCATTGTGTTGAGAAAACATATCGGCCTGTAGGTCGACGGGTCCTCCGGAGGCTTACCTGGCTTCGTAATGTGCACAAGCTTTTGGGGCTTCCATTGCTCAGGGAAGACTCCTTCCCTCAGCCACGCTTTGAATACTTGGGTGAACTCAGCTTCACCGCTCTGTTCGACATGCCGTCTGGCCCAGGGGCTTTTCCAACGCCAATCCTCTTCGCGGCTTCCACAATTTCTTTCTACCTTACCTCTGGGATGTCTGCTTCATCTACGTTTACTGCAGGCAGGCTATCCGGGACCATACTGTGCCTTGCAGCATTACAGGGAAGGTAATCGTTGAGGAACAGTTGCCCTTAATTGGCGACATCACTACCCTGTAAGCAACCCCCCACGAGCTACTATCCACTTCTTTGCACAGGCTCTGAAAGTGCTCGGTTTTACTCTTTCAGATGGCATTTTTTAGCCCCAGCGGCGGACCTAGAATCTGAATAAGGGGCGGGACTAATAGGCCAAATGATTTTTTTGCGAAAACGAATATCACGCGCAACGCTGGGATGGGGTTCGGCGAGAGGGTCACCTATTGGGCCTTAACATGGTTGGCGCGGCGAAAAAATGACAGCGCCGTTTGTCGTTGTCATTTTTCGTATCATAGTTGGCGAATACAGCGACATGACAATTTTCGTATGGTTGTCGCTCGAAAATGTTTGAACATTTCTTATAATTAAAAAAATTTAAAATCAGTCGTGAAAAACGTAACTTTGTCTCTTAAGAAGGCCTGTGATACACCTGAAGGCGTTTTTCCCGACAAATGTCAGTTTTTTCGAGAACTATCATTCCGTTTTATGGTCGCCGCGACGTTTCTCACTTCAAGCGCCATGATCAGGCCCATTTTGTGATTGAAACCACACGCTTTTCAGAGCACAGTGGAACGCTTCTTAAAGTATATACAAGACACAAGTGGCCACGTCCAGTGCCGGCGGATAATGTGGTACGGTGGGTAGCAGTACCCACCCGAAAAATTCCGGGTGGGTAAAATACCCACCCGGAATTTGACCAAGGAGCGTGTGACATAATCTTTTTATATTAAAATTGTACACAGTTGTTGAATAGCTCATTTTAAGTTTCATTATACTCAATTTATATAAAATCCAGTATTCCTAGAAGATATGCAAATAATGGCCATGATTCTTTTTAAAAAAATGTGTATTGTGTATTGTGTATTTTTGTGCTCCGATTACTTTAACGCTTATTTTCTTAAACGCTAAAGTTGAAAGTACCCGGATAGCATTTAAGGCAGGTTTACATCCCAAGAATAAAGTGGAAGAGCAAATCTGACCTCCTCTATCGCAAAGATGGTTCTATCTCTGTTTCACCAACGTGGCAAAAGAAAACGGCAACCTCAAAGTAGGGCTCTACTCTACTTAACGAATGCGTAGACCGAAAAAAAGCTTTTAATTTCGTTAAATTTCAATATTCTAATGCCTATAAATATGCCATTTTCCCTAGTTTTTGCATATTTACCTTGTTTTCGACAGTTTGAAAAATGAGTTAATTTTTTTAACTCAAAAACGAAGTGAGAAAATGTTTGAAACTAATAAAATTGTCTTTTTTACTACACATTGATTTAATATAACTATCTAAAAGGCTTTGTAGCTTATTAAATTGTTTCCTCTGCGACCGTGTTAAACATTTTACGTTTGACAGTTGAAAAAAGTTTCGAGCTTTCGACGAAACTTTGCGTTTGCGTTTTGTACAAGGCCACTTAGTTCTTCCACTGAATTCTTGGGATGTACACTCGCCTTAATAAATAAAAACTTGCGGCGGTGTTGAAAGATTTTTATTTTTAAGCGCGAGTGTTCCTTTCTCAAGCGGTCGCCCATCTGAGTACAAATTACGTCCAATGCTGCTTACCTCCGCAATCGAAAAGAATCCGTCTTAGTATGCTAAAGACAGCCTTCAATCCCATCAACATAATTGTCTGAAATATGAACAGCAAAAACTAAAGCTTTATGAGTAAAATGGAGCTTTTAAAAACCTTTCCGAATACGTAAGGCGTAAGGGATTGTCCCATTTCATTTGTAATGAGGTTTGCGTTATGGGACCCTTATGAGAAACTGATAGGGCATACCTCACTTCAGTATCGCAGATTTTTTCTTTCTGTGGTGCGCATGAGTAATCTAAGCGGAAATCCCTCTTTCGGCATGCTCCTTGCTACAGGGGGTCTCATAGGGAACCAACCGGGAAATTCCTCTTTCGGCATGCCCCTCATTTGCCACATGAGGCCCACACGCTGCCTGAGGCATGCCCCTTTAAATGCTAGCCGGATATAAGTTTTTTCCTGCTACACATTCTCCCCGCAAATCCCAATAAATTAGAAATAAAATAAAAAAATATACGCGTGGGTGTCGGGAACCTCGACAAAAGTGAAAGAAAATTCGACGTTTTTCAATTAATAACATTCTTCGTGTGTTATGCGTTTGAATAAGTATTTGCTTCAAAGAAGTAATTATACAAATATATAGTATTAACAACAGACATGCGGAACACACTTACTGCCAAGTCTGGCCGAGGCCTGCCGAAGCTCGCCCGAAGTGGCGACCGACAAATTTTCGTTACATCGGGGGCGTTCAGTTGTAGAATGTCACATGTTTTACCTGCGGTATTTTTTTAAATATTTTCTTTGTTGTAAAACTCCTTAGACGTAGGATCCACTGGACCTTTGAGAGATGTCCCTGTTGGGTCAGATAATAGTCAAAATCGTTAAAGTAAGTATACAATGTATACGATTTACAGCAATAATTATGAACTTTTGCGACCCTATGGCCTTTTCTCGTGCGATTCTTTTACCGCTGATATGTTTCTTACAAGACCTAACACTGTTTAATCCAATTTTCTAGATGGTGCTTTAAATAAGTCTTCAGTGCCGGTTATTTTTAAAAAATGGGCGTAAGACTACGCATGACTTCAACTTAAAAACAACAAAACGATTTGCACTATATGCATCGAAGCGTGCGAGATGAAGTTAATAGCCAATTAGATTCGCGTGCTATCGCATCCAAGTAGGGTTGATGAGGGATTCTACAACTGGAATCATGGAAATATGGGTTAGAGTTTCATGCCACTAGTTCTCTTCATATAGATTGCCTTGGAGCGTAAAAAATGTTGATAAGGTCAGTGGGGGTCAGACAAGGTCTTTCCCTGAGAGGAGCCAACAACAATGAAAATTCAAATTTCATGACATTTTCAAAGGGTCGAGCTGAAGATGTGACTGAACTGGCATCATGGCTGCAAAGAGATGATCACAAATGGCTCCATGAAGTCTGTCAGAATAAAATTCTAGATTTTATGGCTACTACAGTATTGTCGAAAATCATGGAAGAAATAAGAGCAGCTGAATTTTTTATATTACACTAGACTAAACTTCGGATATTTGCAAAACTGATTTGGAATGCAGATCTACAGAAATGTAATCTATGGGCTATTGAATCGTATGAGAAGATAAAAGCAGTAACCGATGATTTGGGCTGTTCTCGAGATTCAAAATTCGAAGAAATTTCCAATCAAGTAGCAACTTTGAAATTAATGAACCACAAATCCCATGTCAGCGAAAAATACAAAGCGTCTCGACGAAGGTAAGAGCGAAAATCAACGATTTAAAACCCCTCAAGATTTTTTCTGACTACCCACCCGGGCCCAACACGATCCGCCGGCACTGGCCACGTCGTTCCTGGTTGGCCTGTTACTGGTACTGGGAATGTGAAGGCCAAGCAATGTGCTTTGGGCGAATGCGATTAGCCATCGCTTCTTTGACTGCATAACTCGTATCACAATAAAACTGACAATGAGTTATCTTGAACTAAGTAAACTTCCAAGAAAATGGTTGATCTTTGCGGCACCCCAATCGTGGCGCCATGGCACCCCAAGGTGCCGCGGCACCCCGGTTGAAAAACACTGCCCTAAGGTGACAGCTATAGAAGAATGCTCCGAAGTTTGTATATCTCCACCTGTTGTCACTAAAGTTTTAAGGTCGTTCGCCCTTTTGACACAATACCAATTCTTTTTATGTAATTAAAAGTTTATTGTACAAATTAAATAAAGTTCAATACAATGTAAAAAATTAAGTAAAATGAATTATAAAAAGCGATACGCTTTAAAATACTTTAGTTGAAACGTGCGCTTGCTTCTCTTCTCTTGTTCTTTCTATTTCCTTTTTTGGCATGGCCTGCTGAGCCATGCATGACGCCTTTCTTGATTTAATTACACAGTAGCTCGTTCTGTCGGCAACATTCTCCCTCCCGGTGTACGGCTTCAGTCATAACCTTCTATATTTACAAGCCATGAACAAGAATCTCAATTGAGAGAATCGGACTACCAAATTCTCCAAATTACACTAACAACATAACGTGACTTCACCGAGTTGTAGTCCGATTGAGCGGAAATTCCTTGTTCATGGCTTGTAATATAGAAGGTTATGCTTCAGTAGGAGCTGGTGCACCAATACTATTAGCAATACTATTAACGTCCAACACAGCAAGTTTAGCGGCTGGTCGTTCGTAAAGGTTCTCCGAGGTTCTCACTGTTGCCCGGCCTACTTGTCCGTCTTGTCTCTTCACGACTCCAACTACAATACCTTTTTTCCAGGTGTTCCTTGGTACGTTGTCGTACATAATAACGACCACATCGCCGATCTCTATCGGCTTGACTTTCTCGAACCATTTTGTCCTTCTGGTGTGTTGGCAGGTATTCAGCTATCGATCGTTTCCAAAAATGGTCTGCTACGCGTTGCGTCAACCGCCAGTTTCTTCTCAATATCAAGTCATGATCAGTAAATATTCCTGGAGGCTTGCCTCCGTTACAGGTTCCCAGCAAAAAGTAATTGGGTGTCAAAACTTCATCAGTTGTCGTTTCCAACGGCACGTATGTTAGTGGCCTAGAATTTACTATGTTTTCCACTTCCAAAAGCGCGCTATGTAATGTCTCGTCCGTGAACCTTTTTTTGTCAGCAATCTGGTATAACACCTTCTTTACCGAATACACCAGCCTTTCCCAGCTTCCTCCCATATGAGGAGCGCTTGGCACAATGAACGTCCATTTCAATGTAGAAATAAATTCTTGTTGTATTTGACTTCTATCTACCTGTTGCAGTGATTCTTTCCGTTCTCTTTCCGCACCCCGAAAATTTGTGCCATTATCTGAGAAAATTTCTATAGGTGTTCCTCTTCGTGCTATGAAATTTCGTATAGCTATTATAGAGGAGTCGGTTGTCAAATTATAGGCGACTTCCAGATGCACCGCTCTTACCGTCAGGCAGGTGAACAGCACTCCCCATCTTTTTTCCTTTCTCCGGCCAAGGGTTACGTGCACTTGTCCAAAATAATCAATTCCAACATACGAGAATGGTCGAATAAACGGTGACAATCTAGCTTGTGGAAGGGGTGTCATTTCTGGTGCTCGTGCTATGGCTATAGTTTTTGCATTTTTGACATTTTCTTACTATGCCACGAAGAATAACTCTTAATTTCGGAATGAAGTATTTTTGTTGTACATTTATCACTGTCTCATGATTTCCATGTTTATACTTCCGGTGGTAGAATTCGACCAATAGCCGCGTAACGTCATTATCTTTAGGTAAAATGATGGGTCTCTTCATATCATACTCTACGTTATTCACTCTATCGATCCTTCCTCTTACTCGCAAAATATTTACCTCATCCAGGTAGGGTGAGCACTTGTACAGAGGGCTGCTTCTACTTAGTGTTACATTACGGTTTTCATTTTGTTTTAATTGTTCTATCTCCTACTGATAAGCTCCTTGTTGAGCAAATCTAGAAAAGGCTTCTGTAGTTGCAGTAATCTCTTCATGGGTCATCAATCGTGGGCATGTAGGTGATTTACGGTAGTGATGTTTTGCTTTGACATTTTCGACAAATCTTTTAACATACGCCATCGTCTTAATCAAACGCTCCCATTTGGAAAATCTGGCAGTATCAATAAATGGTACCTCTGCTTCGACATGCATCATAAGACGCAGCTCTGTAACATCGCCAGTTCTTTCAGTTTTCGTCATTTGTGGCCAGTGGTCTTTACCTTTGATGAGAAAAGATGGTCCTTTTAACCAGCGGATATCTGAATTAAATTTTGGGTCCTTTTTCCATTTTGTAGCCTCATCAGCCACATTATGTTCAGTTGGAACCCATCGCCATTCACTAAATTGCTTCAACTCTAGAATTTCTCCTATTCTTAGCATCACAAATTGCTTAAAGGTCCTTGGGTTGTCTTTTAACCAGTGGCGTAGATACGGGGGGGGATCAAGGGGATCAATCCCCTCCCATGAGCTAACGAAAATTATAATAGAATTGAATAAAAGTCTTCGTATCTACGTATTTAAGTATACATGAAATTTCTTAAGCACCAGCACCTCTTTTGGCATTATGTAATGTGCAATTTTGTTTTTACGCAATTATATAAAAATCATTTAGATATGTTTTTGTGACGGCTGTGCATTTAAGTATAGTATAATTTCCGCACTTCGAGCAGGCCGACCAATCAAGAGCCACGAAAAGGACGCTCACTATAATTGTGGACACATCGAGCACATATAAAGTAAATACAATGAGCCAATAGTGGCACCTCGGTTCCTAAAACTCAAAATTTTAACGTTTAATCAAGTTTAATCGTTTTTCCAATTTTGGGTGAAATAATTAGTTGATATGAGCATATTTTATTCAATATTTAATATTTCGAATATTTTTAATATAGTAGCGTAATAGAATATAAGCTTCCTAAAAATAGGACTAACTTTTGGCTTTGATTGTCAATTTAGTTCCTCTTTAATATTTTGAAGTTTATAAAAATTGCCGAGTCAGTAAAAATATTAAAGTTCAAGAAAAAATTCTACGGGCAAAATTATGATAAACTTTAAGTTATAAGTTCGGGGAAGCTTTGCACTTCATAGATTGTTCTAACTCGATACAATTTTATCGAGCACAGCACACAGTACACTCATTGTCTCTGGCGAATCAACAATTCGAAGGTGTTCCTTGGAGCGTTAACATTAATTTACTCGAGTTTATAATTGAGGAGTGTCTGTTTAAAAGGGCGTATTTCCGTTATCTACTTTTTTTTATTTTAAAATTATTTTGAAAATATGGCATAAAAGTCCATCGAATGAGCTTAAAAACTTATTCAAATGGAGCGTACTTTCCATAAAAAAAATTCCAAAAAATTAGGATTCCAATCAAAAGGGCGGATTTCTGCATCTTGTGAAGGAAACGGTAATCCGCCATTTTTTTGGTGACTATATTGGATCTATTGAGTTGGTGCAAAATTTCAGTATGATCGAATAACCGGAAATCCCTCAGCAAAAGACAGTTTTCTTCAAAATACGATCTGAATTTTCGTTTCATATATATATAATTGTGTCTGTAAGCGAAAGGAAGGCTCAATTATAACACTGCTCAACAGCATGTCTGTTGCATGGAATATTTTACATCATTCTAAACTAATTTTTGACGCTGATTTCAAATATATTATCAGTTTTTTTTATATCAGCTTTAGTTAATGAATTATAAAGAAGTGTGTTTTTTTTAGAAAAAATACTCTCACCGTACTAAAATATTTTATTTAAAAAAACTACAAACTGCACTGCACGCAGAATACTCCCACCTATCTAAAAATGTAAAAGTGAAGGTTCTACCCTACCACCTTCCAGAGTAATGAGTCATCAAAGTCAAAATTTTGTTTTTTTTAACAAAACTAGCAACTTTAACTTTTTCTTTTTTCCCCAAAAATACGTAGTTAGTCAATATTTTTTTTCCAAAATTGAAAAGCACGGACAATTTCCTATAAATAATGTCTAAAATTTTTGTGTTACGGCCTTTATTTTTTAAGATATTAGCAAATTTTGATGTTAAAGTTGGCTTTATTTTGTAGTTTGGTACTTTGGCACTTTGGTACTTTTGTATTAGAGCCCTAACACAATAGAAAATTTAATTTTAGCTCAAAGTTATACTAGGAGTGGATAGGTGGACATAAAAATCTTGCTAAAAAGATTTTTGCTTTTGACAGAGCCCCAAACTGCAAGTATTTCCAAAAATTCTATTGAAAAAGGCTTATTTCTTGAAGTGACTAATCAAAAGGTCGTATTTCTCAAAATCCCGATCAAAAGGGCATATTTCTAAACAAATAATTACAAAAAATATAGGGCACTAGCTGGGACCCGGTGCGCCTATGCTGCTCCCAAAAGCCAATAGTAGTAATCAGGTGATATGAATTTTAATATACAGTAGGAGAGTTTGAAAAAAGTATTTTTTTGGTATTTTTGATTTCAAATAACAAAATGTGAAACTATTAGGGATCTGACATTTTGATCGAGACAATAAAAACCATCCATTGACATGGCATTTTTCGAGATATGAATTTTCATACATTTACTACCTTAAAAACTCCCATATACCGATTTTAATTGGAATCGGAATACAATTCGCAAACTCGCCGGCCATATTAGTGGCGCCAGTTTGAATTTAAATTTTGATCATAAAATCGTTATTTGCTACCTTAAAAAACCACAGATACAGATTTTCATTGGAATTGGAACACAATTAGCAAATTCGTCGGCCATTTTGAATTTATAAGTTTTGACCACAAATTGGTTATTTGCGACCTTAAAAACCCCTAGATACCCACTTTCATTGGAATCGGAATAAAATTGGCAAATTCAACCATATTTCTGCGGCAATTTTGAATTTCGGTCATATTTCGGCGGCCATTTTGAATTTCGAAAATCGGGCTTCGAGGTGTATCATAGGAGACCTCCACGAAACTTCATGCCAAAATTCAAAGCTCTGCGATGATTTTCAACGAAGCTTATGAGGCCATCCTTCTCTGCGGCAGCGCCATAGAATGTATAGTCGTCACACTGCGTCTTCAAGCTAAGGTAAAATGGGGCCAAACGTTCGATTAATGAAGCTCACACCATTTACTGAGAAACTCGCCGAACACTACCTTTATAATCATTTATTAACTCCAAAACTACTAAGCTAGTACAACAACTATTAACTACTAACTACAATCAGGCCTATTGCCCACAAATATTACATTCAATGCTAACTGACTATTTTACTATGGAATTGGAAAAGGAACTGACATAATAAATTATTTTCCAATTATTTAAACAACGCAAAGACTACTTAGATTCTAATACATATTTCATAGTGTAAAGTGTTTGTAGGTTAATGCGTGTGACATGATGATGGCTCTGTGGTCGCTTAGAGTCGCCACAAGCTCTCCATGACAGCGCCATCTAGGAGTGGCTTTAGAAAGTAATAAAATAGCCAATGTTCTAAGATTGAATGTAAATAGCACATCGTTAAAATTTCATTAAGATCGGTTGCACGGTGTAGGAGCCTATAGCGATCATACATACACACATTCATTTTTATATATATAGATGAATGTACATTTAAATATATTTTAGCATTTTATTTATAGGAACAGGCATTTTTTCGATTTCTGTAAAGTTTGTTTATGATGGAAATACGCCCTTTTGAACAGACACTCCTCAATTTTCAAATTTATTCTAGTTTTATTGCAAAAGTGTGTTAAAACTGTTTTGTTTATTCTCTCGGAATGAAGAAATTTTTACTGCCAATAAAACCATTCGGCAAGTCTTGAGACGGTGAAAACCATAGAAATGCAGAATTATCGTCAGAAACAACCGCGAAAAGACCCCGTTCTGATGCATTAAGTTTTGAAAATCCGATCAATCAAAATATACTGTCATATCCCCTCCCATCGCAAAAAGCTACCTACGCCACTGCTTTTAACCATGACAAGACTGTCCGGGAGTCAATCCACAAATATCGTCTGTTTACCTTTACTTCATGATGGTCCATTATGTTTTGTGATACTCTTGCCCCGAGTAAAGCAGCTTGAAGCTCGAGTCTTGGTACAGACATTGGTTGGATTGGCACGACTTTAGCCTTCGATGCTATCAGGGTACAGCTTATCTTGTCGCCATATACAAATCTGAAGTACGCGACCGCTGCATATGCATCTTCGCTGGCATCAACAAATACGTGCAGCTGTACGTCATCACAGGCAGTCATTGGTGAACCCTCAAAATAATGTCGTGGAATCTGCAAGTTTTGCACAGATGGTAACAGCAAAACCCCTCTCCTCCATCTCCTAAAAAGCTCCTCTGGTATAGTTTCGTCCCACTGAGTACCAGCTCTCCATACGTCCTGTAAAGTGATCTTTGCGTATATCGTGAAAAAAGATAAGAAACCAAGAGGGTCGAATATAGACATAACTGCCCTCAGCATTTGCCTCTTTGTAGGATTAGCTTCTCCCACCAATACAGCTTTTTCAATTTTTACATATTTTAAGGAAAAACGGAAGACGTCAGTCGAGGGCGACCACCACAATACCAAAACCTTGTCATCGTCAAAGTACAGTTGCTCACTTCCGCCCAACTTTCCCATGTCCATTGGCGAATTATTCTTTTCCTCAAGAGACTTCAGCACTTCCATGGAATTCGACTTCCAATTCCGCATCTCGAATCCGGCTTTTTCATGAATAAATTTAATTTCTTTCACCAGCCTTATCATTTGTTCGTCATCATCCACACTATCCAACAAATCGTCGACATAATGATGACCAACTATAGCCGAAACAGCCCTTGGGTATTTATCTAAAAACTGGGAAGCGTTAGTATTTTTAACATATTGTGTTATGCTTGGGGAGCACGTAGCGCCGAATGTCAGAACTTGCATCACGTAGATATCCAAGTCTTTATTTCTGTTCCCATCACGCCATAAGAACCGTTGCGCGTGTTGATCCTCTGGCCTTACTCGTACTTGATGATACATTTCTCGGATGTCACCACAAATTGCAACTCTTCCTTGTCGGAATCCAAACAGGATGTGGACCAGATCAGTGAGTTGGTCTGGACCTTTCATCAACACACTGTTCAGCGAAATTCCATCCACCTCTGCAGCTGCGTCCCACACTAATCGTACTTTTGCCGGCTTATTTGGGTTTCGGACAATAAACGTCGGAAGATACCATACCAAACCGCTCTCAGGTTCTTCTTTACTTACTTTTCTCGCGTAACCTTTCTGCACTAGGTTGGATATTTGGTGGTTTATATTTTCAAGTAATGCTGGATCTTTTGCCGTTCTTCTTTCCAGGCACTCGAGTCGCCATGTTGTAGCTATTAGGTAGAGAAAAGTTGTTATATTTCCACAACAATCCTACCTCATAATGATTATTCGCTCGTCTTAGTGTTGATTGCAGTATTGTCAAACTTCGATCGTCCTCTTTGTTTACTAATTTGCACGGACTTTTCTGCCTTGCTAGAGTATCCAAAACGAACGATTCCTTTACTAGTCTTTGAAGATTTTCACACTCACACGCATGGAAAGAAAACTGCTGATGATTTGTGGAGGTGTTGTTGGCTTTTCCTGTTGTAGTTATCTGTCCCTGTATGGTCCATCCCAAACGCGTTTTTGTTGCTACGGGTTCGTTCCACTTTCCGTTTACTATCCGCAGTGGGGTTCCCAACTTCCAATTGTCCATGCCTATGAGTATTCTTGGAACTGCTCTATCATAGGATGACAAGGGCAATCCTTTTAAGTATGGATAGTTCTTGGTTGCGTCTGTTATTCTAATGCTTTGTTCCGGTAGTGTCAGGTCCTTTACAGTCCGCGCATCCTTGAGCCCATACCACAGGGCGTTGTCATTCCTGGATTTGATGCGTAGGGAAACCTTCCTTGAATCTGATTCTTCCCTCGTATGGTTTCCTCTCCATCTTAAGCAGAGGGTCTGTTTTACTCCTTCTAGATTTAAACTTTGGGCTAGCTTTTCTTCTATCAAAGTCAATGATGACCCTTCATCCAATAATGCGTATGTTTCTATGCAGCGCTCCTTTCCTTTTACAATTACTGGAACAATTCGTAACAGAACTGACGACTGCCTCTCGTTACCAACGTTGTGACATGCTAAGGCGGATGTTGCTGACTTCTGTTGAGTTTTTGGACCGTGCAGGATTGGATGATGTTTTAACTGACAGCCGTTTATATTGCAGGACGCCGCTCTGTTGCACTTTAGGAAATGATGCCTTCCTAAGCAACACTTGCATAATTTGAGCTCTTTAATGCGTTGCCATTTATCAGCACGTTCGAGCTGCTTGAACTCATCACACGCAAACATTATCCCCTTCTACTGTTTTCGCTTGATGGGTATGTAATACCCCTTCCCTGCGCCTTTCAACTTTTTCTGTTGTACAAATATTTGTAGTCACTGTACTGGCCGCTGTTGCTAGTATAAATAGCCACTCGCTAAAACTGGAAATATTCTTTTCGTCCAAACTAAGACTGTGCATTGCCCAGTTTAATTTCATGCTGCCTGGTAATTTTTCCACTATCTCGTCCAGTAACAACGGATTGTTATTATGGGGCTTTAAGCCACAGGCATCTATGGTGGAACTTTAATTTTTAACCACTAAGGCATAACTTATGATACTTTCTAGCCGGTCTTGTTTGGGGGCTGGTTGATTCCTTATTTGTTGTATCAAATTTTTTATTATCAACTCAGGGCGTCCAAATAACATTCGTAATGTTTTAATTATCTCAGGAACTAACGCTGGAAGCAGCAATTGAGATCTGACCATTTCCAGTGCCTTTCCTCGCAGACACTTTTGTAACCTTAACAAATTTTCTACGTTGCTGTAACCACATGTTGTTGTGCTATTTTCGAAAGCACTAATGTAGATATGCCATTCTTCTGGTCTCCCACTGAAGCTGGGTAGATCCTTAGGAACACAATTCCTTGCCGCTATCTGGGTCGTGGTTGCTCCCATTGATGAGTCAGGTAATAGTTTTTCTTCTTTTATAAACTTCGGGGGGCGGCCTATCCTGGTTCGTGGCGTCTGTTCCTTCGGAGCTTTGCACTTTTCGCAACACCAATCGATAAACGCTATAGTGCTATCCACACCGGCACATGTGAAATGGTACCATTGGTCGCATTTGTCGCACTGAACCATGTCATCCGTGTCTTCATTCTTGCATGATAAACAGTTTCCCCGACCGTCTCCTCTGTCCCCTCGTGTTGTTTTTCGCTTCCATCCGCCATTTTGGAGATGATTTTACGAAATAATTCGAAATAATTAACGAAACTGAATTACATTCGCTACTATACTCAACAAAACGCGTTTTCCCGAGCAAGAAATTAAAAAACGCGTTTTCCCGATCAAGAAACTACTGAAGCTCACGTATAAAGTATTTTAAAGAATGTTGTCACTAAAGTTTTAAGGTCGTTCGCCCTTTTGACGCAATACCAATTCTTTTTATGTAATTAAAAGTTTATTGTACAAATTAAATAAAGTTCAATACAATGTAAAAAATTAAGTAATTAATGAATTATAAAAAGCGATACGCTTTAAATCTGTCGGCAACACCACCTTTACAATAATATTGTGATTGACTATGCATGGCATAATTATATGTTATATGTCAACCTTCGTATGTCAATATACTGTAAAATACTATTTTTTTTTAAATTCAATATACCTACTTGCTCTACAAATACACCAGTTGAGCTCAAACTAGAAATGAAATTTGTCAGTTCTCTTGTTAAGAAAGCATTATCCCTGTAAGGCATCATGAGATTGATTTCCAAAGGATAGGCTGAATCACCTGCTAAATGGTAATCCACAGGTCTTGTAGTTTATATTGGGTGCATGCCGAGTTGGTGCTGGGATGATTTTGTGGTACTGTTCTTCGGGGAGGGGTGTTCGAGCCAAATCTCACGGCATCTCACCAAGGGGGGAGGGGAGGTTGAAAAATCGCCAAAAACGCCTCACGTAATTTATGGACGACCCTGAAGACCCATAAAAGTAGAAAGTAATTTGTAGATTACAAAGGGTCTTGAAGCAGCTTCCAGGTAGGCACTTCGCGCAGCTGCCAGGCAGGTATAAAAATCGAGCATGGTCGCTTGAAACGCTGTATCTTCTTTAGTTTTGCTCCGATTTACTTGGAATTTTGACACAATAGATACTCTCGACATGTTGTACATTCAGAAAAAATTAAAAAAAATGCGTTTTAAAACCTTACCCCCCTCCGTCCTTAAGAAGACTCGTGTGACCTTGGAGCTTCAAAATATGCTGAAAATTTTGACATTCGTACCCATTATAATACCTTCCCTATACTGGGATGTCAATAAAATAAAACATAATATACGGGTCTGGTAATCAAACCAACAAGTCTCCTGACATCCTTTCTACTGCGCCCAAACAATTCCTTAGCCGCGTTAAGAGACGGCACAGGAAGGAGCCAGTTAGAGTTGGCCAAACCAGGCAGCAGTGTTCTGTGTGTTTCATCAAATCCGATCAGCAAGGACCCTGTTCATCAAACTAGTAGCCCCATTAGCTGGTTCCGGACCGATGAATACAATGTCAGAGCCTTGTCTAGCCAGGGCATCCACCTTTTAATTGGGCCATAAAAGTCCCACAAGCATGGTAGAAAAGAGAAGCTTTATACTCAAAGAGACTCCATATCAGGATAAAAAGCACCAAAAATTACCCACTGCCATGCAGTTCACGACACTATGATATTTACATCTTGGCTTGGTAGACTTTAAAGGGTGAACTCCTTCTCACCTACTGCATTCGTTCTCTTCTTTTCTGGGGTTGCCCAGCATCCATTGGGCCTTTCCACACTAGTATTCTTGCAGCAGTATTCAAACCGGTTTTTTTAGGAAAGGGGTAAGAGAATCAAGAAGAATTCTCTACAAAAAGTGATTGGAGAGAAACCTATTTCTCGTGCTTAAACTCACTAACACAATTAGAGAAACAGTTTGGGGGTCAAAAACCTCAAGCACTCAATTCGAAATGATCAGAAAACCACACGCACACATTCAAGTACTTAATCAGAATATGAATGCTTACGCCGATGCAAGAATACGGGTTGGGAAATCTCGGTTGTTGTCAACCCGGTTTGCATACTGCAGGAAGAATACTAGTGTGGAAAGGCCCATAGGTAGGTAACAACGTAACCATTTAAAGGTTGTAGTAGGAGATTGCAAGTGAGAGGTGAGAGAGGTCATATCGTACCCGTAGGACTTGTAAGCTTACAGAAGTACTGAAATGAGCCCTTACTAGTAAGGGGTAGGCCTTACCATACCCCTTACAGAAGTACTTATTTTTTCACACGATGTCATAGGAGGCAAGGCCTTACTTTTTATTTTCCTTAGGGTAGTTACATAAGTACTTACCTTTGAGTACGTACAGAACTGCTCATCGATGAGCCCTTATATAACGCATTACAAGAGAAGGCAGATGGTAAGGGGTAATCCAGAATTCGACCCAACGAAGTTAGAAATTTACCCGATGACTCATTTGTTTTCGTTTTTTTTAATGGTATTTGAGTCATCGGGCAAATTTCTATAACTTCTTTGGGTCTAATTCTGGATTACCCCTTACCTTCTGCCTACTCTTGTAATGCGTTATATAAGGGCTCTTCTAACACCTAAGAAAATATGAGTACCCCTTACCAGATAACTACTTATAACAGTGCTCCATCGGTAAGTGCTACTTAGATTTCCTACTGGGTAGGATCCACCATCAGGTTGCACGCACATCACTCGCCATAAAGCGCCCATGATGATCAATGATTACTGTGAAAGAGTGTAGATGTTTTTTAGCAATAAATGGTTTAAGCCACACGGCGCGGTGCGAATATCTTTCAGCGGTTTCTGTATGAAAAATAAATCTGTGATTCGCACCAGGTTAATATTAGTGGTTTGCTTTGGAAATCCTAAAATATTTATAAAACCCTTCTTCATCACTTTGTAATTCCCTAACAAGTTTAGGAAATTAGCCTAACCGCTTCCTTTTCTTTATTATCGGATGTTGCCAGTGTTTTCTTACTTTCTTCTGCTCGTCATCAAATGCATTTACAAATAACAAAAGTTTGTTATCCGAACTACAGCTCATTTTTAGCAAAGTAATTAACTTTAATAACTAACTAATTCACTATGAAATCATTTTTAATTTGGACACAAAATTGCTATTCAAAGCGTTCATTATATGATCTGATCAAAACTTGAAAGCGCAGAAAAACGCCGCGCCTATTAATCATGATCAACCTATTAATATGAAGTAAAATTATTACTTTGATTAGATGTAAATAATTCATATTTAAAATTTTGCGTTATGTATTTAGCACATTTCTAGTTCTAACTTGAGGAAGTTGCTTTATTTATACAATTATTAACACTTATTAAGCTTCGACAGAAAGTATACTAAAGCAGTTTTTATGTTGTAGTCCACTTTATATACTTTGTATAACTGTTGATTGTTCTCTATTTCTGCCTAGCTAATTTGCATGTTAAAAATAAAAATTCACATTTAATTTGTACTTTCTATTGGTTTTTTATTTATAATTTTCAGACCTCCAACGGTACGATCGATTTCGCTAAGTGAACCTTCTGTTGGGCGTCCTTCCACCTCAAATAACAACATAACCGAACTGGATGTCCAAAATAACATATCAGCACTAGATGTCGAACCAGTAGTGGAACCAACTACTAACATAACAATTATTCAAGTTTCAAATCCGCTACCAGTTAACAAAACACCAGAAATATTCAAATTTCCACCACCTGAAAATTTAAGTATTCATGAAGAATATAAGAGCAATGTACAAATAATTCCGTCCAGTTTGAGTACAATACCAGTGAATACCCCGAATAATCAATACTCATCAGCTGTCAAGAAAAATAGTGAAAGTGCTGTGGAAAGTTCGCAAGTTACAAAAGTACATGTTACAGGTAAAAACTTAGATACTTCGTATGGGAATATATGTCCGAGTTCATCAACGAGTTCTCCTAAAATACCGAAAAAAATAATTTTATCAGCTAATACGTCCGGAATCACTAACATATCAGTTAATAATGACATCAATCAATTGGTCACTACATCTTCAACGCATTACGAGAAAGTATTTCTTACTTCAAGTATTCCAATAGCGGCTCAATTAACCAGTGATTCTACTTCTCCCGCATCGAGGCATGCACCAAATCTACAACGTAATGATGCTAGTCAATCAGATTTACCAATCAATTTGAGTCGGTTACGGAATAAAAATACATCAGTTGAAATTAATCGTAATATCACTAATAATAAGGCAATACCTTCAACATCAACAGCAAACTCATCTGTTCGCCATCGTAAATCTCCTGCCGTAACAAGAAGAAAAGCGCAATTACCTGATGTTGGACAAGAAAATTCACCACCACCATTAACTAATAGGCCTTTACTTACGAGAGGAGCAACTGAAGCTGTGATAACTGCGCGACCAAGTCGCATTGATATGAAGAAAACTAGACCCCGAGGACCAAATAATAATGCCGAGTCCCATAATCCCGTGGATAGAACTAGATCAGAATCTTTAGAACAGAGAAGACGTAGCTCCTCTACTTCAGATGTTCAAAGCCCTCGACAGAAGCATGGAAATTCTGATGCACGATCCCGCGGGCAGCAACCAATGCAACCAATACGCCTTGCGCAAGAAAATGCTATAGTGAATGCGTCTAAAAGACTTACACTACGTGAACAACAAGTGCTTCAATTAAGACGTGAAATAATGCATCCAGGTGGTGTACGTTTGAAATTAAGACGAAAGGATTGCGTGGGATCTATTGCGTGGGTAGATGCTTTTGGTGCTGTTTGGTAATTTTTAAAACATTTAGTTGCTTTTCAGTCTTTATATTTTCTTCTCTTAAGGGTTGCTGGTTGGAAGCAGAAAGATCACCCAATGCTTTATAATGCTCTACACATTGGTGACCAGCTTATTTCTATTGCTGGAATCGCGATTAGCTCTGCAGCAGAAGCTAACAAGATTATTCGCAATACTAATACACTATTTGTATGTTTTGAATCATTGAATAAAATATTTTTAATGATATCCTTTTTTACTAGCTCGAAATACTCATAAGAAGAATTCCTTTCGGAAGGGTGTATGCAATAAGAAGGGAATTGGAAGGACAATGCTTGGGATTGATACGTGATGGAAACACGGCAACTATTGTAGACGTTGTACCTAACAGCTTAGCAGCTCGACATGGTCTGCCACCTAAGGTATTAAAAAATTAATTGTGTTTTTCTATTTAACCTTTATGTTGTTTCGTTACATGTCGGTTTGTGATTTATTAGCATGTTTGTTTTGCGCTATAAAATTCCATATAAAAAGAAATTTTATTTTATAAATTTGGCAGAAGTGAGCCCCAATCAATGTCACAATTTTTTTATATAAATTCACAGCACTTGAAGTAATTGCAATATTTCGGTGCCTGCCTGCGATATAATACACTACATTGAATTTTGTGATGTATCATCCAGCCCAAGTACCACTAAGCCTGACCTAGACGAGCGTGCACTACGGGCGTTTTCTCCCATTTGTCTTTCAATCGCGCATCATCAAAATCTATTAAAAAAATCACCCAACAAAACAAAAAGACCTGAACGGACAGTTTAATAAGTAATACAAAAAAATACTCGAATAATCAAAAATATTCTATGTGTAGACCTTTGATTGAAAAAACCGACTTTCCGAGTCTGTTTTTTCGTAATCAATATGTTTTTGGGGGCCATTTGGAGCAATGGAAAAATTTTAAATCGACTTTTTTTACTTGTACGTGATAGTACAAGTTTTGAAGAAACTTTTAAGCTATCGAATGTTCCTCTAAAAAAATCCACAGACCAAGAGGAGCGTTTTTAGAAGAATGCCTTTTTTCCAAAAGTAAAATTTCAAGGAAAGTTTTCAATATTTCGCAAAAAAAAATAAAACTGTTTTTTCAGCTAGCAAGGAGCAATATTTTTACCAAATAACAAGTATCTAATTTGCGTTAAAAAAAAGTTATTAACAAATTAAAAAAACGTGATTTTTAACGGGTTTTTCCATTTTTCTCTATATTTTGTGCCCTAACCTATAACTCAATATATATCAATCGAAAGATAATTTGAATACCTACAACTTTATAATTTGATTTATTTCGAGCCGAGCTCAAGTTTTTTTTATTCGCTAAAAAGCGCTTTTTACACTTTCCGCAATTTTTTAGGTTAGGTTCGCCATTCCAAATTAAAAAAACAAAAACGCTATCTTTTTTAGATTTTTTTCCCTATTTTATCATATTTTTTGTTTCCTGTTGGCAATTATAGCAAAAATAACATTGGGTTATTGTAGATTGATTGGACTAGGCCTTTTTTGGGTTTTCCAAAAAAAAATATCGCACCTAAAACGTGAAAAAACAGATTTCGCTATTTTTAGCTTTTTTTCACTTACTCCCCGGGACCTAATTTATCCAAAACATATTCATATAATTCCTACGATTTTTCTCTTAATTATAGCGTTATCGCAAGGTAAATTTATTTTAAACAAAAAACTATCTCTCCTGGACTGAAAGTAGGAGATTACGAAGCACGATTTAGAAAGAACAGATAGACAACAGAATGCCGGGCAGAAAGCATTAATGTGCATTTTCGCTTTGTAGAATACAGAGAGGTTTGCAACAACAAGAGTGAAACGGGTTTACCGAAAAAGTTAATAGAACTGTGCAAAATGACTGCAGAAGTGTGTAGGACACAAGTGAGAATACGAGGTTGTAATTCAATGAGCAAGTTCACACGATGCCAAAAGTGTGTTGAGTAAAACCGGTTTTATTCGTAAATTTCTTCCGTTCCCTCCCCTCTCTCATCTATAAAACCGGTTTTACTTGCGACGAGTGACGACGAGATAGGAACAGCTCCGATTTCCGCATATCATGCAAATAATGTTGAAAACCATCAGGACTATCCAAATTTAATGTTTGTTCGTCCGAAGAAATCACACATCTCATTCGCTCTTCCAACTTGAATGAGCTCTGGCTTCCCTATGATGTTGAAGCAAGCATGGTTTTTTCTGCAGTTTTTTGGGGGGAATATTTGGGGTTTGCTTAATTATCCTTCCAAGTGTCCAAACACAAGGTGAAACTCCAGCTTTCTCCTTTATTTTCCGAGCGATTGAGGAGGAGTTGGACACTCAACGTAAAATCGACCAATGATATCGCTCTGTTATCGCCTTGCGGTGCGCCCCTTTCGATTTTGCCCATAATTTTCGGGATCTTATAAAAAAATATTAATTGTCCTAGAATTTGATCCTCGCGATTTCCATGTTGGAATAATTTTCTTTTTTAAATGTCAGTTTTTTGCCGATTCCTTGTTCGGTTAGACTTCTACCACGTCCCATGTTTTTAATTTTGCACCCAAAAAATTTAAAATAACTTTAAAACAAGTAAAAATCAAATTTAATAAAAATTCCTAGTTTTTACAGCACTTTTATGTTATAAATAACTGAAAAAAACTGATGAGGGTAATCAAGTGCTCCTCTTTCAAAACACGTAAAATGCAAAAATTTGGATTTCCCGTTACCTTTTTTTCTTTCAATCATTTTCATTATTAGGAACTGTGAATTACGGACCAGAAATAATTTAAAATATGGTTAGCACGAATAGAGTCATTGCAGCAAGTCTCACATCAAAATTTCAAGTGAGGGTAATCAAGTGCTCCCTAGTGTATGTATACTTAAATAGAGATCTTACGATAAAAGCATTAGCAAATTAGTAATTTTCAGTGCGTTAATTCATATTTTAATTCGTGTTAGTAAAATATAATATAAAATAATACTTTTTTCTAGGCACAATCCTGTGATGGACTATCGCTTACATTTTGGATTTTAACAGAAGTAAACGGAAGACCCTTGAATTTATTTTTTAAAGAAAATGAAGTTAGAGATCGCTTAAACTCCGTTGGTCGTGACATATCTATATTAGTTCAACCAACGGATTTAGTAACGAAATTAAAAAAACAATTAAAGTCTTTACGTAGTTACAAAGATTATATTGTGCAATGACTCATAATTTTGTTAACATAAACTTGAATATACATATAGAATTTATCATAAATTATAATGTTAACATGTTTTTTTAGAAAATTAACAACTAGATAAATTACACTGCGCAGCAGAGAATAAAAACATTGCGTCAGTGACAATATGCTTCCTAAGGCTGTTACTTTACTTCATTCATGTGTTGTTTAAGTTTATTATAAACTAAACACATTCATATAAAGCTATTTTATATAGATATATATTATATATTTACTTAAGCACCCTAAACTAAGCACTAAGTTGTAATTAACATTCGAACAAATCAAACTACAAAAGTGATATTTTGTATATGAATTTTTTATGTATTTCTCATATAGGAACTAAAGACACTTCATTATTATTACTAACAAAATAAAAGATTCATTTCCGAATGAAGTATGTATTTTGATTGTTTCATTTTGATTTAATGTAGAAAAAGTCAATTATCAATCGGGAGCCCGCATATCGTCAAAATTTCCGCATCCACAATTTGAGTGCGAACACCAACGACATGGGCAACGAGTCATATGAATGGCAGAAGGTAAGAACTTTGCCGTTGCTTTGACTTGGGGCCGTATTTGGTTTCTCGAATCGATATCGACATCTGTCGATAAATGAAAACTGGCATTTGGCAACACGATATCGACAAAGTTATCGTCTGTTTACGTGTCGATAAAGACGTTTGACGTTTATTAAAAAGCTAAATTTATGTATACAATAAACTTTTAGCAATTTCTATTTTAATTAAATATACGTGGTTTGCTGCACTTGGAGTAATATCACACAGTTTGATGGTTTTTATGACAGCGCTTATCTGTCGATTTGGTCGTAATGCCAAATATGAAACTTAGAGAAAATCGAGAAGCTTTTTATGTCGAGTCGATTCATCGACTCGAGAAACCAAATACGGCCCCTGATCTACACGACACGTTTTTTGCCGCATAATGCTGTAAACATGCTAAGGGCGACGGCGAAACTATTTTCCTCGGCGACTGTCAAAAACGAATAGAATACACGGCTTATATATGAAGGCGCACAATCTGCAGACGACTGCGAAGGCGACGTCGCCGAGCGTGGCTACCGAATCAATCCAATTTCTATTTCGTAGCCGTCGCCTGTCAAAATTGAATGGGCGCAGTGGCATGGGGTTGTGTTGCTATTCTCGTGTGTTCCTGTGTGCGTGTGTAGCATGCGGCTTTCCTAGATGATTATTCCGGTGTGTGTTTTTTAATTTGTGTCGCCGTCGCTCTTAGTGTGTGCACACAAGAAATCTCGTCGGGCCATTCGCCGTGGCCGAGGAAAATAGTTTCGCCGTCGCCCTTAGCATGTTTACAGCATTAAGCACGAGTTTTTGGGAGAGGGAATCTGAGGGACCGAGAGGGACTGCCATCACGGGTATACCACTCACAGCAGACGTTTTCTTGTATTTCTTTTCTCCCTTTTTCGTCATACAAACACACACACATACAAACATCACCCTGTTAATGCACAACAATATGTCATTTTTGACGCACGTTAAAAACTTCATCGTATAAACCTACAGCGGTGGGCACGCACGTAACACAAAAGAGAATTATTGACAAGGCAGAGCAAAAAAGGTGTCGTGTAAATCAGGTCTTTGCTAGTATAGATCTTTTCAAACGTCGTGACATCTAGCGCAGATTGGGGTAAAAAGCTCTTAAAAATGTTTAAAAGCTCGAGATAATTTTTCTTCCTCTCTGATTGAGAAATTAAACTCCAAAAAAGAAGGCCAAAGGCGTACGCAAAAGAATTGTCAGCAATTCACATATAATTTCTGACAACTTGTTGTAAATATTACGACGACTGTTTTTTTATGAGAGCTTCTGTATATACCACAGTGACTTAAAAAATCTCAACCGAAAAACGAAATTTATATTTTCCCATTTGAATAATTGGTAGAAATTTGAAGATTAAAGATAAATATTACTTAACCGTAAATAAAATAAAAATGCGAAGGAAGTATTTTAAACATAATTTATTTAAAAGGAAACACTTTTCTCATTAAAAGTGACTTTTTATTTTTCTTATAATTTTGTGACCCATTGTATATTTTAAAAAGTGAGCGGAGAATTGACTCCTCCTTATCAAGCCACTTGCTGTATGCTGTGATTTAATCAGTCGCGACTGCGTACTCGACTTGGGAGGTATATTTTTCCGGCGGGTTAATGATTATTTAAAAAATTTACAAATTATGAATGAAAAGCGTCCTTTTTTATATATTTTTTAATTTTCAGGATTTTGTATTTTACATATTTGCTACAGAAATAATTTGTAGCAATTTCTATTAAAAAACTAGCGCGTGTACCCAGTGCATGTGAAAGATGTGAAACATCTTTGGCGATCTTTATCTTTCTTTAAATTGAATAATTAGTAAGAATAAAGGCCATTTTACATCCCAAACGCAAAGTGGAAAAGCAGCTCTGGAGCTCTTTTATCCCACAGACAGCGTTTGGGATGTAAAATGGCCGTAAGTTTTATAGTCACTGATAACTTCGCTGGAATTTTCTTACATCGCTAGCATACAATGAAAGAAAATTCCAGCGAAGTTCTTGCATTAGTTGCGTATTATTATTATACTACAAAATACAGACATTTGATAATACAACAAAATGATTTCAGTTCAAAACTGTCTTTTCAAAATTTTAATTTATTCATACAAATATATTACATATTTAGTTTATCGCTTTCATGAAGCCTATAAATCCAGCCAGAAGACTATAATTATCGATTTCGTTACTCCCTCTACGTAAGCTTTGGTAGCCGTATGGTTAAGGCGGGCCGCACACTTGTGCGACATTTATTGCATTGAGATAAATGCCGCAGTGCGGTAATTACTGCAATTCAACAAACATCACATGATCCCATTTGAAAAGCACGCAGAATGCAGTTACTGCCGCACATCAATGCGACCAATTGAAATATTGCGTTGCAACACCAAGGAGATATCGCAAAGAGATAGAAACGTCTTCCTTCAATGCAATATTTACAGCGTGTCGCATTGCGATTTGGAAATTTGACTTCATGGGAAGTGTTTTTTGCAAAATTAAAAAATGAGTTCAAAAAAAAAAGAAAAGGGAAGATCCAATTTATTTAAAAAATACAAAAATACAGGCATTTATCTTCACTAGAACTCATTTTGTTATATTTACAGCATCACACCTTGTGGTAAATGTCGCATAAATATACGGTTTCTAATCTCAATGCAGTAATTACCGCATTGCGGCATTTATCTCAATGCAACAAATGTCGCACAAGTGTGCGTCCCGCCTAAAATGTAGGATCGGCGCCAGGGGCCGAGTCGTGTCGAGGGTTCGAAGCCTGAGGGATGGGCTTTTTTTTTAAAATTTGAAAGATTCAGAAGAAAGGAAAACACTCCACTAACAATTTTAATTTTGGGTGACGCTTGTTTGGTATAATTGGAATCGCCTTCGGAATTATATTACCCTTGTCCAAAAGTCAAAAATTCGTAATTATTTCAAAATTTTGAATTTAAGAACGACAAATACATTGCATAGAAATTTCAAAGGATTTAAGAACATATTTTCAATTATTTAAGAAAACACCATCCATCCATTCATCCATTTAGTTAATATGCCGTATTTTCCTAAAAAATTTAGTAATTTTTAAATTTTGACAAGAAATTTTTTTTCTGTGTAGGGAATATTTGCGTTGAAATTGCAATATTTGCAGGGAATTTCAAGAAATTATTATGGCTTACAATTTAAATAGCATCGGATTTGTTTTAAATATTTGAAATAACAATTTCATATAAAATATTTTTATGGGACCAACATGAATATAGCACCATTTTTATAGCAACGAATAAAAATTAGTTGTGATAACTAAAATGTTTTAATTTTTAGCTGCCGCTATACTTACAATCAAAACAATAGACTGACGGTTGTGCATTATTGTGCTACGAAATAGAGATTAGAGATATATGAGTGGATAATTTTATAACTCAAATTTTTAGATGAAAAGTCCGCCCATTAAAATTTTTTATAGGAAATCAATTAAATTAAGCTAAAATATAATCATTTTCATTAATCGGTTGTAACTTCCTGGCATTCTGTCCTTTTACAGACAGGATTCTAAGAAATCCGAATGCTCCATCTAAATTTTATTTTTATTAAGTTATTGTAGTTAAGAAATTTACTGTAGTTGTGCAATTTACATTTAATAGTAAGAGTCCTTCTAAGTACTTTTAAACTCTTATGCACTCCTTGCTTTATTATACCTTTTTGGAAATAATGTTAAATAAAAACTTTGAAATATAAATTAAATAAAAATTCGAATGCTGAGATAGAGAATTGAACCCTGCGACTTTTTCGGAATCAACGTCGAATATCATACACTCAACCAAGTCGTCCATTCTAGGATTCTTGGTTTGTCATTGTTTTAGAATCGTTGCAAACCACAACAACAATTGCATTAAGCCAAGCGTTGCAACCTTGAAAAATTACTCTCAACGCCCGCAAAGATGTTTCACATCAAAAATACGCAATTTGGGTTTTTAATACTTTGATACTAGGATTGTTGACGTTTTCCGTCAGTCACATGCGCGCTTGTGGGGGGGGGGGGGGGGGGGTTGCGTTCAGTGTTGCCAACTTTATTAGCAGCAAAGCGCTAGAATTTAGCGCCAATTTAAATGAAAGAGCGCCAAAATTTAGCTCCAATTTAAATGAAAGAGCGCTAAAAGATTGAGCGCTCTATTTTAATGAAACGGTCTAACTATAGGGCATAATTTTTTGCAGTTTTATGATGCTGCGTGAATTCTAGAAACACGTTTATGTGCAGTTAAATAAAAAAACATTTTTTTAATATTATTCTAACTTTTCATTACTTTACGTTAATTCTAATTTCAAAAAACGTAACAATTCATCGATTTCCATTGCATATCATTATTGTTGTAAGAGTTTAAAATTCCTATCCTTTCCACGATGGCAGCTTTTATTTGTAAGCGATAAGCCAAATCTAATGTGTAAAATAGCTTCCAACATAGGTAATATTTCTATTTCTCAATTTTGTTTTCACTATAATCATTTGACTGAATACTCTTTCAATATCGGCATTTGAAAAAGGTAAGGAGAATATCGAGCTCCGCAACATTTTTAAAAGGATTGATGCCTGTATAGCTCACTGGTATGAGCTGGACTGTATGTTTGTATGTAGGAGATTAGGATTGCACAACCTAATCAATTTAGTAGCAGTTTTTTTAGTTTGGAATATAATAATACACTCGGAGTTACTTGGTTAACTGATTTTTAATTTTCAACAGCTTAATTTATATTGTACAACAATATGCTAACTAATCATTTTTGTCATATAAATTTTTATCCCTTAATGATCACCATAATAAGTCAATAAGTTATTGACTTGTTACGTGGTTGCGGTGACCCACTAATTATTATTTATAATTAGTCAGCATCCCACATGAATGGCTTTGCCGCGTGAGGCATATTTATAATTTTGTTTGCCGTGCAAACATTTTGCCCAGCCGAGGCTGTTTCGCGGGGTTCAGATTTTCTGCGGATTGTTGTATGCTGGATGAACTGTTGATGCCCTCCTGCAGATCGCCAGTGGTTATGTGGTGTTGTTTCAGGGTCCAACGGTGCCTAGGCCGGCATTTCCATACAATTGCGATGATCGCTATGGTGAGCAGGACAGATCCTGCTGTTGTGGTGGTGTGGTGTCCGATTGTTTTCCATGTTGATGGCTGAACTTGTAGGCCATCTGGATCGTGGATGACGCTGCTGAATGTGTCGGATGTCTTTAGAATCGGGTTTGGTCGGTTACTGGTTTGTTATGTAACCCGGTAAGGTTGTATATCCCAGTCATGTTGAAATTCATCGGCTTTAGAAATTGTTTCAATCACACAGTCCTGAGTTGTCTGCAGGATTCCGACGCCATTCAAGGTAACATCTTCCCGTTGCCCGTTGCATTTAATGGCGGCCGCTGTTGGTGAGTCGGCGATAAATAGCCAGGTGTTCGCCAAAAAGAGATGTTTCCACATGACGGAGTGAATTTTCAGTTGGCTTAGTGGGCACTCCTGCTTGTTGTGTCGTTGGTATATTTCATCGATGATACAATTTGGATTTTGCACTAGGTCACTTACAACTGCGGGTGTGCATATTTTGGAGTATTTTTCTAAAGATACGCAATTTCTCATTTCTTCTTCGGTAATTTCGAAATATCTTTGATTATTATACTCTATCGCCAGAATTGCTGATGATATTTGTGGCGTGACGTATGTATTGTTACTTATGCGCTGAGGAATTGGTGTTGCCTTAATCAAGTCAAATGTATCAGCATCCGTTATATGGAGAAATCCAAACATCTTAACATTTGTATCGGCTATGGATATTTCCATATCAGTCCCTGGTTCTGGAATGATTCTTAGATTGGATGGCATTTTGAGTGCTGCTTGATTTGTAATTTCTGCCAATTTGCTTGGAGTTATGAAGTCCATAACGTTTCCTTTACCATAAACTGCTTGTAGTATTTTTACGTAAAGCTGTTTTAAGGCTTCCAAGATATCGTTGGCAATCTGGTAAGCTGCTAGTATTTGTGTGGTGACCTTATTACTGTCAATCTTGTCATACTCGGTCGCAAGGCTTCCCACTACTGTGGTTATGTTTCTGATGGCATGGCGAAGATCCTTATCCAGTACTTTTTGTGTTCCTACGAACGTTGTTCTGTTATCACTGTATATGTTTGAAACAAGACCTCTTCTAGATGTGAATCTTCTAAATGCTGCTAAGAATGCCTCCGTGGTCATGTCTGTAACCGCTTCGATGTGAATGGCCTTTGTAACTAGACATACAAAACTGCTATGTACCCCTTTTGGGATTTGCTTCCTCTTCCTTTGGACATTCTTATCTGAATAGGCCCTGCGTAATATAGTACCGTGTGCGAAAATGGTTTCGCTGGTGTTACTCGTGCGGCCGCGAGTTCACCCATAATTTGTCACTGTTTGTCCTTTGTGCCTGCAGCAAGTAATGCATATGTTCAATATTTGTCGTATTTTGCTTTTTATATTGATTATGAAGTATCTGTTTAATTTTCGCGTAAACTCAAAGTAAATTTCTATATATGCCGGCACGCAGCCCCACAACCCCAGCGCTCAGTGGTCAATAAAAAAGAATATAAGCAACAATATAATTCTAGTTTATTAACTCTTTAAATTGTATACAATTACTTCAATAATAACACGTTAATATAAATTCAAAACTTCAAATATAATTTAACTTCAAATTATTTAGTTCAGATTATAATCACTTCAGTAAAATTCAAATTTCTTTTTTTTTTTTAATTCAAAACAACTTCAATAAAAAAGAGACAATTTCAATTACGACTAAAGTCAAAATTCACTCCAAAAGAAAAAAGGGAAGTACAAAAAAATATTCAAAAAAAATTTATAATATCAATTATAATGGTCAATCACCATACCACCATCAGAAAAAACAATAAAATAATTTTCAATATAAATCAATTATTTAGTACTCACCTGGTCAAAATAGCAGATAAAAGGTAGGGGGAAGTTTAAGGGATTTGTTAAAATAAATACCTTGTTATTACAAGGTTGGAAATACTATCTGGTATCAATACTCTACAAGATAGATCTCAAGGTTATGAAATAGTGATATTTGTATCAAACGCTACAATTATACTAATTTCAATAAATAGCTATTACTTGTATCATAACTCTACAAGTTTGACTATTTGAAGTTAGTAATTTAATGAAACCTTGTATCAGACGCTACAAGGTTCAATTGGGGTTAGTAGATGTAGTTGAAACTTGTATCAAAAAACTCTACAAGTTCAATTACTTGGTTAAGTAATTTGTTAAACCTTTGTATCAAGAGCTACAAGGAATAACAAATAAAGTTAGTAAGTTTCCGGTTGAAACTTGTATCACAAAGTCTACAAGTTCAACGGTCTGATTATTAAATTATTAAATAAAGAAACCCTGATATCAAAGCGCTACCAGGAATAGAAATTAGTAAAGGTCGTTATACTTGTATTAACGGCTACGAGTATAACGAACCAACTTGGGAAATATAAAGGGAAGGAAAAAAAATGTGGACGGATATTACCTGCTGCTGCGACGGCTAAACCCAGAGAGAGCGAAAAATTCAGCAAGCAACAATTTTGTTCACTTGCGAACTTGAATAACGGTGTAAACCGGTTTGGTTGATAACAACCGAAGTGGGGAACGTCATTTGTATGTGTGAATGTGATTGCGTTTGTGATTTGTTAGTGTGACCATCTTCAATTTTTAATTGAGTGATTCTTTGAGTAAAAATTAAAACCTTTTCTTTCTAACAAGGGAACTCCCTTTGGTGTCAAGCGCGCAGAGCTGGCTTATATTTTTTTTTCTGGTTCTTCTTATCAAAACAAAGCTAAAAATGCATATCACAACCCCTACCTTGTTGATATTTTTTTTATACCGATTTTTTAATTGTTTACTTTTAGAATAAATTGCCATTTTAAAGTAAAAATACAAACTGTTCTAATTTTTCCATAACTTCTTCCAAACCTGCCGAGTTACAGATCAAATTGAAGCTCGAGATTTGGAATTATCAAATCTATCATAAATAAATTTTTTGTTGCTTACCAGAGGGCGCTGTCTTGTCAAAAAGCAAATAAGAAAGAAAAGCGCCCTCTAGTGAGCAATAAAAAAATTATTTATGGCAGATTTGATAATTCCAAATCTCGAGCTTCAATTTGATCTGTAACTCGGCAGGTTTGGAAGAAGTTATGGAAACATTAGAACAGTTTGAATTTTTACTTTAAAATGGCAATTTATTCTAAAAGTAAACAATTAAAAAATCGGTATAAAAAAAATATCAACAAGGTAGGGGTTGTGATATGCATTTTTAGCTTTGTTTTGATAAGAAGAACCAGAAAAAAAATATAAGCCAGCTCTGCGCGCTTGACACCAAAGGGAGTTCCCTTGTAAGTGAGTTTTGAGCTTATGTAACTTAAAGCTAATTTGATGATCTAATTCAACCAGCATATTATTATTAGGGTTGATTATGTTGAGGTAATCACCATTTATCAACCATAGCCATGCAGGGAGACTTCAGGTTGCTTAGTTGTTTTTCTTGTTGTCTGCTCATGTTGTTGATTCTTTGTCCATCTTGATGACCTTTCTCCATGTATCATTTGTTCTGTCGTCCTAAATTTTGAACCTGTTAAGGCTGTAATAAAAAATGGTAGTTAAAATGCCCTACTGTGGCATGGTAATCAACCAATTTCCAAACATACTCCCCCCCTTTGAAACACGGCGGACGAGTTTCAAAAAATAAATAAACGTACGGGAATTCAATGATGATTTAATTAATATAAATGACTTCGCAAAAGAGAAAACAATTGAGTGTCGCTGGTGAAAGCCCACTTCTTTTATCACTTACACAATGGACACAGGATAAATATATTTTGGGTTAACTGCCTAAACAACAAAGGAGAAGAAAACAACAGAAGTAGAGAAAAACGTCATGACGCCAAATAAACTTATAAGTTAAGGTGATAGGGGTATTTAAATGAAAATAAACAGTTTATTAAGATTGTATCACTTTAATAAGTCCTTCGTTAATTAATTTAATTTTAATTGTGTATCCGCTACTAAAACGAATCCGCCGTTTGCGCCTCTTTGCACGCTGCAAGGCCTGCATCGAGATTTTAACGGTTTCCACTTGATCTGTTTCGTCATCCACTAGGGTACAAAACAAGTCGTCGGTGGTAGCATCTGGGGGCACAATCTGGGTTGACCTTATTAACCGAATGGTTGGTGGAGAGGTAATCCTGAGGTTTAATAATTGTAAGGGCGTTGATATTTGTAACGAAGGCAATCAGCCTTATTGAATGATGTTGACAGAAATTTAAAATTGTTGAAGGAACGCTAATTAGCTGGGTCTTCACTTGGTAATATACACACCTTGTGAATAGGGCGCTTTATAGTGGTGGTTTGAGTTTTGATTGTTAAAACTCGCACCATTCCGTCGCTTCCATAATAGACCTGAATAATTCTTCCCATCATCCATGATCGTGGAGTGCTCAGATGGTCCTTTACAATCACTAAATCTCCAACCTTGGGATTTTCTTGCTTGGTTAACCACTTGGGTCGGTTTTGCAAATGATTCAGGTATTCCTTGGACCATCTGTTCCAAAAATGTTTTTGTAATGTTTGTACATACTTCCATCTGTCCACGGATGTAATCTTAGTCTCACCAGGCTCAGGCGGAGATAGCAATGCTCGCCCTATTAAAAAATGCCCAGGTGTCAAGGCTTGCAGATCATTTGGATCATCTGTGAGGGGTAAAAGGGGTCTTGAATTTAAACATGCTTCCACCTGTGTTAGTGTAGTTGAAAACTCTTCATACGTTAAATTTGAATTTTGTAGGACTCGTTTTAGATGGTACTTAACACTTTTAACACCAGCCTCCCACAGACCTCCAAAATGTGGAGCTGAAGGTGGGTTAAAATGCCAATTAATGCCTTGGATTGTGAAGGTGTTTTCAACATCTTTAATACAATGTGCCAGGTGGGAGTCTAGTTCTGATTTTGCTCCGAGAAAATTTGAGCCGCAATCCGAGTAGATGTCAGAACATAGACCTCTACGGCTGATGAATCTTTGTAATGACGCCAAGAAGGCTGCCGTGGACATATCTGATACGGTTTCCAGGTGGATTGCCTTTGTAGCCATGCATATAAATATACAAATGTACCCTTTGTAGGACCTAACACCACGGTACTTTGACATTCTGATTTGAAATGGGCCTGCAAAATCAATTCCTACTTTAGAAAACGGGGCTGAAGCAACTACCCTTGATTCTGGGAGATCGCCCATTAATTGAGGCCGTGGCCTTGCAGATATTTTAAAGCAATGAATGCATTTATGTAAAATTTGCTTGATGGTTTGTCGACCCTTAGGAATCCAATATTCAGTTCGGAGAGTGTTTAATACAAGCCCTGTTCCTCCATGAAGCGTTAGTTTGTGAGTATACTCGATAAGTAATTTAGTAAAATGATGTTTCGGAGGGAGGATTACCTGATGCTTTTGTGAGGTGGGAATTTTTGCATGGGTAAGCCTGCCTCCTACCTTGATTAGGTGATTCTCATCCAAATAGGGAGTTAGCGACAATAGTGAACTTTGAGCTGGGACTTGCGATCCTTGGCTTAGTAATTGGTATTCTCTAGAGAAGACTTGTTTTTGAATGGAGCGAGTTAACTCAATTTTTGCATTTTGTAATTCTTGTACAGTTAATTTTGGTGAGTTAGGTGGACAGGATGTTTTGAGCCTCTTGAGGAACCGTAAAACATATGCAAACACTCGGATAAGTTTAGTGTAGGAAGAAAATGATTCTACTATATCGGAAGCTATGTCTGAAAACAAAGAGCATGGTGAGTAATCTTTCCGCACCTCCGGTAAGGGGTTAACCATTGGGTTTACATTTTTCGGCCAAGATGACTCGGTTTCTTGGAGCCATTTTGGTCCGTGCCACCACAACTTAAAGGCCTTTAATTCGTTTACGCTTAAACCACGGGAACCACAATCCGCAGGATTGTCCTTCGAACGAACAAAACGCCAAGGAACTGACGGAATTAATTCCTGAATTTGACTCACCCTGTTTGCCACGAAAGTTTTAAGTTTATGCGGAGAGCATTGAGTCCAACTGAGTACAATTGTTGAATCGGTCCAAGCAAATGTCCTTACGGAGGAATAATTCAGTTCCTTCCGAACCTTGTATAGTAATTTTGCTAGGAGGTGTGCACCAGATAGTTCCAAGCGAGGGAGCGTCATGGGTTTCACAGGAGCTACTCTTGTTTTGGCTGTTAATAAAGTGACCTTTGATAAACCCTGCCCATCAGTAGCTCTAACATAAACAGCAGCAGCATAGGCTAACTGTGAAGCATCAGAAAATCCGTGAAGTTGAATGGATGTATTTGCACAAATGTGGAGCCACCTAGGTATTTGAATAGAGGGAATTTGAGAAAATTGGTGTTGAAATTCTTGCCATTCCTTTTGAATGGATGCAGTGACTGGTTCATCCCATGAAGATCCAAGAAGCCACAAACTTTGCATCAGAATTTTTCCTTTAATCACGTATGGCGCTATCCACCCCAGCGGGTCAAATAACCCAGCGACACCAGACAAAATCTGCCGTTTTGTGCACATGCCAGACCTTAATTCTGGATGTTGCAAGGTAAAATGATCCGCCGCTGGATGCCAGATCAGACCTAACGCCTTCACCTTTTCATCATGTGCGAAAGTTAATGTTGATTTTAGTTCTTTGTTCTCTTCAGGGATTATGGCAAGGATGTCAACATCATTACTAGACCATTTTCGAAGGTTGAAGCCTCCTAAACGGAGTAATTGGGTTAATTCCTGATATAATGAGATTGCTTCTGTAAGAGAATGGGTACCCGTAATGGCATCATCAACATAAAAATCATGGGTAATTACTTGTGCCGCTATAGGAAATTGTTCTTGTTCATCCTTTGCTAGTTGATGAAGTGTTTTTATTGCTAAGTATGGTGCAGAGGTTGTTCCAAAGGTTACTCGTGTCATTTGAAATTCTTTGATGGGTTCAAGAGGATTAGATCGCCATAAAAGACGATGGTACGGTTGATCTGAGGGGTGAAGATGTATCATTCTATACATTTTTTCGATATCCGCTGACATCGCGTATTTAAACCTCCGCCATCGGAGCAAAATTGAATATAGATCAGATTGTATGACTGGGCCAGGATGCATGCAGTCGTTTAACGAATTTCCGTTGGAGGATTTTGCTGAAGCATCAAATACTACTCGTACCTTCGATGTGGTACTGTCCTTGAAAACAGCGTGGTGTGGCATGTAATATGAAGGTAAAGATTTGTCGTGAACTACAGGTACCATGTGGCCTAAGTCCAAATATTCTTGGAGTATTTTTGTATACTCGGAATGCAAACTTGAATTTCTTGACAATTTTAACTCAAGAGAAGCTAATCGTTTTAAGGCTGAGGCTTTAGAGGCTCCAATGTCAGGAGCTTGGCCATTAATGAAAGGGATTTTTACTTGATATGCACCTGAAGGTAATCTACATACCGAGTTTGTATACAGAGTTTCGCACTCTTCTTCAGCCTTGCTATATCTTACCTGCGCTGGTACTTCCTCAATTTCCCAGAAGGAACGCAATCTTAAGTTGAGATCGTCTTCTTCATTAGTATCATTCACTTGAATACTAAAGGATTGTATGATCGCCCTTTCTCCCTTTGCGTCTACTGTGCCAATCACTAACCAGCCAAAGATGGAATTCTGAGCAGCGGGAGTGCCAGCAGGGCCCTTGATTAACCCATCTAATATCAGGGTTGTATATACATCAGCACCTAATAGTAGGTCAATCTTTCCTGGCAGATGGTAATGTGGGTCAGCGAGATTGAGATTGTCTAAATGATCCCAAGTTTCCTTCGGGAGGTGTGAAGGTGGCAATAAATTGGTTATTGATGGGACGACCAGCGCTGTGACGAACATTTTGGAGGAAGTCGGCGAATGTATCGAGTGTACTTCGAACTCCATTAGCTTGTCTGCTGGTGATTTCAACTCACATATACCGGAGACAGTGATTGAGGCTGTAATGCTCCTTATGTTAAGCTGTTTAGCAGCAGTCTTTGTTATAAGTGATACTTGCGACCCTGGATCAATAAGCGCTCGTAGAATTATCTCACCGGTTTTTGTAGGAACCTTTACTATTGCTGTTGACAAAAGGGCCTTTTTCAAAGTTATTCTTTGCTTGGTGTCACTTAATAACTGCGTATTTAATAGCACGGTAGTCTCAATATTATTGTTTGTGTTTTGAACTTCACCTGTATTAGTTTCTGATGCTAATTTCGGTGGTGCTCTAGCACCACGGTTCTTTTGTGAGGATGTATTTGGCGTGGAACCATTATGTAACAAGGTGTGATGTCTTTTGTTGCATTTCCAACAATTAAATTTGCTCGTGCACAATGAAGTAGAATGTGAATTAGACAGGCAATTGATACAGAGGTTATTTGATTTAACCATCTGGTATTTTTGTGGGAATGAAAATTTCTGAAATTTGGGACACACCTTCAATTTATGGTTTTCCTTGCAGCAAACACAAATGTCTGATGTAGTCGAGGTAAAATGTGTGAAAATTTTAGTGTTTGAACCACTAGATGGACGTTGTGAGATATTAGTCTTGTGGTCAGCTATAGCTTCTAGCACACGGAAACGTTTTTCTAGAAATTGTCTAAGTCTAACAAATGTAGGGAGTGATGAAACCCCATCCAGTTCAACTTCCCACAGCCTGTGAGTTTCGGTAGGAAGTCTTTGGACAATCAAATATATGAGAAAAGGATCCCAATTTGAAGTGTTAACGCCCAAGGCATCTAACTCACACAAACACTCATTTGACTTATCGAACAAAGTTTTTATTGTATTAACCGACTCACTAGACACCGGTTTGAGATTAAACAAAATTTTCAACTGAGCATTAACCAATATTTTATTGTTGTTGTATCTCTTTAATAATACATTCCACGCTGTTTCGTAATTAGCATCAGTTATTTGAAATTTTCGTAAAAGATGCTCTGCCTCTCCAGAGAGTACCGACTTTAAGTAGTGTAGTTTTTGTGCATCAGAAAGTGTAGGATTTTGATGGACTAAAGAGTTAAATAGGTCGTGAAAGGACCGCCAGGATTCATATGATCCTGAGAAGGTAGGTAGTGAAATCTTTGGCAATCGCCATAGATGAGTTGTCAAGGCAGATGAATTTACTCGCGTTGATTCGTGCATTGAAGGACTTGGGGGAGGAACTTGTTCCTCAAATTTGTTGAGAGCGGCGTTTATTGTTCCCATAAACTCAAAGTATTTGTCTTCAAGATGCAAATACGTTTCTTTGACAAAATACTCACATGTTGGCTTTTCAACTAATTTTGCAAACTGTAACTCAATTTGCACATGGGTTTTCTCTATTTGTGCCCAAAGGCCGCGACATTGTGTAATTCTTTCCAAAATTAATTCCTTTGTCCTTTTAACCAATGCTGTCTTTGTATACCCTTTCATAGCCTTGTTTAGCAAGTCTATATACACCTTTTGCAAATCTAACATGTCAGTAAGACTTGTATTAGTAGCCATCTCAAATATCAACTTAAACCGCGCAATTAAATTTCGAAAAATGACCAACTAAATTCAAACACTTCAATATAAAAACAAAAAGGGGTAGTAAGTGATAGATTTTAGCTATCTGTATAATTGTATATAATACCTGAAATGCTAATAATAATTTTTAAGCACTATGCTGCTATAACAATAATGTAATTTTGGTGTATGACACCTTGAAAGTAGCTTAAATTAAGGTACTCTGCTTCGTCAAGATAATAAAGTATAAGTACAAAACAAATTGTTGATTGTTAAAATATGAGTAATCAGCTCGATTAACGATCGGTTCGGTGTATATAACCCTTGTGATTAAAGTAAATGAGAAGTTCGACTTCGAAATCTTAATAAGATTTGAGCAATATTAGTAGAATATAAGAAAATTTGATTACTAGCTCGTATAAATATAGTCTGGTGTGTAAAACCTTGCAATTGCATTAAAATGAGGTGCGTT
Source organism: Thereva nobilitata (assembly GCA_963855945.1). Taxonomy (NCBI): domain Eukaryota; kingdom Metazoa; phylum Arthropoda; class Insecta; order Diptera; family Therevidae; genus Thereva; species Thereva nobilitata. Next base: position 100,428,454 of record OY979695.1, read on the forward strand.
GCCTTCAATAAAATAATGTACTTTGAGGAGTAGAATCAAGAAATTGTTTGGTATAAGAACCTTGCAATTGAATTGAAGTGAGGGCGTTGCCTCTAGAAAATAATATAATTTGAGTGTTAGGCTCAAGGAATTGTTCGGTATAAGAACCTTACAATTAAATTGGAATGAGGGCGTTGCCTTTGGAAAATAATATAGTTTGAGTGCTAGGCTCAAGAAATTATTCGGTATAAGAACCTTACAATTAAATTGGAGTGAGGGCGTTGCCTCTGGAAAATAATATAGTTTGAGTGCTAGGCTCAAGGAATTGTTCGGTATAAGAACCTTACAATGGATTTGACGTGAGGTGCGTTGCCTCCAATTTTAATATATATTGAACGCTAGGCTCAAGAAGTTGTTAGGTATAAGAACCGTACAATTGTTTTGAAGTGAGGGCCTTGCCTCTAAAAAATAATAAAATAATATAAATTGAGCACTAGGATTAAAAATTATTAGGTATAAGAACCGTACAACTGTTTTGAATAGAACTTGAGCATAAGACGCAAAAAAAATAATAGCTAAGTGTGTAGAATCTTGCTATGTGTGAGGAACTCTGCCTATATGAGTAATAAGTGCTGGATCGTTGGATCAAGTAAGTACAATTCAAAACAAAATTAATCTTTATTGTTTAAGTACCTAAAGGAAACACATCTTCACTTTCAAATATATGTTATTTGAATTATAAATATCGCAGCAAACTAACACTTTATAAACAAAACAAGGTTTTAGGTTAAATATTTATGGGCAGTAGGTCATATAAATGTTGTGAAAATGTTATCTTGTACTGAGGAATTTTAATTTTCACTTAAAGGTTCTGATTACCGACAAGAGGCACTATTATCAGAAAGTATGAATAAATTTGAGCTCTGGAATGTTAAATAAAAATGTTAATTTGTGGAGATTGACCGCCTATGGTGAAGCTTAGCTATTCTTCCACAGGCGGTTAAATTATTGCTGGGTAGTAGTATTCCTAACCGGACTGCGCACTAAAATTGGGAGCTTTATCCGGCTCGAAGGACCATGTTTAATTTTCGCGTAAACTCAAAGTAAATTTCTATATATGCCGGCACGCAGCCCCACAACCCCAGCGCTCAGTGGTCAATAAAAAAGAATATAAGCAACAATATAATTCTAGTTTATTAACTCTTTAAATTGTATACAATTACTTCAATAATAACACGTTAATATAAATTCAAAACTTCAAATATAATTTAACTTCAAATTATTTAGTTCAGATTATAATCACTTCAGTAAAATTCAAATTTCTTTTTTTTTTTTAATTCAAAACAACTTCAATAAAAAAGAGACAATTTCAATTACGACTAAAGTCAAAATTCACTCCAAAAGAAAAAAGGGAAGTACAAAAAAATATTCAAAAAAAATTTATAATATCAATTATAATGGTCAATCACCATACCACCATCAGAAAAAACAATAAAATAATTTTCAATATAAATCAATTATTTAGTACTCACCTGGTCAAAATAGCAGATAAAAGGTAGGGGGAAGTTTAAGGGATTTGTTAAAATAAATACCTTGTTATTACAAGGTTGGAAATACTATCTGGTATCAATACTCTACAAGATAGATCTCAAGGTTATGAAATAGTGATATTTGTATCAAACGCTACAATTATACTAATTTCAATAAATAGCTATTACTTGTATCATAACTCTACAAGTTTGACTATTTGAAGTTAGTAATTTAATGAAACCTTGTATCAGACGCTACAAGGTTCAATTGGGGTTAGTAGATGTAGTTGAAACTTGTATCAAAAAACTCTACAAGTTCAATTACTTGGTTAAGTAATTTGTTAAACCTTTGTATCAAGAGCTACAAGGAATAACAAATAAAGTTAGTAAGTTTCCGGTTGAAACTTGTATCACAAAGTCTACAAGTTCAACGGTCTGATTATTAAATTATTAAATAAAGAAACCCTGATATCAAAGCGCTACCAGGAATAGAAATTAGTAAAGGTCGTTATACTTGTATTAACGGCTACGAGTATAACGAACCAACTTGGGAAATATAAAGGGAAGGAAAAAAAATGTGGACGGATATTACCTGCTGCTGCGACGGCTAAACCCAGAGAGAGCGAAAAATTCAGCAAGCAACAATTTTGTTCACTTGCGAACTTGAATAACGGTGTAAACCGGTTTGGTTGATAACAACCGAAGTGGGGAACGTCATTTGTATGTGTGAATGTGATTGCGTTTGTGATTTGTTAGTGTGACCATCTTCAATTTTTAATTGAGTGATTCTTTGAGTAAAAATTAAAACCTTTTCTTTCTAAGTGAGTTTTGAGCTTATGTAACTTAAAGCTAATTTGATGATCTAATTCAACCAGCATATTATTATTAGGGTTGATTATGTTGAGGTAATCACCATTTATCAACCATAGCCATGCAGGGAGACTTCAGGTTGCTTAGTTGTTTTTCTTGTTGTCTGCTCATGTTGTTGATTCTTTGTCCATCTTGATGACCTTTCTCCATGTATCATTTGTTCTGTCGTCCTAAATTTTGAACCTGTTAAGGCTGTAATAAAAAATGGTAGTTAAAATGCCCTACTGTGGCATGGTAATCAACCAATTTCCAAACAGTATCTTCTTCTAATATAGGCATGTGAGACTTCATTTCCTCCATGTAGTGTCGCTGCATGAGCTTCAAGTATCAATAGTTTAGTTATGTGGTGTTTGTGAGGTATTATGACGGGATGTTTTTGATTATACGGAATACGAGAATTCTGGATTCTTCCACCCACTCTTAGAATACCATTCTCGTCCAGAAATGGATTTAATGAAAGAAATGAACTTTTTGTGTTAAGTGGTTTTTTTGCTTTCAGCTGTTTTATTTCTGCAGCGAACTCCGTTTTTTGTGTCATCTGTAGAAGTTGCTGGTGTGCTTCATCTAATTCCTTTAAGGTCCGGTTACACGCAACGATCTGATTGTGCCAATTGGCTTGCGCAAGTCAATTTGCGCAAGTGAACCGTTGCGTGTAAACGCAAATTTTTCAGTCATCTTTAACCACGATGAACCAGTTCACCAAAGCTCTGCATTCTTCAAATATTGCGGAGTGGCCCCTCTCGATACTAGATCAGCAGGGTTATCTTCGGAACGCACATGGCGCCAACTTGTAGGCTCCAGATTTTTGTGAACTTCTGACACTCGGTTTGCAATGAAGGTTTCCCATTTATTTGATTTTCCATGGATCCATGCTAATGTTATCATCAAATCCGTCCAGGCGTATTCCCTCACATTCTTAATGTCCAGTGCCTGTTTTGTTCGTCGTATTAGTTTAGATAGTAAGACAGCTCCGCAAAGTTCCAATCTTGGTAAAGTTACTTTATTTAGTGGTGCTACCTTAGTCTTCGCTACAAGTAGTGTTATGTGTACTTGCTCCGAATCTAACGTAGTTTTACTGTATACAACTGCACCATAAGCTTTTTCGGATGCATCGCAAAAGCCATGTAGTTCAACTGTTTTACATGCGGGCGTGTACTGTATCCAACGTGGTATGTTAATTTCTTCAAGTTTTCGTAGTTCATTCCTGATGTTCATCCATCTAGTGGCTAGTTCTTCTTCCAGTGTTTGATCCCAGTTGTATCCTTTTGCCCATAACTCTTGAATTAACATTTTGGCTCTCACTTTTATAGGTGCCAACCAACCGAATGGGTCAAATAATCTGGCAATCTCTGGTAAGATTGTCCGTTTGGTAGGTACTTCTGATGGTGCATTTAATTTTACCTTAAAGTGGAATTTGTCTGCTATTGGTGTCCAGTATGTACCCAAGGATTTCACAGCCTCGTCATCTTTTATTTCAATGGAGCCTTGATCCCTAAGTTGTTTTGGTAGATTATCAATTAGTTCACTGTGGTTGCTTCTCCATTTTCTAAGGTTAAATCCTCCTTCTTTTAACGTTTGGATCAACTCTCCTTGTAACCTCCTTGCTTCCTGAATTGAAGACGTTCCAGACATCATGTCTTCCACGTAAAAATCATTGAGAATTATCTTTGCTGCTTCTGGATGATTTTTTTCTTCATCGCGTGCTAATTTTTGCAATGTTTTTATGGCTAGGTACGATGCTGTTTTTTTCCGTATGTCACGGTTGTTAGTTTAAATTCTTGAATGCTATCTTCCGTTGAAAATCGCCATACAATTCGTTGGTAGTCTTGATGTTCCTGTGCAACCTTTATTTGCCTGTACATCTTCTCTATATCGGCGCTGAATACACATTGATGCTTTCTCCATCTTAGTAAGATATCTTGTAGATCTTGTTGTAGTCTGGGGCCGTTGTGCATTAAATCGTTTAAGCTTAGCTTGGTGCTTGTTTTGGTAGAGGCGTCGAATACTACCCCTAGTTTGGTGGTTGTGCTTTCCTATTTGATGACTGCTTGATGAGGCATGTAGTATACATTAGGAATTTTGTTCTGAAGTTCTTTGGTATCAATGAGTATCATATGTCCCAGCTGTAAGTATTCTTCCATAAATTTGTTGTATTCATCCCGCAACGTTTTGTTTTTTTCTGACACAGGTCTCAATGCTGTTTCTTCAATTTCCCAAAACTTTCGAAGCTGTGAATCGACATCTACCCTTGAAATCATGGATGTAATTTTTCTGGTTGCTTCGCTCTGCAGAATTGGTCCAGACAGCCACCACCATTAGTTTTTCTAATGCTGTTCATTAGGATGTCTCCAAATACGTCTGCGCCCAATATCATGTCAACTGGTCCAGGGGTATCGTATGTTGGGTCTGCAAGGATGAGATTACTCCAATTGGTACGCTCTTCGCTAACGATATACTTTTGTGGTTGGTCGCTCGTCACTGATGGAAGTATTAGAGCTTCACACTGCAGTTTGAAGTTGGAAGGAAATCTCGGAATGAGTTCCACTAGAATTTTGCTGTGAGATGTCCCAGCCGGGCACTCGTTCGTTCCTGTAATCTCTGAATATATTTTCACTCTTGGAGCTCCTAGTGCTTGTGCCGCATTCTCCGTTATGAAGCTGGTGACAATACAAGCGTACATGCATTGCATTCAGCGGCTCCCTAATATGCGGAGATTTTCCACTGACACATAATTGCATGGTTGCGTTCCGTCTCGGCTCTCACAGATAGCCCAAAAATCTGAGTAACGAGTCGCATGTGTTTGTTGTGTATGCTTGTGTGTTCTATGTCGAATGCGGCAGTGCAGAAAAAGTTGAAAGGAGCCCGACATTTGCGTGGCATGCGGAACATTCACGGAATATTTCGTCAGGTCGCATTTGAATACACACACTTCTATATTATCTGTCAACGAATGCAACGCATGTACGCTTAGATATGTCACCAGCTTGAGGGTGGCCTGTGACCCGGGATCTACCAATACTCTTAGATACTCATAGCTGTTCCTGATGGTTTTGGCTCGTACTAGTGCTGTTGCCAGTATTACATTACAAGATTTCCTTACAACGTGTGAATCAACTGTGCATTGAGATGTAGTGAGGTGTGATGACATTACTCTCGGTACATCTTCTTTTTTTGCTGTAGGATTTCTTGCCTCTTGGTGAATTAATGTGTGGTGTTGCTGCTTACAAATGTTGCATTGACTTTGACTGTGACAGGGGTCGCTCGTGCCATGGTTCAAACAGTTGGAACATGTTTTACTCTCCCGGACGAAGTTGAGCTTGTCTGCTAATTTCAATGCTTTGAATTTTTGACATACCTATATACTGTGCTGCCCATTACAGTATCGGCACTTTGTAGTACTAGTGTGATAACTCTTTATTTGGTGGTTACCTCCTGACTGTACATGGTTTACGAGACGGCTGCTTTCAGTTTTCTTTCTAGGCTAGAATGATTGCTCGTACGCTTTATACGTCTCTGGATCCATCTTTCTTCGTATAATATGTGCTATGAAGGGTTCCAGGGTGTGGTTTTTAGCTGTAGACTGTTAATTCCATGTAGGCATTCTTTTATCAGGTCATGCAATTGTTTTATTGCTTTGGCAGAATCGGTAATTAATGCTGGTTGATCCAGAATTGCATCTGAAAAGGTGGAAAATATTTTCTGTTTATTATTAAACCTGCTTGTTACTAGGCTCCATGCTGCTTCATAACTAGATTCGCTGCTTGCCAAGTGTTGGATAAGTTTGTGCGCCTCTCCAGTCAGCGATGTTTGCAAGTAATGCATTTTCTCAGCATTAACTGAACGCTTGTTGTTGGATTAGTGGATTAGTCTGCAGAATATATTTTCAAAGTATTTCCTCCTCCGTCAAAGTTCGGAATTTTTATTTGGGGTAGTTTCGTCTTTGCCGCATCCTCCCTCTGACTGTTTTCTTCTATCACATCTTGTAGTTCTATCATGGTTTCTTGGTATATTTCTTCAAAGGTTTCATATTGCTCCTCCTTGAAGTACTGATGCGACAGCTCTCCCTCTTCTGCAAACGTCAAGATTTCTTCGTGCAATTCTTGTACAGCGTCCCATTGCGTTGTTAACTGCTTGATTTTAAATTCACAGTAAGTCTTTGTTTTCGCTTGGCCTCTCTCTGCTACTTTAGCTAGTATTCTTCTAATGTTGCTCATTTTGACACTCTGTTTCTTGAGACGCAATGTCTTCTCCTCTAAGTCATCGTTCAATTTTATGTTGAACTTTGTTCCTGTGGTGTTTGCTGCGGTCTCGACCGGCTGCTCGTTCAGTTTTTGTTGATACTCTCAGTAGTTCCTTAGCCTCATCGTATTTACTTTTCACTTGAATATAAAAATTCTGAGTGAAATACTGCTCCGATGCTCTGTCCAATTCTCCAGGTGGTTGTGGTTTTCTTGGAATTTTTTCCAGGAATTCCGCTAGTCTCCTCGCTAGTCGAATTCCGCTAGTCTCCTCTCTATATAGGTTTTACCTTTCCTCACAATGCTGTCTTTCCTCATATTTGAAAGGGCATGGCTGATGTCCTCCCCTAGCTGCCTTTGTTCCTCTGCTAATTCCGAAAATAACTCCATTTTGGTATTGCAGACTTGGTGATTTGGTACTTAATTTTTTTTAAGCTCGCGATGCGAGTTGGGCGTAGGTTTCTTGATTCTTAAAAGGTTCGAAGGACCAATGTATAGCTCACTGGTATGAGCTGGACTGTATGTTTGTATGTAGGAGATTAGTACTGCACAACCTAATCAATTTAGTAGCAGTTTTTTTTGGTTTGGAATATAATAATACGCTCGGAGTTACTTGGTTAACTGATTTTTAATTTTCAACAACTTAATTTATATTGTACAACAATATGCTAACTAATCATTTTTTTGTCATATACATTTTTATCCCTTAATCATCACCACAACAAGTCAATAAGTTATTGACTTGTTGCGTGGTTGCGGTGACCCACTAATTATTATTTATAACTAGCAAAAACCCGCGTGCGTTGCAACGCCTTTTAATAAAAAAACTAATGTGTGCACAGTCCGGGATAGGAAATAGGTATAATGAAAAAAATAACAAATTTGCAAAACATAATTTAGGGCACACAACTCGACTATAGAATAATCTCTCACAGTCAGTATTTCCGACCTCCTACAATATCCAAGAGTTCAAACGCAGAGTTAATCCGCACCTTCTTCAACAACCCCCGCGAACCCCCATAACCCTTAACCTATTCCCCCCTTACTAAGCTCCCTGCTAGACATTGCGCCATGACGTACAAACGACATAACGGACATTATAGTACAAAAGGTGATTCCTGAGCTTGGCACTGCCACATAAAACAAATAAAAAAATTTAAAGTTACTTATAAAAAATGTGTTAGAACTTTTTTAAAATGCGGTGTTGAGCGCCACCTATCGGAAAAATTGCGTGCTACATGCACAACAATCACATTCAGAACACGTGCCTCACCCTGTGCGGAACTTGCCCAATAGCGTCCTCAACATTTTGTTCCCATTTGTTTATTGAGTTCGATATATTCTCTGTTTTAATTTTCATCAGACCTATCGATCATTTGCGGAGATGGCAAACCATAATCTTCACAGTATTTCCGCAAATTGAAAGAACAATATCTCGCCGTGACAGCATTTCATTCGCGTTCCTTCGATTATCGAGTCATGTTTTCGGTCTAACCCGACAGTCGGATAATAGTGAAAAGTATGCTAAACGCCTAAGAAGATTCTGAATCATCCCGTGAAAGTCCTAAAATCGGATTAACCGTTCCGAGCTTTGAGGTTTACAATTGGAATGATAAAAAAAGTTTCCACTGGCTTTTCTGCGACTATCGCATCAAGTTTTCCGCCTGAATCAATAGTCGGAACCGAGTGAAGCCTAGAACATGCCCAAGAAAATACTGAATCTTCCCGTGAAAATCCCATCGCAATCGGATTAGCCGTTGTTGGTACGTAGGTAGCTAGGTTGTTATTATATACTGGCTGGAGCAATAAAAACTTTACATTCAAAATTATTTTTTACTTTTTAGTTTATTTTAAAATAAAAGCGTATTTTTTAGTTTTTTTAGACTATATTTTTTATTTTCTACTTTTTAGTCTAATATATGTCTTCCACCATTTTGTAGTGACCGTCATATTATATTTAAAATGACGGCACACCGCTTACTGCACTATACTCGCTTTCATTTGATGCCCATACCGAAGAATAATCCGCCATTTTGTGCTGGCCACCATTTTGAATTTTGAATGACCCCACATAGCTTATTGTAATCTACTTGTCTTACCCTTTCATTTGATATCCATGTCGGGGGGTCCGGGAACACAATTGCAAAATTCGGCCGCCATCTTGGAACCGCCATGTTGATTTTTTTCCAAAAATGGTTAAATTGCATTGTCACGCGAACTACACATACGTGCAAAATTTGAAGTTGATCGGTTATATGGAAGTGGGTAAAAATCAAGTTGCAGGGTTCAAGTTTTCGGTCTAATCTGGTAGTCGAACACGGTAATCGGGCCCGATAATCGGATCCGATAGTCGGATCCTAGTAAAAAATAGCCTAAAACATGCCCAAGAAAATACTGAATCTTCCAGTGAAAGTCCCATCGCAATCGGATAAGCCGTTTCCGAGATTAGCCCGGACAAACAGACAGACAGACATACAGACATACAGACATACAGACATACAGACATACAGACATACAGACATACAGACAGACAAAAATTTTAAAAATATTTGATTTCGTGTTAATATCGTGTAAATAACCATATGAACTTAGAAAATGACAATTATTTTGACACTCCAGACACTCCAATTATATTTATATAGATTAGTCAGCATCCAACATGAATGGCTTTGCCGCGTGCGGCATATTTATAATTTTGTTTGCCGTGCAAACAATGCCACATGAATCTTTATAATTATATAGTTTTAAGGAAATAGTCGGTTAATTTTTAAAAGTTGTTGCTCAAAAATTGTTTCGAAGTTGAAAAGTGCTAAGAGTGTCAAAACACATTGAATAGCACCAAATCTAGCGCCTAAAGCGCTAACTTGGCAACACTGGTTGCGTTGCTTGCGGCTGCGGAGAATTCTAAATTTATGAATGAAAATGCTCATGAATTTAAAAAGAAGTTTTTCAGCATTTGTTTTTAATTATTATAAATTTAGGCATGATAAATATTTCGCATAATTATAATAAAATTATGCTTATTATGATGGATAGATTTACTTGGTTTAACAGGGTTTTTACATGTATTTAAAAGCTCTGCTCTATACATATAAAGATAACTTAACTTTATTCATTCGGCATGCGCGCATCCATAACCTTCTATATTTAATATAGAAGGTTATGGCGCATCCCTTCCCAAATTATTTTGTTGAGTTTTTTCTGCGTTTGTTGCCTTTTTAAATGAAAAGAGGGGAAATGATAGAACAAAATTTATAAAATTTGGCAACGAGGTGCGCAGAACTGTTCAAATTTTTTGTGTCACGGAGTTTGAAAACATCTATACTAGATATATACGTAATCATATCCTTGATGTCTTGATGGCGGTACGAACCCGCTGAGATGTCAAGTTCCTTCCATGCAGAGTCGGTATTCTGTTTCCTGAGACTCCTAGTTTTTGGAGGTGATGTCGTAGCCCCACCTTAGAATAGGGAAGATAAGGAACAGAACATAGCGTACATGTATACGGATTCGAGGAATGCACTTGGATTCAAGGACCTCTCGCTCGCTCTAGAAGAAAAGGAACAACCATATGTTCATAGGTTTCAAGCATCTCGCGAAATTTTCACGTTTGCTCCAAATATTTTCAGCCAAGTGATGTGTTCTCATTTGAATGGTTGCTGAGAAACGCAATCCCTCCCGGTTTTTGACTAAATATGATACCGCCATTGACGGAGCTGCTCAAATACTATGGGAGTGTTGTGCATATGTGTTGCTGAAATGTTTCCCCGATTTTAATTGATTGCTCTTCTTTATTCTAAGAGCTGCACATGACCAGTCAGACATCCCACCAAAAGCCTAAGATCCGCCTTGTTGAGTGAGAGTGATAACGTTCTTTAAGCCAAAGGGTCTTATTAGTTCTGTGGCGACATGTAAACGCACCTTTAGGCCAGTGAAATTGTCGAAAAAAACTCGTTTTTTTTGCCAACTGGGCCATCCGTAAGGTAAAATATGGAAAAAATAGGAAAAATTGTGTAGAATTTGATGAACTACTTTTGGCGCTCGTAGACCTTTGGGAAAATTTCCAAAATGGCGTCAAAAGAGGGCCAAAAACAGCTTTTCGTATTTAAAAAAAAACTACACTTTGTACAAAAGTGGGTGTGTGTACTTATGCACGCACATTAGAAGTTATACTTCTTTGGCGTGATTTAAGACTAATTTTTAATTTGCATGCAAATAATTTATTGGATTTTTTATTATTTGCGTGCGTTGGCTGCTGGAAGCAGCATGATGCCGACACGTTCCAGCCTGTTAGTTATACCGGATTCTAATCCTAACAAAAATCACCTACTAGTCAACCCATTCTCCGGCAGAGAGGAAACACATTTTTTTTAGACAAGTTTTTCTTATTTATACAGGTTACAGGTTTTTATGCGCCCCATGTTTTTATTTTAGTCTGTTAAAAGTCCCAGAATATTATTTAATACGCTGACACAGCGACACAAAGTGCCCCTTGGCAAACGACATTAGAAGACAGCACTCCCACTATTCCAGAAGGTCCATGTTTGTGTTCTAATTATTTTCTACTTTTTGGTACAGCAGATTTAAAATAAAGCCATTTAACTTAAAAGTTTTTTTTACCTATTTTTATTATAGTTTTTTTAGTCTTAATTCAGTCATTTTTGGATTTTACTTTTTACAAAATTCTGGTGAAGTGATTTGTTATACATAGCATATTTCCAGCGCCATTTTGAATTTATTATTACCGACCTTAAACACCCCCAAATAGCTATTTTCAGTGAAATCGAATCGTAATTGCCAAAAATCGTACCGCCATATTGGCGCCGCCATTTTGATTTTTTCAAAATTTTGCCCACAGATTTGCACGATTTTCAATGGATTCGGAACACATTTGCAAAATTCATCCGCCATATTGGCCCGCCATTTTGAATTTTCAATTTTGACCACAGAATCGTCATTTGTGGCCCTAAAAACCTCCCGATACCGATTTTCAATGGATTCAGAACACATTTGCAAAATTCATCCGCCATGTTGGCCCGCCATTTTGAATTTTCAAAATTTGACCACAGAATCGTCATTTGTGGCCCTAAAAACCCCCGATACCGATTTTTAATGGATTCAGAACACATTTCCAAAATTTATCAGCCATATTGGCGCCGCCATTTTTAATTTTCAAATTTTGACCATAGAATCGTTCTTTTGTGGCCCTAAAACCCCGATACCAATTTTCAATGGAATTGGAACACCATCTTGATTTTTTTACAAAATTATCAGATTGCACTGTCACGTTGCAGCTCAATGTGTGTGCAAAGTTTCATAAGAATCTGTTTAGTAGAAGTAGTTGAAAAAGCTGTCGCAAGATTTGAACCAAACAAATATACGAGGTCAAGCTAAATAAAACCATTATTATCTTGTTCATTGTTTGATTTTCCCAAATAATAACAGTAAATATTTTGTATTATATATTCAAACTAATTTCTGATTGAATAATTATATTAAGTTTTAACCATTCAAAATCATTAGTAAAACAGTAAATAATTATCGCTTGTTATTGTACAGTTGCCATATAGCTTTATTTTGGCCAGTTTCACACGGGCAGACAAACAACCAAGAAAAATCTTCTGAAAAAGTTCGCCCGTGTAAAACTGGCCCTTAGAAACTCGAGCTTAGGCATAACCTTCTATATTACAAGCCATGAACAAGGAAAATATTGAGAGCGAATTTCCGCTCAATCGGACTACAACTCGGTGAAGTCACGTTATGTTTTTAGTGTAATTTGGAGAAATTGGGGAGAATTTGGTAGTCCGATTCTCTCAATTGAGATTCTTGTTCATGGCTTGTAAATATAGAAGGTTATGGCTTAGGTGATCAATAGAACACGGATCGCATTTCCCTCCATAGCCTCGCGACAGAATCCCTCACCCAGGAACTACTTAGGCGCCCATTACACGATAGGTTTTGCTGTAAGTTTTGCCACAGTTTTGCCTATGACTGACGGAAAACCTAACGTCTAAGGTGATGACTGACGTAATCCCCCCTATATTTTGATTTCCATTAATCAGGACTGATGGAATTGATTGCCGCTTGCATGAACGTGTAATGGCCGCCTTATACCTACAAAAAGCCTAAACCTTCGCTTGGCTGATGAATCGTATATGAAATTTATTTCCCTCCATAGCCTCAGGATAAAACCCCCCTCACCCATCGACATCGTGAACAGACATCAGCTAAAGAATTGGAGTTGAAATGCTTGCCCTCCATACCCCTTCGCTTATATTCTCCGTCACCGTCTCGCGTTGCGTCTCGCGTCTCGGTAAAAATTCACTCTCATAATATTTTCCAAACGCGACTAAAAAAGTATAACTTCAAAAAAAGGTATATATATACAGTACTGATTAAAATATTAATGCCCGATTTCTTCACAATGGGTTATACCTCTGCTAACTTTATCCATAGGGTCATTTTACACGATGAAACACGAAACAAAAAGTTTCATCCAACTTTGCTCAGTTTGAAGGGGAGAGGAGAGAGAGGGTTTGAGGGAACACGTGTTCCCTCCAGCCGTCTCTCTCCTCTCCCCAGCAAACCGAGCAAAGTTGCATGAAACTTTTTGTTTCGTGTTTCATCGTGTAAAATGGGCCATAGTATATCTAGAGAAATTGGTTTTCTTCACTTTTGCTATCCTTGGGTTAAGACTTATCGGGGGTTAAAGTTAACTGGCCAATTTTGAGGGTTTATCTCTTGGGTAGTGCCAAAATATTTGTTGTTGACATTTTTTTAAATATTAAATTATATTAAAAATGGATGCACTTATGAATGTTAATGTGGAATGGAAAATATTACATTACAATTAGAAAAAAATATGTTTTCATTCATAAATGAGAACATTAATTTAAGTATTAAGTAGGCGTCTCCCAATTACAATTTAAATATTTTTTAAATTAAATTATTTCAACGTTTGACGTAAAAAAACCCGCCAAATTACAATTTGGCGTTTTTTTTCAACGAGACTTGCGCAAAAGCCAAGTTGCCATATGAATGGTAGGTTAACTATCTGTGGAATACGTAACTGTGGATTCGAGTGAAGAAAACGGTCCAAGATTTAATCGAACTTTATCTTTATTCTATAGTTAGAAAACCCGTGGATAATTGTAAAGTGAAGAAATCGGGCATAAGACCACCTACTATTCGACATAAAACTCTGACTTTAAATGACTATTACTTTTTAAGCTATAGATATATGGGTCATTCTACGATAAGAGGTTTTGTGTCCATAGAGGATGCGGCCAAGGGGAAAAGTTGGAGTTTTTTGATTACTCACATTTAATACCATTTTAGTCTCTTTTATGTACACATTCATGTACGGGCAAGTCACTTTATCCATATTTAGTTACTTTTTAGAAGGCCAGGGTAAATACATCAGGCAGGGTAGAGACACTTTTTTGGATCCTCAATGTTCCATGACACCTGATGGACACGCCAAGAACCAGGGAAATTCTTTATGTGTTTTTTGGCACTAACAAGCAAAGCGTCTTTCTCTAGGATATTTTTGTCGTCAATAAGGAGACCATTGACGCTAGGACAGCATCTGATAATTCGCTCAGAGATGCTATGTCACGGCCACTACCTACCAATCGGTCTGCTGATCTCTTACAGACAGCACCGATACCATCAGAAGCCCCTTACCATGTCCGGCTTCATAGTAATTCCAAGTAAAGCATATTAAGTTTGGGGGAAATTCTGTCAAATGAGTAACAAGAAAGTAAAACATATATTTGTTGCGGTATTGTGTCACAGGTCCATCGCTCCAAAAATGCAGGTTTGCCACTTCGGCTGGCAAGCTGTTCAAAATTGGCTGTAAGTGAGCTCATATAGCTGGAGGTGAATCTAACAAATTTTGTGACGTAGAACCATGTAACACCTGAATCTCCGAAATGGAATGCTCCATACTACTTTAGAAGTTAGCTATATCTGAATTAGTTTGCACAAACATCTTATGATCCACATTGGGCGCGTTTAGACCCAAGTTAATTTAACTGAGCTAGGCAAGTTAACAACGGCATAAACAGCATTTTTTTTAGCGCTGTTAGCTAACTTGTTTCTGCTTTTTGGCTTAGCTAAAAGATAGCACAGCCAAAATGATTTGACGTTTGCTTGTAAATTTTTGTTGTAAGCAAATAATTTAGAAATATTTTAATACAGCATGAAGATATTCTTATTATTATTCAATTTTTAGCTATTTATTATTTGAAAAAATGAGAAATGTTATTATTTTTGCTTGTTATTAGCGGTAAAATGAGAACTGTCAAAAGGCATGCTAGAAACGGTGCTAAGTTAACAGTGCTAATTTAACAGAGTTAAAATAACTCGGGCCTAAACGCGCCCATTGTCTCCCCTGGTCAGTGAGTATCTCCCCTGGTAGTTAGCTTGCCAGGGGAAATACGGCAGGGGAGAGACGTTTTCGTGACAAATTTAAAAATTTTAACTGACATAACTTAATATTGGGTTAATAATATATCACACCTCCACTATTACAGTATTGTTGAATTTAGGCAGTAAATACAAAAAAATAAAGTTAATTTTATAAATTTTACGACTGACCAGGGGAGGGACACAATCACCTTGCAAAACCACTGCCACGCACTGTCGCGTCGCTCCAACTAACAAATGACAGCGATTTAACGGCTCCTGTGTTTAGTGTTACAAACTTTACATTGATACGCGTCCGTGAGCGCCATTTAGAATATGGCCATCTAATACTTCCGTTTACATAAACGGGCCAAAACTCGCCAGGGGAGATACACAAAAAAAGCGGGACAAAAAATAAGTTCGAAAATTATTGCAAATAAACAAATATTTTTGTATTTTCCCTTTATAATACTTAAATACACTTGTTTAAGTTTGTGCTAAATAAACTTTAACTTAACAACAAGGTATATACTGTAGGGTGTCCCTTATAAATTTTTTTTTCGAATTTCAAAACGCATACCCACTAAATTTTTTTATATTACTAAAACATACTTAAATGCAAAATTTCAGGTTTTTAGGACGATGGGAACCCGTGCCGACTCGTCTTCAAAGTTATGCTTAGGAATTTACATATAAAATCAACAAATCTATTAAGGGCCGTTTTCACCATCTGCGGTTAAACGTTAACTGAAACTTTAACCTGCAGTTAGTCAAAAATGCGTTTCACAATCTCTGGTTAGAGTCAATCTGTCAGTTAATTTTCATTTAACTGGTAGTGAATTTAACCGAAAGAATTTCTTCTGGTTAATTAATTTAACTGAAAGTTTGACACTGGGATTGACATTTTTGCACTTTGGTTTTAATATGGAAAATATGAATTTAATTTTTAGTCATGCTCAAAAGGTTAATAGAAACTATGTGCAAATTCGACGATTCAATTGATGAAGATCAAGAAGGTATATACTGTAGGGTGTCCCTTATAAATTTTTTTTTCGAATTTCAAAACGCATACCCACTAAATTTTTTTATATTACTAAAACATACTTAAATGCAAAATTTCAGGTTTTTAGGACGATGGGAACCCGTGCCGACTCGTCTTCAAAGTTATGCTTAGGAATTTACATATAAAATCAACAAATCTATTAAGGGCCGTTTTCACCATCTGCGGTTAAACGTTAACTGAAACTTTAACCTGCAGTTAGTCAAAAATGCGTTTCACAATCTCTGGTTAGAGTCAATCTGTCAGTTAATTTTCATTTAACTGGTAGTGAATTTAACCGAAAGAATTTCTTCTGGTTAATTAATTTAACTGAAAGTTTGACACTGGGATTGACATTTTTGCACTTTGGTTTTAATATGGAAAATATGAATTTAATTTTTAGTCATGCTCAAAAGGTTAATAGAAACTATGTGCAAATTCGACGATTCAATTGATGAAGATCAAGAATATATAAGTGTTCGAAGTTTTCTTTTAATAAATATTGACACTTCTGACATTTGATGTACTGTAACTATCAAAAAATTTGTACATTTTAACTTTAACTTTAAGTTTGTTAATCATAGTTGGCGAAAACGACATTTTTTTACTGGCACTTTACGGTCACAGTTAAATTAACTACAAGTTTAGAAACTGGAAGTATCCTGACAGTTTAACCGGAGATGGTGAAAACGGACCTAAGGATATTTTCTTTTTAATGTAGTTTTTTTGCAATCAGGATAGAGCTTTCTATGCTCTTGCACACAACAGAGAAGAAATTGTTTCTGTTCTTCCTCGGCGGTGATCAATCCATGAAAATCTTGCATTAATTTAACTGCCCTTTCTGCTGTGTCGTTTACAGCCTTCAAATATGACACTTTTCTCTGGGCTTTCAAATAGGCTGTATTTTCTTTACACAAAGAAACGCTTTCTTGCTAAAAACTGTCCTCAATCTTCACACGTGAAAATAACTCTGTACTCTTTTTCGATACGAAATCCTCTAAAGATTTCCCTAAAACAAAAATTAATGGTTAGGTACAATTATTGTTTAAAGCCATAGCATACAGCGAATTGTGTGCTGGGAGCTTAAGAGAAGATAAAAAAATATTATTACAACAAAACCTTACCATATAAAGAATTTAATATTTCTTCCTTAGATGGAATGTATCGCTTTCCTCTAATCTCCTTCTCACATTCTAAATTGGAAACCATTCTCATTTTCGTTTGGTCATCTACTTCGTCATCAAAGAGCCCTAATACAGCAATTTCTATTTCAGAAGACAGATACCATAAGTGTAAGCAAAACTTGTCCAACGCTGCTTTTGAAATATTTTTTTTCGATTTTTTCATATTTTTTTAGGGCTTTAAAAAAACACAAATCTTGATATGGTGCTTTGAATGCCAAACTGCAGTGAAGCCAGGGCTTCACATAGCATACTGTAATGAACAAAGACACATCTCTCACAGCTCTTTTGTCCTTTGCGCTGATTTTAAACTGAGGTTGTAACAAACATATTTTTAAAGAGTAAAGCGGGAGCCACATAGCACACGTCTTCCGTTCTCCGTCTTCCGTGTTCCGTTTCCTGTCAAAGTTGATTACAATGTTTTAGTACTGTTTGACCAGATAAACCAAAAAAGAACGGAACGATAAAAACTCGGAAACGGAGAAGATAAACAAATTTCAACTTTTGAACGGATTGACGGAAACGTTACCTCACTTTTTTGTAGATTGAGTTTCTATGTACTCGTAAAAGTACTCACTTGTCAATAAAATCAAGGATGCCATGGAAACGAACCCTTGTGGCTAACATAAAAATTAATATTGGAACACGGCAAGACGGAGAGACAGAAAACGGATAATTGTGACTAACATAAAAATAAATATCGGAACTCGGAAAGACGGAGAGACGGAAAACGGATAGACGGAACTCGGAACACGTATGCTATGTGGCCCACGCTTAAATCGCTCTTGACATCCATCTCGCTTGATGCATTGCACCAGGAGGCCTAATTTTCATTTTATTTTCATAATCCCCACCCAAAAATATTATATATTATATCATCTCTCACAATAGATTTGTTTAGTTCGGACTTATAGAATGTTATAAGTGCAACAATTTCATCTTCTTTTACATGTTTCCTTAGGAAATCAGTGCAGATGTGGAGAACATTTGGATCAATATTTTTCCAATTTTCTCTGAACTTTTTGAATAGCGGAATATCTGGGCCGCTAGTGACTTGAGGAATCTTTGCTTCAAAAACGCTTTTCAATACAAGCTCGTAAACAATGCACAATTTTTTTTTACTTCGAAAAATAAGGGACACCATAATGAGAAAAGTGTCATATTTGAAGGCTGTAAACGACACAGCAGTGGCAGTTAAAGTGCAGTTAAATTAATGCAAGATCTTCATGGATTGATCACCGCCGAGGAAGAACAGAAACAATTTCTGCTCTGTTGTGTGCAAGAGCATAGAAAGCTCTATCCTGATTGCAAAAAAACTACATTAAAAAGAAAATATCCTTAATAGATTTGTTGATTTTATATGTAAATTGCTAAGCATAACTTTGAAGACGAGTCGGCACGGGTTCCCATCGTCCTAAAAACCTGAAATTTTGCATTTAAGTATGTTTTAGTAATATAAAAAAATTTAGTGTGTATGCGTTTTGAAATTCGAAAAAAAAATTTATAAGGGACACCCTAAACTGTCTGCATGTTTAACTAAAAACGTTAAAGGGACAGGCCACGGTAGAGACTTGTTCAGACTTAAATTTGGAATTTCAGGAAAATGTACTATAATTGTGCATTTAATCATAGTGGTATTTCTAGAATGCATTAAGATGCTGTGATTTATTGCATAAAATGACAGCATGTAGAATAAAAATGCTATTTTATAATGGATGCCGTACACATTACCTCTTATCGTAGAATGACCCATATTTAAGAAAAAAAACCCTCAAAATTTAGCTTGTAGTCCGGGGAAATTAGCATTTAAAGAAGACAAAATTCGGAAATGGGTGAAAATTGGTTTACAGCTTCCTTGGGACTTTTTAAGAAAACAATTTCGGAATCACAAAAAAAACATGGCCGCCGGAAATATAGTGGTTTTCCGGTGTTTTCCCTGTATCTCGGTTTCTATGGGTCGTACAACCCCGTACAAAGGCCCTAAATGTTGAAATTCTCTACAACTTTAGTTCTTACAAAGATGTTGACCCGATTAACCCTTTCAAAGTTATTCAAGGTCAAAGTTATTATTATTATTATTATTATTATTTATTTATTAGGTAGAGTACACAAGATTACAATCTTTTAAAGTACATAACATTACACGGTAAATAATCCAAAATTCTTACAGCTAACTTAAGATAAGGGAGCGAAGAGATAAAAAGAGAAAAATAAGAAAATTCGAGAGAGGTAGGTAAAGTAAGGAGAGTAGAGTAATAGTATAGGAGAGAGTACTAGAGTGAAACAGGAAGAGACGATAGAAAAATAGATGCCTGTTTTCTGAAAGTCGTGGCTGTGCTGATTTTTTGGATAGATATAGGAAGTCTATTCCACAGTCTAATCGCATGCACAAAGAAGGAACGACTACCAACCAAGGAACGATGAAAAGGGATAAGTAAATTTAATGACCTTAAGGACTGCATCGGGACAAGGAAGTCAGAGAGGTAGCAAGGACGTTTAGAGTAAAATATTTTATGTAGGAGAGCTAGTGTCATGACATTAAGAAAATGAAAGAGCCCACATCCCAGTAATGAATTTTGAAAGTCTGACACATGATCAAATCTACGGAGGTGGAAAACAAATCTCAGACAATCATTGAATGCGACCCTGAGTCGTTGTTGACAGGATGAATCAAGAGCAATATATACAAGGGCGCCATAGAGGAAATGTGGCAGAATAAGTGATTTCACAAGCTTGGCACGGATAGAAGGTGATAGCAGATCAGCGAACAGCCACAGTTTACGCAAGGTACCATAAATCTTCGACAGCATGGAGGAGACATGATTACAACAAGAAAGCTTACAGTTAATAAATATCCCAAGGCTCTTGACACAATCAACGACAGGAATAGGAACATTACCTACGAATAGATTAGGAATACATTCAGAGGACAGAGGACACCGGCTGATAAGCAGTACTTGGGATTTACTAGGATTAAGATTGAGGAAATTATTAGAGCTCCATTCACAAATTCGTGATAAAATGTTATTCATATCAGCAGTACCGGATACAATATCACTAGGAGGAAAACAATTGTACAACTGAAGATCATCAGCATACATATGGAAAGAACAGCCGTCAATGACAGAGGGAAGATCATTTATGTACAGGGAAAAAAGAAGAGGACCTAGTATCGAGCCTTGAGGAACACCCAAACGCACGGGCAGAAGGGAGGATGTAATGCCATTGTGACGAACACATTGAAATCTATCGGAAAGAAGAGAGGAGAAAAGACGCGTAGCAGAGGAAGAGAAATGATAAAGTTGATTAAGTTTGGACAACAGGAGCGGATGGACCACCGAGTCAAAAGCCTTAGAGAAGTCGAGAAAGTTATCAAAAATCAATTTTTGGCCACAAAATCACTCAAAAACTGTTTTTTTCGAAAATTTGTTTTAATCAGTCAATACGAAACGTTATTGCCTACAAAAAAGCCTCTTGTCATTTTTTCGAAAACTTAACCCTTTCAAAGTTATTCAGGGTCAAAGTTTCAAAAAATCAGTTTTTGGTCAAAAAACCACTAATTACTTTTTGCAAAAATTTTCGAAATTTTTTCGAAAAAATGGCAAAGGTGTCATTAGGGTAGGCAATAATCTTTTGTATAAATAGAACAAAAAAAATTTCTCAATAATCAGTTTCTGAGTCATTGGGTTGTACGACCTATAGAAACCGAGATACAAGGAAAACACCGGAAAACCGCTGTATTTCCGGCGGCCATATTTTTTTTGTGATTCCGAAATTGTTGCCTTAAAAACTCCCAAGGAAGCTGTGGACCCATTTTCAGCCATTTCCGAATTATGTCTCCTTTCGTGCGTTTTTTTGGCTAATTTCCCCGGACTATTGGGCCTTTTGCCAACATACCATTTCGAACTTTTCTCATTTCCCCGGGCACTTCGATATTCTAAAGTGTGCCAAAATACCAATTCACACTTTTCAATGACAGTTACAGTTTTTGAGTAAAAATGGACGAATAAAAATTTGTGCTAGATATTATAAATTTTTTTTTAAATTTTGTTATTTTATTATGATTGTTTATTCTTTATTTTATAAATAAATGATTAAGCTTTATCCTTGATTTCATTATTTTTTTACTTAGTATGATCAGACAAGCATATTTGGGTTTGAACACCAACATAGTGGATAAAAAAATCATAACTGTCCTGTTTGCGTAATATGTTACTCAAAATATTTGTTTGACCTATCTCCGTTTAGGTAAACAATAAACTGGTTATTTTAAGTTATGTCTTTTTGAATATTTCCTTTTTTCCATAATTCACTGTTATTTACTTGTTAGCTTGTTCAAATTTATTTAACGGCTACCCTTGATTAATAAAAACTGAAATGAGTTAAAATAATTTACTCATTTCCATAGACGCAATCCGTCGAAAATCAAATTAGTAGCGTGAAATGAGGTTTCCATACAAATTGACGTTTGAATTACTATTTTGGCACAGACCCGTACAAAATTTGTAGTAAACAGTAAACTCAGTAGAAAAAAAAAATAAACTTCGCTATTGATTAAAATATTAAGACCACCAGTAGCGTACGCAGGATGAACCCATGGGGGGGTTTCACAAAACATATTTTGTACATATATTGGGTAAAAAAAATTTTTCTCATGTAATAGGACTGTACTTATATTATATTTTATGTTATTTCACTATAAAAATAATTACCTATAGGTATATTTTTATCGCAATTTTTTTATTGAAAATTGTGAAGAAACATAAATAATAATTTTTGACCATTTTTCGAATATCACAAAATGTCTTGTTTTTCTCCAAAAATCATGGTCTCGTGGTGTGCGCAAGACTTTAGACTTTGATTTAGGGCATTTTTACAATTTTTTTACCGAAAAGAAGGGAACTACTCTGAAAACTTGGTGGCGCGTAGTTTTTGAGTCAGAAAATCGATTGGTGACATGAAAAAAAATTTTAAAAATTCCTTTTTTTTCAAATTTTGGCCAAAAAAGCGTCCAATTGTTTTTTGCGTAATTTCATTTGAAAAGACGGAAAATTTCCTACAAAAATCTATATGGCCATCCCGAAACTCAGAGTTTGTCGAGAGCTATAAATAAATGACAAATACGTGATTTTTGAAAAATCGCGTTTTTTTCAATAACAGTTGTAACTCCGAAACGGCGCACCCACCTAATTGCGCTAAAAAATTTTTGGTATATCCAATAGAGTTCACAAACATATTCCCAAAGTTTGAGAGATATTTATTTTTTTGCAATCCCGTTTGAAAAGAATCCACCATATATTATACATCGTTATTCGGAATATTTTTTGTTAATTGTTTAATAAGTTGATATATTTATTAATTATAATTTTTCCTATTATTATTTGAATCATGGGGGGGGGATTTAACCCGCAGTAACCCCCCCCCCCCCCGTGTACGCGCCTGAAGACCACCCCTATGAATAGTTGCAATACCATAAAAAAATTTATATCAGAAAACACTTCTAAATATTGAGTTATCCCATTACTAAGTAATATCGAAACATCCTCCAGACTAGAGTTTATTCGTATTACTTTTGGCACCGTTAATAATGATTATTACCCTTATTTTTGGGGTGTCGTTTGAAACTTTGCTGTGAAAAATGGGTAGATAATATCGATATACGAGATAATATCGGTGTAGGATGTTATGATACAAGCTAAATTTTGACTTTTTTTTCTTAAATACATCTATAGCTTAAAAAGTTATAGTCATTTGAAGTCAGAGTTTTATGTCAAATACATAGTAGGCAGTCTTAATATTTTAATCAGTACTGTATAAAGTTTGTAGAGCTTTTTCATGCTAATAAAATGAGCCCAGTTTGATGTCAATACATAAACAAATAAAGGAGTAATTGCAAAAAAACCGCTAAAAATCATTTTTTTATATGCTCATATCTTATACCAAAAATAACGGATTTGTAATGAAACTCACGGAAAGTGTAGTCCTTGGGGAGTGCAATAAAACTGTTTTTGAAAATTTGCAAAATAATAAATAGTTTTTGCAAAATACTGGCCTCGATTCCCAGATCCGGCAAATCGGAAGTGAGTGCGGATTTGCCACTTTGCGATTCTCAAATCCGCAGTCGCGAATTCAAAAGCAGTTTGATAGTTCTCAACACATCAAAAGTCTCACCGGGCACAAATCCCCATAACACCTCCTTCCCTCCAAAAACCAACCCAAGGGCTAGGGGAAATAACTAGTGTAGTGACAGACCGAAACCGGATTTTCAGCCGAAACTGAAACCGAAACTCATATAGACATGTCAAAATTTCTATTGTATGCTGAAATCTAGTATACGTTTTACATGTTATATACTTAATTCATGTTAAATGAAATAAAAAACAACAACTAAAGTATGTAAGATAAAATAGTTATTTATTTATCTAACATTAGTATTCGTAATTAAAAAGTCTTGTATTGTACGCTAAAGCTGGCTTCCCACGGTGCGCGATATAGCGGACAGACGCGGAAGGCGCACCATGAGAAGAAAGTCGTCCGTGAAGGCGCAGGCAAGTCTGTAGCGGGGCGTAGGATCTGCCGTGAGTCGGTAACTTCAAAGATGCGGTGCGAACTTGTGCCGTACGGTCTGAGGTCGTTCGTGGACGTCGACCGTGCGTGATAATTCCCAAAATCGCGCACCATGGGAAGCCAGCTAATAAAAGCAGTTTTTCTACGTTTTCACCAAGAAGGCTACTCCGGCGATCTGCGTATATTTGTCCACTGGCACTAAACAGCACGAACTCACCCGAACGAAGGGCGACAATTCACAAACACTGAGTTTCGGGGCGGCCGAAGTTTCGGCTAATTTTTGGTCGAAACCGAAATTATGGCCGAAACTAGATTTTTTGGCCGAAACCGAATCTTCGGTCGGTCACTAGATATAACCGATTTCTGAATGTAAAACAATTTATTCTTGTAGTCCACCCAACCGCTACCCCAAACAACCACCCCTTTGACCCTTCAACCACCGACCATCTAACCCCTCCCCTCCTACGTCCCCCACCCACACCTTGCGACGCGAAAACGATAATATAGCCAAACAGGCCCTTGACTGGAATCCGCAAGGATCCCGTCGAGTCGGAAGACCTAGAAAAACGTGGAGGAGAACCCTATTATCAGAGGCCGCAACAACTGGGAGATCCTGGTCAGAGCAAATGTTTCCGCCCTATGTCCCATGAGGGATTAAAGGAGCAATTAGTTAGTAGTTAGTTATGTTCATGAACACGGTATACAGACTAGTACAAGGTATGCTACACAATTTTTTGACATTTGTGTGTGACGTCACAAGGCTGAAAATTTTTCAGAACTAAGTGTGGAATATCACAAAAGGAATCATAAAAGGGTTTTAGGAATGAAATAAAACAAATAAATTTGTTATATGTTTAGGAAATAATTTTTTTTTGTTTTCTTTCATTTATATTTTCGTTTTTTTCATTTTTATTTAAATGTTAATTCTAAAGTACATTCTACATCTTCTCTACATATAAAACAGTAAGTGACTGACAGACAACGCACAGCCCAAACCGCTGGACCTAAAGGGCCGAAATTTTCACAGTGCATCCCTATTATGAAGTGGACATCCACTAGGAAGCGATTTTTCGAAATTCATCCCATGAGGGCGTGAAATGGGGTTAACACAAACCGCTGGACCTAAGTCGCTAAATTTTGACAGTGCATCCCTATAATAACGTGGACATTCACTATTAAGCGATTTTTCGATATATGGGGTTGTATGGGGATTTTTTTTCTTTAGTCAGATTTTCTTCAAACTTAGTAAAAATAACTCCACACTATAAATAATGAAATACGTCTTTCAGGATTTTTCGAAATTCAACCCCTAAAGGGGTGAAACAGGGTGGAAAACGTTGTATGGAAAGTTTTTTATATTGCATCAGATTTTCTTCGAATTTGGTATAAATACTATACAGCATAAATAATGAAACACATGTTTCAGCATTTCTCGAAATTCAACCTCTAAGGCAGCCATTACACGTTCATGCAAGCGGCAATCAATTCCACCAGTCATGATTAATGGAAATCAAAATATACGGAGGATTACGTCAGTCATCACCTTAGACGTTAGGTTTTCCGTCAGTCGTAGGCCAAACTGTTGCAAAACTGACAGCAAAACCTAACGTGTAATGGGCGCCTAAGAAGCTGAAATGGGGGTTCAAAATTTGAGAAACTCGACATGGTAGCACCGCGCCACAACGTCGTTTACTTCATTTAGGACGTGTCAAATACGCAGAAATTTGTTTACCATAATTAATTAAAAAAGATATAATATATTCAACGTTTTTATGAGATGATAACAGCTGCCTTTTTTGTTGTTTTGTATTTTCTAAGCGGAAAAAATTCTTGAGTGTTGTGTTGTAAAAGATATTACTATAACTATTAAATTTTTTTGTAAGGTGGTGTTTGGTTACATTGATGACAGGTTTTTTTTGTAGTTTTATGGATTTTAACGAAAAAATAGTTCTTGAGTGTTTTCTATTAAATTTATTTTCCGAAAACACAAAACCCTGATGGGTGGAGTTACAGTACTGTTGGCAGGAGCTTTTCGTCAAACATTACCTGTGGTACCTAGAGGAACCCGAGCTGATGAAATTGAAACCTGGTTGAAAATGTCTGTTTTTGGCCCTCAATAGAAATCCTTAAACTCACCAAAAATAAACCACCGGTTCTTACATGTCATAAGCTTACTCTGCGGAAGGGCACACCCGTAATGCTCCTTCATCATTTAAAACCACCGAAATTGTGTTGTGGTACTAGACTACAAGTCATAGCCCTGCATATTTAATCGAAGCCCTTATTTTAAACGGTGTGCTCTGGGAGAAAAAGTGTTTGTGCCTCTAATACCCAATGATCTCCAGGTTGACTTTAAGAGACTGCAATTTCCTCTCAAAGTACTCTTCGCCATAACGATACATAAGTCTCAGGGCAAGCCTTAAAATACGCTGGCTTAGATTTAAGAGAAAATTGTAGTAATAAAATGATTTCCTTTATTTTTTCAGTAGTCATTGCTGTATCAAAATTACAATAAACTACTTGCTTCCAGTTTTTATAAATTCCTCTAACTAGAGCAACCTGTACATCATTTTTAGGCTTACAGGGTGTATCATTCATCTTGTCGTATTCATAGGAACGTTTTATTTTCATCTCATCTTCTCTTTTACGTCATAATCGCATGTAGACAATAGTGTTTTTCTTTTTTAGATAATTTCTACAATTTTTCATTGAACAAACTGCAGTTTTAAATATCTTATAGTTCTATTTAAAAGACATATTTACTACCACACTTTTCACAACAAACACTTTGAATGCAATCAGAACTTCATGAAATTTATTTTCAGTGCAGTGACGTCATAAAAATTAAACATGGCCAATGCGATTTCATTTGTAGCATACCTTGTATTAGTCTGTATACCGTGGTTCATGAATTTATGAAGTATTTATGAAATAAGAGTGTATTGTATGTCAAACAAACTATGTAGTTTAGTCAGCCAAACAAAATATTCAGGCCAATTCTGAACTATGCTGGAATTGATTTCGCTGGAATTTTCTTACATAAGTAGCATAAATTTTAATTTCGAAATTACTCTCCATTACAGGGGCCGTATTTGGTTTCTCTGGTCGATGAATCGACTCGACAAAAAAAATATGAGTGTGCGTAGGACCACACGTTGGAAGTGAAAACTTCTATGGCCGCCCTGTCTATATTTCCAAATCCAGCTTAATATTATAGGAGGATAAAGATCAACAAATTTTGTTTATGAATATTCCATTTAAGTTTATGTTATTGTTGTGATACTACAATAAAATATGAAATTGTATATCTATATCTATGTATATGTATATATATATAGTACATAATACATAGTGCATAGTACATAATATGTACGTAATATCCCAGTAGGGAAAGCAAGTAATTACCTATCGATTCGGAAAGTAGTTCTAAGGAGTAGCAACTACCTCTCGTTCAGATTACAGCAAGTGCAGATAAGGCATTACATTTGCACGGGCGATGTCATACGCGGTAACCAATCGCCTCCATTCTGAATTACATAGAACTCTCAAACTGCGTTACATACATAGAACGCTCAAATCATTACTCTTTGCATTACTTTTATGTGGAAGTAATGCAGTAAGGAAGTACTTTTCAAGAATAACACGCCCTTATTTTTTGTAATGAGACCTAAAGAAATATGAAGCAGTTCTAAAATTATTCTGCATGTAATTTATTGCCCGTTTCCCTACTGAACTTCCCAGTAGGGTAAGCAAGTAATTACCCAATCGATTCCGAAAGTAGTTCTAAGGAGTAGCAACTAGTTCTCGTTCAGATTACAGCAAGTGGAGATAAGGCATTACATTTGCATGGCGATGTCATAGGTTGTAACCAATCGCCTCCGTTCTGCATTACATAGAACTGGTACAGTCATAGGTTACAAGTAATACAGGATGAATTAAATTGCATGTTAAGTCTCTTTCGCTTTTTTAAGAGATGTGCCGCATCGGCTGCGATTGCATTACACTTTGCATTACTTTTGCATCAATGTAATCAGACAAAGAACTACTTCATTAGCATTGGAAAATTTTACAATTGTAATCTTATTTACTGTATTGTCAACGGATTACTTCGGTTCCAAATTTCCTACTGGGTTAGTACCCCCGATAAGTAAAATACACATGCCCAGTCGTATATGCGAAACGTGGTTCCATGTTGCCGAAAGCGACAAATCCAAGCAAAAGTTTTAATTTGCACCCATGTAGCTGGATAGCACCTTTTGGTCGAACTCTACCCACAGCCAGAAGCGTGACCTTCTACGCTGAGCGAAGCAAAATGAAATGAATGTTGACGTCTGCATTGCAACATTGAAACGCATACTCTCACACTCCTCGTAGCTATTGCTTCCCACACCGTACCCAGAAGGAACTTAGAGAAGAACTGAATTAGTAATGCAAGAAATTATGTCTGATCAAAGCCTTCTACATTTACAAGCCATGCCCCAGGTATGTGCATGTATGTGTATGAAGAGCCAAAATTTTTTGAATTAACATTGCCGAAGCCGTACGAAACAATTTTTTAACTTTGTTTTTGCACTTAAAAGTGGTAATATAATGTATATTATCACTTTTTGGTGCACATGGATTATCAGTGATTAGTGCTTTAGTGATTTAATAAAAAAAATTAAAAAGAAGTGAGTGGTTAAGTGTATTTTTAGAGTGTTAATTGATTAGGTGACCGTTTTTGTTTACATTCGCGTTGGTTTTTTCGTGTTAATTTAGGGAACAAATTTTGAATTTGTGTAGTAATATAATAAAAAGTGCTTTGAAAGTGATTAAAGACTGTTGTAGAATAGTTTTTAAAAACATAAGTGCAGAAAAATGCGAAGGAAAAATGAAAAAGCTATTGTTATTTATGTTGTGTTGTAGTACTTGCACTTATGTTTTTAATAACTCTTCTATAATAATTTTTAACTACTTTAAATTCACTTTTAATTCCATTACTACACAAATTCAACATTTTTTCCCTAAATTAACACGAAAAAACCACCGCGAATGGAAACAAAAACGTCACCTAATCAATTAACACTCTTAAAATACACTTAACCACTAATTTTTTTTTAATTTATGGAGTCAGATCACTAAATAACTTATCACTGATAATCCGTGTGCACTAAAAAGTGATAAAATACAATATTTTACCACTTTTTATTCCAAAAACTAAGTTAAAAAATTGCTTTTCTCACAGCTAAATTGAAGTCAATTCTGACTGAAGTCCATTCTGACAGATAAATTGAAGAGCCATTTTCTTTGAATGTGAGTGTGAGATTTCGTAGGGCATGGCTTGTAAATGTAGAAGGCTTTGGTCTGATCACAACCTTCTATATTACAAGCCATGAACAAGGAAAATATTGAGAGCGAATTTCCGCTCAATCGGACCACAACTCGGTGAAATCACGTTATGTTGTTAGTGTAATTTGGAGAATTTGGGAGAATTTGGTGGTCCGATTCTCTCAATTGAGATTCTTGTTCATGGCTTGTAAATATAGAAGGTTATGGTCTGATACATGTTACTACTTACCAATGTAATGTGTGGAAAGCAAAAATGTAACCTGCAATGAAATGACCTCGCAGGCACTAACCACCCTAGGATATGACAATGTAAAAGTAATCGATTCCCTCATCGGGCTCGTGCGCAACAAAAATGCGCAGGAAATAATGCGCAACAAAAGTGCGCGTGATGCGAGTTTTTAGTTTTTACCCCACTTCAAAAAGCTTGTGGATTTCCTCTAAGTTATTTGGCATTACGACCGAATCGACAGATAAGTGCGGCCATACAAAACCACAAATTGTCTGATAATACTCCAAGTTCAGCAAACCACTTATATAGTATTTAATCAAAATAGAAACTTTTTGTATGCCTAATTGGGCATTTTAGGCTCGTATTCACTGGCCTGGATATATCCAGGCATATAAGTAAATATCATGGATATTTCGTATTCACCGACCGCGATTTTCGGGGCTTGGATAAAGTTAATACCAGTAATAAGTTTATCCGCCGATTTCTAACCTCTGAAGTTTCGAACTTTCAAAATTGAACAAAGCTGTGAGTGAAAACTAAAAAAATGAATTAAAGTATCAATTATTGAATCAATATGAATGAATTTGTAATTCTGTAAAATTTTGAATTGGTATATTTGCTGTCCGTGAATAGCAAAAACTATCAGTAGAATTGTACGGGATGAGAAATAACCAAGAATATATCCAGATCGGTGAATTCGGGCTTTAATAAACGCAAAGGTAATCCCCGTACGCTCATATGCACGTGGAATCCCCTGTCGTACCCGTAGTGTAACTTGACATTGATCACGTTCATATACACGCACATAAATTGTTAAACTTTGCAATATTGTTAGTATTTCTCTAACTCCCGGTTCTTTTAACAGGTCATTCTACTTCTCAAATCCCGCGGATCCCGCATGTCTAGTCCCGAATTACTGATCCCGCAAAAATGGTGCAAATGCGGCGATTGGATTCCCTAGGCTGAACACATACCACTCGCTGCGCCCCCTTGACTAAAAAACCGGTTTATTGGAAATATTGGAAAGTGAGTCTGGGAAAGTGATAGGCCGTGTAATTTGGCTCAAAAGTCTCAATAGGCACAAAGCCCCCTACCCTCCACTTCACCCCCACCCCTTTACCAAAGCCCGCCATATGGATTTCACTGATGAACGGTGTTTTGATCTATCATTCATCAATTATTTGGACTCCAAGATAAATAAACGGCATACTCAAGTGTAGCAAGTACTCTTATCAGCGTTCTTGGGGTTTTACCTTGATACGTAATATCATAATTTTCTTACTATAAAGGAAGAAAAGCATGGCGAGTAGTAAATAATCTTATCAGTAAATTGTAAAACTTTGCGGCCTTGGACTGAAGGATTTCGTTATTTATGCTTTAAATTTTTACAATATGATCGCAAAATCAGATTAGGGACAACTTCATACTTTAACGAAATATTAAATGACCTCGATGGCTAGAGTTGACAATGAACCTTTGTCGTTTTTGTAGCAAACTCAACTGAAAGAATGATAAAAATACTAGGAGGGAGTATTATCCTGACGATTACTATTTAATCGTCAGGATAATACTCCCTCCTAGCAGTTTTCAGATGCACTTGCTGAAATTAAAAAGAAGCAATTCAGTCGACTCGATAGCTCGAGTTGATAAGAATCTGATAAGTATTGTTGTCGATGATCTTCCATAGCCCTGGTACGTGAGGATGCTACGAGAGATTTTCAGCTTTGGCGGAATTTTGCTTTTAAGTCTGCCTGAAGTATTGCCCGGGTCTTTAATGATAGCACGTTTTTGTGTAAAGCCCTACGAGTTCCAGATTAGACAGTTATATCTTCATCGCCTATACGACGCATGATGAATACTGAATGTTATGAATTAAAAATTAAATAATAATAATACAAAACAGTAAGCATTTTAATCATGAAAAAATATTAATTTATTTTTATCAATACACTAGTTGGGACCCGGCGCGCCTATGCTGCTCCTATAAGCCAATAGTAGTAATCAGGTGATGTGAATTTTAATATACGGCAGAAGAGTTTGAAAAAGGCAATTTTTTGGTATTTTTGATTCCAAATAGCAAAATGTGAAACTATTAGGGATCTGACATTTTGATCGAAACAATAAAAGCCATCCATTGACATGGCATTTTTCGAGATATGAATTTTCATACACAGATGAAGTGTCTCAATGAACCGTTAATTTTCTGTATTTTGGATAGCTGGGACCCGGTTCCCCTCGCTGCAGCCAACGTTTAAACATATAAAATCAATCCAAACCTACAAAATTCAACTCTTCTTAACCATTAACGAAAAACTAACTAATCCTATAAAAGTTGGAGTCATTAGATTCAAAATATCAGTGGCGGTTCGTAAGGTTCAGGATAAGGGAAGCAATGCGTAGGGCGTCAAAGCTAATGTACCTCGCGAGCGATAAAAGTAAAGGTATCGGCGGCTTTAATTAGAAAAACTGAAAAATAACAAATTTGAAAACGAATTAAGTAATTAACCCCTTGCAAAAAGTAGAAACCCGTACTACCAATCTATATTCTTTTTATTTTAATATAATAAAAAATAATATAGTAAGATATACATACAGTGGCGAACAGAAGTCAACGTACACCATACAAAATAGCGAAAATTCGTATTTTTATTTTATTTTTAAAAATTGAAAAAAATTGTGATATCACAATATACGTATCAAAACATTTTATTGAAATTCCATAATAAATTATTTCTACAAAAAAAAATAACAAAAAAGTGAAATATACAGAATTCACAAATAACAAAAGTCTACGTACACTTAAAAAATTTTATTATTATTTTTTGTAGAAACAATTTCATTATGCAATTTCAATATAATGTTTTTGTACAGAGGATTGTACTTATTTATTTTGTAATATCACAATTTTTTTATGCTATAGTAAACGAATTTTCGCTATTTTATATGGTGTACGTTGACTTTTGTTCGCCACTGTATAACACAATTCAAAAAAATAATCTCTCTCTCCCAGTAGGGAAAGCAAGTAATTACCCAATCGATTCCGAAAGTAGTTCTAAGGAGTAGCAACTAGTTCTCGTTCAGATTACAGCAAGTGGAGATAAGGCATTACATTTGCATATCGATGTCATAGGCGGTAACCAATCGCCTCCATTCTGCATTACATAGAACTGTACATTCATTGGTTACATGTAATCCAGGTTGAATTAAATTGCATGTTAAGTGTCTTCCGCATTTTTAAGAGGTGTTCCGCATGCTGCGATTGCATTACACTTTGCATTACTTTGGCTTCAATGCAATCAGACAAAGAAGTGCTTCATTAGAATTTGGAAAATTGTACAACTGTAATCTTATGTACTGTATTGTCAATGGGTTACAGAACCGATTCTGTCGGTAATGTGTTCCAAATTTCCTACTGGGCTATCCCTTTAAATCATCATTAAAGAGAATCATAAAAAACAAATGGAAGCTACAAATTTTCAGCTTCTTCAATACACACCTCCTGCCACCCCATTAGAATAAAGAGAAAGTTCACCCATCATCGATCTCTTTTTAATGGTTTTATTTAGCTTCACCTCGTATATTTGTTTGTTTGGTTCAAATCTTGCGACAGCTTTTTCGTCTACTTCTACTGAACCGATTCTTATGAAATTTTGCCCACACATTGAGCTCCCGTGACAATGCAATCTGACAATTTTGTACAAAAATCAAGATGGCGGTTCCAAGATGGCGGACGAATTTTGCAATTGTGTTCCGATTCCATTGAAAATCGGTATCACGGGGTTTGAAGGGCCACAAATGACGATTCTGTGGTCAAAATTTAAAAATTCAAAATGGCGGCGCCAATATGGCGGATGAATTTTGCCAATGTGTTCTGAATCCATTGAAAATCGGTATCGGGGGGTTTGTAGGGCCACAAATGACGATTCTGTGGTCAAAATTTGAAAATTCAAAATGGCGGCGCCAATATGGCGGATGAATTTTGCCAATGTGTTCTGAATCCATTGAAAATCGGTATCGGGGGGTTTGTAGGGCCACAAATGACGATTCTGTGGTCAAAATTTGAAAATTCAAAATGGCGGCGCCAATATGGCGGATGAATTTTGCCAATGTGTTCTGAATCCATTGAAAATCGGTATCGGGGGGGTTTTAGGGCCACAAATGACGATTCTGTGGTCAAAATTTGAAAATACAAAATGGCGGATGAATTTTGCAAATGCGTCCTAAATCCATTGAAAATCGGTATTGGGGAGTTTTTAAGGTTAAAAATGACGAATTTGTGGTCAAAATTTTAAAAAAATCAAACTAAAAACTAGAAAATAAAAAAAATAGGTAAAAAAACTTTTAAGTTAAATGGTTTTATTTGAAATCATAAGCTGTACCAAAAACTAGAAAATAATTAGAACACAAACATGGACCTTCTTGAGATTCCGACGTCTGGTAAGAAATCATGCAATAGTAGCCGTGCTGTTTTCTTATGTCGTATGCCAAGGTACCCTTTGTGTCGCTGCGTCAACGGATTAAGTAATATTCTGGGACTTTTAACAGACTAAAATAAAAACATGGGGCGCATAAAAACCTGTATAACCACTGTATAATTAAATAAGAACGACTTGTCTAGAAGAATGTGTTTCCAAGCCCACTAATATATTTCATATGCGCCCCATGTTTTTGTTTTAGTCTGTTAAAAGTCCCAGAATATTACTTAATCCGTTGACGCAGCGACACAAAGGGTACCTTGGCATACGACATAAGAAAACAGCACGGCTACTATTGCATGATTTCTTACCAGACGTCGGAATCTCAAGAAGGTCCATGTTTGTGTTCTAATTATTTTCTAGTTTTTGGTACAGCTTATGATTTCAAATAAAACCATTTAACTTAAAAGTTTTTTTACCTATTTTTTTATTGACTCAAACGAAAATTCATATTAAAGCCTAAACTACATTGAAAAGCAGTGCAGTGCAGCGCTGCGCAGTATGTTGCAGTGGTTTATTAGAGAACGCGTTGTAACGGTCGGTTATTTACCGAAAGTTTCCCCCTTTTGATGGTCCCCCATCTATCGGAAATTTCAGGCTTCATGAATAAAATTACTTCACAAAAAAAATTGGGGGAAAACTTTTTTAAATTCAAGTAGTCGAAGAAAAATAGTTTTGGTTCTGGAAAAAAAAAAGGAAAATTTTTGGAGAGAGTTAACGAATGTTGCGGTTGTGGGAACATGTGCAGTTTTTCCCATTTACAAATAAAAACGAAATAAGCTATAAAACTAGAAAGCTGAAGTCTGCAAGTTTAAGAGTATCCGCAGTTAAAACAGGAGCACATAGTAAAGAAAAACTGGGAAATAAGAAAATATCGCCAATGTCCATGACGGGAGGTCAAATTAGGCAGGACCCTTGAAACATCCAGTTAGGACTTTGTCAGATTGCGAAACTCCTCCAGCAGCCACCATATAGGAAGGAAGTTAGCAATGCATTATCCGAAGCCTTACAATTGTTATTAAAAGAGCTTCCGTTCGATAAGGCTACTATTACAAGCAATCAATTAAATAGGGTAGTATCTTCAATTTCTGTTTTTTTGTGAAAATTTTCCTGCAGCATTGGAAGCTTGCAACAGGAATTTGCAGGTCTAATCAGTGATTTTACAGAAAATCGCCAATAAAAGGGAACATTTCTTAGCATCTATTATAACCGAGGCTACAGAGAGTGACTTTTACATGCTAGCTGTATAATTTGGAGGAAATCAAGAACAACTTGATATTAACATATTGTGCTAATATGTAGTGCTACTTGATGCTATTGTGCTAATATGTAGTGTTACTTACTTTTAAGGGCAAACCTTTTTACCAATAAAGTGTCACCATAATAGCTCGTGTTATCCAGCTAATACGTCTACTCCAGCAGCTCGAAAAAAAAACGTATGCGGTGAACGGAACCTATTTGGGTACGCTCCTTTGAGGTTATAAAATCTGGTGCAGGAAATATAAGAACAGAATCTAATGTAAAGTCGAGGGCGAAATTAATAGCAGAACTAGAAGAACGAAAACTAACAGTAAACTTGACGGACCCCTGAAGTTGTTGTAAGCTTTATACAGTTTATCCGTTGGGGAAAAGTTAAGTAATTTCGTTTTTTTGTTGGTTTGGTATGATACCATAGTTTTGGTAGCCACATAATTTATATTTCAAATTTTAATTGTATTAATATTCCCTCCAATTATTTACTCAGTATACACTAATTATTTAACAAAACAAAGAAAAAAAAACTATTAAATTATTCATTTATACTGGTACTACTTACATTTCTTTTCATTTTTTCGTATATTATATATTACACACTAATAGTAATAATAATATTGCCGTAAATTGCTTTATATCATTTAAGTATTATTTTATGCATTTGTGTGTTGTAAGAAGAACAGGAATCCTCGACTGGTACCAGAGCGACGATTTGTTTTTTTCCTTTCCGTTATTGTATGGAAGTTGTTATTTTGTGGTAATAGTTGGTTGCATCCACATTACCTATATTGTACGGGTACTTTTTTTTTGATTTACACTTATCTAATAGTTAATTCAAACTTACCTTCATTTTGTTGTTAATTAATTATATTGTCTTGGGCTGTAATTACTATATAATATATTTGTTGTCAATTTCTTTAACTCCACGAGTATTACTAGGCATGACAGTCTAAGGGGGTAATTTATCCAGGATGGTTGGGTTGTGTTTTCTCTCTAGGGTTCTCTCGAAGTCGCGTTGAACATTTACAGGTCCACCAGGTCGTTGGGAACTTCCAGCGATGAATACCTTTGGCTAACCTAGGACAGGAACGGTATGAAGAAATCTCCCTTTTGACTAATAGGTAAGTGGTGGATCATATATGTAGCGGTCCGGTCACACCCCCCAGGCCCCTACCGTCGAGCTAGCGTATACCGTGTGACCGGCTAATCACCCCCTATCACTATTTCGGAACTAGGGAGGATGGTTGTCTTTTCCAAATTTTTATGTCTACCCAAGCATGATGGCAGTAGCCTTGCTGTCACCAGCAAGGAGCTCCATTGTGCCGGTACATAAATGGCGCCCAACGTTCTTGGCAAACAAGTTTCGATATTAATTTACGGCGCCCATTTATTTCATAAATGGCGCCCAACGTTCTTGGCAAACAAGTTTCGATATTAAATTACGGCGCCCATTTATTTCATAAATGGCGGCCAACTTCTGTAACTTATTAAAATTATCTTTGACTATGGTTCACCACCAATGCCTCTTTTTACAGATTTATCTCAATTGTCTAAATTCAGTGTGATTTTGAGTTGCTTTTACTTTTAGGTTATCCCGTATCATGTTATCTTCTTCGCTTTAGGCATCTTTGAACTAGGCTTACCGGCACCGCTGGCTAACAAGCGTATGACCGCTTGGCCATGGGTGAAGGCTGAGTCTGGAGTTCTTTTGTCCTGTTTTTTTTGCTCGTAGTCTCTAGTATCAGGCGTCATACCGCCTGCCAATGCTGCGTTCAGTGGACAGGATCTACGTTACTTTTTACTGATGGACGTTTGAGTTGTAACTCGGGCTTAACCGTCTGACTAATCACCTGCGCCCTGTGGACTTTTGTTGAGGGACATCCGGCTCCTTCCTTGTGCTTTTAATTTTTCTCTCCAGTCTGTCCCCACTGCTGATTGATTTTCCGTAGTGTAGCTCAGTTGTGGTTGGACAGCGGAATCAAACTAAATTTTTATTATTTGCGAAGAAGATTTCCTTGTCTTTTATGTTGAGGTAGACCCTTCATGTCGTTCGAGTAGATGAAGACGTGTGGTGATTCCGGCGTTGTCGATGACCTTCGGTGTTGGCTATGTCTCATAACTACCACCGACTGACACCGATGACCTCGGCCACCGAGGATCCTGGAGAGAGATTTTTTTCTTCAACCATCCTGGAAATTTGAAGAATATTATACAATATTATAATCAATTATTACATTTTTTGCTTACACCCATATAATATTATTACTTTTTCACGGATACTTTTGGCGATAGTGGCTGCATGCGAATTGAGTGAATATTGTCAGGGAATCCAGGGTATAGACCAATTTTTTGTGTGAGACAATATTGAAGTAGATAAAGAAATACGCTATTGAATTGTGCTACTTACGTACGTCGTGTTCGTGATCACGTACGTCGAGATCAATTAACTTGTTTCCGAGTTGCTTGAATTAGTGGTAATTGTGTTGAAGAACCACACCTGTGAGTAGCGATCGGTGTTGCAACTTTTCTTTTATGCTATCGAATGGTATACACCTTTGAATACCCAAATATATTATTATTAATTACTGTTACTTTTTCTCAACGGTATATGAGTATTAACGTCCTAACGAAAATGGAGGTGGCAGGGTTAAAAACTTTTTATGGACGTTCGATGACCCATAAATTATTACGAAGACCACATCGTTTATACGTTTTATCTCCTTTTGCCAAGGAGTTTGTCCCTACTTTGCCCGAACTAACAGCTGAGGAGAGTTTCGCATTGCAATACGGTGTGAATATCGTTAAATGTTTAACTGATAATCCAGCCGCCTTCAATTCAATTGCATCGAGAGCGTTACAAATCTTTGGGTATTTCACGAATAATCACGTCGTAATAAGTCGGATTATGGAGATGGTTGTCACCCAAGCTATGGACGACCATAATTTCGGTATCGCAGCAGCTAAGCTGTACAGACTGTTGGATTCGTTGAATCCACTTAATAGTAGTGTTTTTAAGAGATTGCTGAGGTTAATGCTAGCCTATGGGCCGGTTAACCTTAAGCATAGCCCGACAACGGACTTCCATGAGGAGAGAGGTATCCTCGTATTCTTGGTGGAATTGTACTCGCAGATACCAACGAACGGATGGCTCAGGAGGGACATGGCTCAGAGCATCGCTGGGACTATGAACCATTTACTCCAAGAACCGAGTGCTGGAAATGTTGGATGCATTAGTCACGCCTGGAAACGGACAGGGGTGGCTTTGGCCCTATATTCTCCATACGAGGTCTTCAAACTGAGAATGGGATTAAGGGCTTTAAGACCGACCAGAACCCCTTGTTTGGGTATGGGTAGGGTAGATGTCACCCGGGGTTTGTAATCGGGAGGTTTGGATTACTGTATTACTTTTATCGTAAGGAAGGTTCCATTGTTTCGTTGCCATTTTATATTTCTACTTTCTGTGCACGTTCTCGTAAGAGTTACTTGTTACGTTGTTGTCGACCAACATATTCAGTTGGCGACGGCTTCACTTTCTTGTATTACGGCATTCAGGACTTCATGATCTTATTCATGGTATTAATATGGTTCTACGTTCTTGTTACTTTGTTTTAATGGATAACCCTTGTTTCGTTGGTTATGTTAAATACCGTTAGTCCTAGCCGTATGGTTAGTGGCGTGTTAATGTTATAGTTAGGGTTAGGTAGTAACAATATACCATTGTTACGTATTCCGTTTGTTTATAGCGCCTCCGTCGGTATTAATAAGTTTTTTTGATTTACTAGGTTGAGCCCTGGGTATATTTGTTTGTTAATAATGTTAACCGGTTAGATATTTTTGTTTCTCCCATCGCGTACCTCCTCGGCCCAGTGCTAAACTTTTGTGAGCTAGTACCTACGTCCCTGATTGTCCTCGAAGCAAGAGCTCCTCGGAGTAGCCCTAAGAAGGCATCTCGCCGGCTTCACCGGTTATTAATAGGGAGCCTTAATCCGCTTAGGTAGCTTCCCTAGCGGATGGTACACCTCCTTGCTTTTCGGTCAGTCTGGGGGGAACAACTCTCGGCGAATGGTTGTCCTGGCGATCCACCGGGGAATGTCAAAGGCAATGTGGTATTGCTGGAGACTGACCCGATGGACCGAAAGGAGACATTTTCGGCGTGGAGGTCTGGATGATTGTAGAGACCCGGAGGGGGACAATGTAGTATTACCTGCCGCCGGATCCCTAAAACTCCAGACTTACCCTCCAGGAGACTCGTCAGACTGTCCATCTCTCAAAATTTTAATTTTGACAGCACGACTAAATTCTCACCGATTTTTTTGGCAAAGCCTTATATACTAAATACCCGGCTAGCTCTGCAGCTGTGGCATGAGACTCTGAATCTCAGGGTGTGATACGAGCCACACATTGGCGCCAAACTCTAAGTCTTACGGCTGAAAAACCTTCCGTTTTTTTTCGTCTCCTCACTGCCTCGCAAGTCGGCCTTGTGGACTCGAGGGTATGTAACGGTCGGTTATTTACCGAAAGTTTCCCCCTTTTGATGGTCCCCCATCTATCGGAAATTTCAGGCTTCATGAATAAAATTACTTCACAAAAAAAATTTGGGGTAAACTTTTTTAAATTCAAGTAGTCGAAGAAAAATAGTTTTGGTTCTGGAAAAAAAAATGGAAAATTTTTGGAGAGAGTTAACGAATGTTGCGGTTGTGGGAACATGTGCAGTTTTTCCCATTTACAAATAAAAACGAAATAAGCTATAAAACTAGAAAGCTGAAGTCTGCAAGTTTAAGAGTATCCGCAGTTAAAACAGGAGCACATAGTAAAGAAAAACTGGGAAATAAGAAAATATCGCCAATGTCCATGACGGGAGGTCAAATTAGGCAGGACCCTTGAAACATCCAGTTAGGACTTTGTCAGATTGCGAAACTCCTCCAGCAGCCACCATATAGGAAGGAAGTTAGCAATGCATTATCCGAAGCCTTACAATTGTTATTAAAAGAGCTTCCGTTCGATAAGGCTACTATTACAAGCAATCAATTAAATAGGGTAGTATCTTCAATTTCTGTTTTTTTGTGAAAATTTTCCTGCAGCATTGGAAGCTTGCAACAGGAATTTGCAGGTCTAATCAGTGATTTTACAGAAAATCGCCAATAAAAGGGAACATTTCTTAGCATCTATTATAACCGAGGCTACAGAGAGTGACTTTTACATGCTAGCTGTATAATTTGGAGGAAATCAAGAACAACTTGATATTAACATATTGTGCTAATATGTAGTGCTACTTGATGCTATTGTGCTAATATGTAGTGTTACTTACTTTTAAGGGCAAACCTTTTTACCAATAAAGTGTCACCATAATAGCTCGTGTTATCCAGCTAATACGTCTACTCCAGCAGCTCGAAAAAAAAAACGTATGCGGTGAACGGAACCTATTTGGGTACGCTCCTTTGAGGTTATAAAATCTGGTGCAGGAAATATAAGAACAGAATCTAATGTAAAGTCGAGGGCGAACTTAATAGCAGAACTAGAAGAACGAAAACTAACAGTAAACTTGACGGACCCCTGGAGTTGTTGTAAGCTTTATACAGTTTATCCGTTGGGGAAAAGTTAAGTTATTTCGTTTTTTTGTTGGTTTGGTATGATACCATAGTTTTGGTAGCCACATAATTTATATTTCAAATTTTAATTGTATTAATATTCCCTCCAATTATTTACTCAGTATACACTAATTATTTAACAAAACAAAGAAAAAAAAACTATTAAATTATTCATTTATACTGGTACTACTTACATTTCTTTACATTTTTTCGTATATTATATATTACACACTAATAGTAATAATAATATTGCCGTAAATTGCTTTATATCATTTAAGTATTATTTTATGCATTTGTGTGTTGTAAGAAGAACAGGAATCCTCGACTGGTACCAGAGCGACGATTTGTTTTTTTCCTTTCCGTTATTGTATGGAAGTTGTTATTTTGTGGTAATAGTTGGTTGCATCCACATTACCTATATTGTACGGGTACTTTTTTTTTGATTTACACTTATCTAATAGTTAATTCAAACTTACCTTCATTTTGTTGTTAATTAATTATATTGTCTTGGGCTGTAATTACTATATAATATATTTGTTGTCAATTTCTTTAACTCCACGAGTATTACTAGGCATGACAGTCTAAGGGGGTAATTTATCCAGGATGGTTGGGTTGTGTTTTCTCTCTAGGGTTCTCTCGAAGTCGCGTTGAACATTTACAGGTCCACCAGGTCGTTGGGAACTTCCAGCAATGAATACCTTTGGCTAACCTAGGACAAGAACGGTATGACAAGAACGGTATCTCCCTTTTGACTAATAGGTAAGTGGTGAATCATATATGTAGCGGTCCGGTCACACCCCCCACGACCCCTACCGTCGAGCTAGCGTATACCGTGTGACCGGCTAATCACCCCCTATCACTATTTCGGAACTAGGGAGGATGGTTGTCTTTTCAAAATTTTTATGTCTACCCAAGCATGATGGCAGTAGCCTTGCTGTCACCAGCAAGGAGCTCCATTGTGCCGGTACAGCGTGTCAAAACACATTGAATAAGCAGTGTTTTGACATTGACGGTTCATATATAAATTTTTTATAGTCCCTGTGACTTTTGTTGTATAAAAAGTCCTTATTTCTAACTAATTCGATTAATTTTTCGTCATTCATTTTGACAACAATGGCAATGGCAACTTCATATGAAGTTTTTAAGAAATTGGCAAGCAGTGCGAAGCAGTTTTTTAGAAATTAGCCTAAGACAAGGCAGTGCAGTGCAAGGCAGTGAAGTTAATGTGAGTTGCCACATTCAGTTACAAGAAGTCTAAATATCACTGCGCAGTGGTGCACTACACTGCTTTTCAATGTAGTTCAGGCTTAAGAGTCAAAACAAATTTCGAAGCAAAATTTTCAAGAGCAACTCCACAGCAGGCGAAACCAGAGCAGAATACCAGAAAACGAAACCAAGAAAACAAGAGAATATGGTGGATAGAGAAAATTTGTCTATGTTCGACTTCTCATATCCCGGTATTCGGCTCCGAAGAAGCTGCGTTTAGTTCAGCTTCTCAGGGACCTGTATCAACGCAAACCTTTG
Source organism: Thereva nobilitata (assembly GCA_963855945.1). Lineage (NCBI taxonomy): Eukaryota > Metazoa > Arthropoda > Insecta > Diptera > Therevidae > Thereva > Thereva nobilitata. The sequence continues at coordinate 100,470,664 of OY979695.1, forward strand.
CGTGAGTGTGAGTTCAATTGAATTGAATGTGTTGGACTTTTCACGTTGATTTTCGTTGCCAAAGAAGCTGGAGATATTACAGCTTCCCTACGTTATGTTAAGCCTCGGCCACGATAAGAGCGGCGAGCGGCACCAGAAAAATTTAATGTCTCGGATTAGAGGTGAGCGGCACTTTAGTATTGCCGCTCTACCGCTCTCCGCTTGTATCGTGGCCGAGGCTTTATTCTTTGTATACAGTAGTATGAATTGTACATTTTATATAAAAAAATCTGTACATTGCTTGCTTAGTGTTTCCAGATGAAGAAATATATTAAGATTTTGTTTTTGATTAATCTTAATATATTTAAATTAATTTTTTATGAAGTTGCCTATTTGGTCAAAGGAAGCAGTGCTTCCTTTGCTTTCAAAGAGGAACCGCCACTGCAAAATATGTACAGTGAGCGTCAAAAGTGAGTAAACACCTAAATTTTCTAATTTTGAGATGGAATATCTCGGTAACGGGTTGGCAGAACTGGATGGTTGCCTGTTTTGTTTTTAATAATTCCCAAAAAGAATATTTATGAAAATAATATTTATTCAAAAACTGTTACAAATAAACTAAAAAAAGTTCCCAAATTACGCGTCAAAAGTGAGTAAACACTTGGACATTTTCTTGGAAAAAACTAACGGTACATGAATTCTAGTATTTAGTTTGAGCTCCTTTTGCTTTTATAACTGCAGCCAGACGTCGGGGAATGGATACCACAAGGTTTGATGTGATGTCACTCCTTATTAGCCCCCATTCCTCGCGAAGAGCGGTTTTCAACTGTTCCTTATTAGAAATATTCCGTTTACGGATCTGTCGATCCAGATGTTCCCATAGATGTTCGATAGGGTTGAGGTCCGGTGATTGCGGGGGATGTGGTAATTGTTTTGGGCAGCGATACAACAACCATTCCTTCACTAAGTACGACGTATGCTTCGGGTCATTGTCTTGTTGGAATGTCCATTTTGTGGACAATCTCAATTTTTTGACGCTGAGTAGCAGGTTGTCTTTCAAAATTTGAAGGTATGCATGTTTATCCATGGTGTTTTCAATAAACACAAGATTACCTACTCCAGAAGCCGCCATACATCCCCACACCATCACAGAACCTCCACCGTGTTTTACTGTGAAAATCAGACTATTCGCAATATCTAAGGAAAGAACCAATACTTATTTCTGTAAAATTTGGAGGCATTAGATTCAATTAGACCAAAATTACCTATGTATGTATTCTTTTACAAAACTTGCTGGTAAACTATATGTTTTTGGTTTTGTTTTCCGGCGCGTAAATAAACAAAGATGATGCCTTTCCGACTCGCTGCAGCCTACCTTAAGACATTTAAAATTAATCCAAATCTTCAAAATTCAACTCTTCAACAAATATGTATAACCATTAACGAAAAACCAATTATTCCTATAAAAGTTCGAGAGTTTTAATATTGGTTTGTTTATCTAATTCTGCGAAGTATGTCTTCAGTCATTCCGTTCTTGTATTCTTCCCACAAAACCGATGGTTCTGTTGGGTACTTAAATAGAGAAGATAAGGAACAGAAAATAGCGTACATGTATACGGATTCGAGGGAAGCACTTGGATTCACGAACCTCTCGCTCTAAAAGAAAAGAAACAAACATATGTTCATAGGTCTCATGCAGATCCCGAACAGAGGCGTACCGAAATTCGTTCGCGTTTGCTCCAAACATGTTCAACCAAGTGATGTGTTCTCATTTGGACGGTTTTTGACTAAATATGATACCGCCGTTGTCCGGGAACTGCAGAAATACTATGGGAGTGCTGTGCATATGTGTTGCCGAAATGCTTCCCCGATTTTAATTAACTGCGCTTCCTTCTCTTCTCTATTCTAAGGTTGGGTATCATGTCGTCAATATAATTGCGAACAGTTGACGAATGTTATTCGGCGTGGATGCAAATGCTGCATCAGTAAGTGTCAGATCCCAATGATTGTCGTCTTCCAGCAACTGCAACTCGCGACATGCATCTTGAAATGTATTGAATATTTGACCATTGACTGTTCGTAAAAATTCGAAAGACGTTGGTCCTGGAACATTCAGCAACAACAACGCAAAAAGAAACATTCACGTTGTTTTGGATGTACTGTGTAAAGTCGTGCCAATGTCTTTGCTTTCAATACGCGTGCGATAGTTAGATGTGGTTCGCCTTGTCTACGTCTGCCGTGCAAAGGGCAAAAGACCTATCTGCAAAAAGCTCGTTTCGAGAAAAACGCGATCAAAGTTTTCAAAATACATGAAACCGAAGCAAATAAAGTAACTGTTCAAAGTGATAACTTTTAATTAACAAGGACAATCAGTCTGAAATTATTTTTAGGATAAATATGAATATTTTCTATCAAAAACTGCCATTTTGACCTATAATGCATATAGGTCATTTGTCCTTTGCACGGCAGACGTGGCTTCCATTTTTACCTGATTTGTTCCATGTATAATAGCGAGGGACGTCGGTATATAACAATGTTGTTGCGAATTGTCCGAAAATATCAGGTTTTTGGCACAGTGTGAAAAATTCAGTAAGTGTAGTTTTTGGTGGCTGGAAAGCTCGTTGGAGAGCATTTTCTTCAGTGAAATATACACACACGTTGACCATTTTCAAGGCGTACCGCAATCTGAGGCAAAATGAAAAAACTCGACATTTATATACTTTCTTATTAACACTTTATTTAATCGCATCATTTAAGAGCTTTTACGCATTTTTCGGTGGAAGTATATAAAGAACAATGGATGCTAATATTTTACAGGTTTCCCAATGTTTACAAATAGTACAAATGTTGAAGGTAATCCAGATGAGAATAATGGAGAATATGATCTTGCACCTTAATGATGTTAATAAGATAATGTTTAAGTGTAATTTTCAATTATCTACATATGTATATAAAAATCAATTGCCGTGCGTTAGTCTCACAAAAACTCGAAAATGGCTCGCCTCAATTAAGGGGTGGTTTAAAAAAAATAAGAAAAACCCAAAGGAACTACTGAAAAATCTAAAAAAAATGTCATTTTGGGAGTTTTTACTGCAGATTAGTTTTAATAGCTAGCCTACCCATATATTGTTTGACAGCTACGTAAATGTGAAATTGTCATTAAATTGGGGTTTTTGAGAAATTACCGATTTAATTAAATGACAATTATAGGTACGCCATGAAGCTATTGAAACTAATGTGAGGTGAAAAATCCCAAAATTACCAATTTTTTTGGTTTTGCAGCTGTTCCTTTAGTTTTTTGAAATGGTTTCTTTACTAAAACCACCCCTGTATTGAGGCGAACAAATCAAAAAAAAATTATTGAAATCGGTCGAGCCATTTTCGAGTTTTTGCGGGACTAACGCACGGCATTCATTTTTATATATATAGATGTCATAATTCAAATAAAAATAAAAACCGTTGAAATATTCTTTTTCTGAAAAAGGTAGGTAGACAAGCTATAAGTAGGTTTTAGATCTTCTTGACAAAGATTATGGAATCTAATTTATTCTGGTGTCAATCGTTACGTAATCACAAACAATATCTAGATCAGTTAGTAAAATTTCAAGAGCTAGGAACGGATATAACTGAAATTTTAAAAATAATGAAGGAAATAGAAAAAACCCACGTGCACCAACAATAGTGCAAATATATATAAAACAATTAATAAATTTTGTTTTGTATTTTTGGACCCATTATAATAACTGGGAAATTAATAATAGATATTATATAATTATGAAAAAAACAAAGTAAAATATTTATTTAGTTCAATTACAAACAGTATTCTTAATAGCCATTTGGGTGTCTTGCTTCCATACCCTAAAGTTTTCAACATTAGGATCAAGACTGGAGTAAATAAATATTGGCATTGAATTTGTCATCACCCACATTACACCATCAGCGTCAATCTAATTAAATCTATAATAGTTAAAAGGCGTGAAATATTACTATAAATTTTACCGTAAGATCACTGGGGTATATCATCCTCATTGTGTCATTTTGAATACGTCCTACATTTTGTTCGTTAAGAGGCTTTTGTATATTCCAGCAACCTACTCCTGATTTAGCTATTTCTGCGTAAAATATCGTGTTTGTTTTTGGATCAAAATCGTGCATTGTTGATTGGCTCCATGGTCCTCTTGTTCCCAAATGCTTGTAAGTAGATTTTTTTTCATTGTCATTAACTTCAAATAATGTATAAAACAAACTTACTTGAAAATCTTCACCGTGGTAAGATCTACGAGCATTTGCTTCATTGCGTAAAACTCTTGTAGAAACTCCAAACTCTGAAATACTAATTATAAAACCAGTGATAAAGAAATAAATGCAAATTAATTAGTAATACCTGCACATAGCATGGAAATAGGCTGTTCTATAACCATCTGTATTTTTCTTTCCCAGAGTAACTGAAAATATTCCGTCATTCCATTCGAAAGATTGCCCAGCAATAGTCAAATCGCCCCATAATGGATCGAAGCTAAAGTAGTTATGGTGGAAAGTCCACATTCGGTCGTCTTCAAAGCTGAAAAATAAATTCTTAAGTACTTCATGTAATTTGAAAATATAATAAATTGTAATAATTGATTACAGCTGAGTTATTAATGTTTTGAGTTTCTGGACATTTTATATAAGTGGCTAGTTCTACAAATCAAGAAGATTTCGTGGGCTCAAGTGGTAGATGCCTAATTTTTCAACGGAGTATTATACAGGGGGTATACGCTAAGTTTACAAAGCGGCCGGCTGCTGATAGGTTTTGGTTAGACGAACAAAAAATCGTATGGGAGGGTTACAAAAATACAGGGTGATATGGAAAACTCTAAAAAAACTTCAAAATGGTCTAACGGCTAAACCGTTACGATTTTCCCCCGCCCCTTCGCTTTGTAGCCGGCCGCTTTGTAAACTTAGCGTATACACCCTGTATTTGTAATTAAAGATCACTATCACTTTAATAGATCTACATAGACGAATGCGATTACTTCCGAATGGGTTTTGTAAAATATTGTGCAAATCAACGAGCACAAAGTCTCACAAAGTCAGGGTCAAAGCCAGCCCCCGAGTACCGAAAAATAATAATTTGACCCGGTAGAAATTAAGAGCTTTTTAGGTGCTTTTTATGGCCCTCGATAATAATTTTCGTGCTTTACCGGATAAAGGAGGTTTTTAGGAAGCGGCCAGCAGCTCCGTGCTGCGCGCCCCGAACTCTCAAAAATAATGAGAGGAAAAAAGTAAGCATTGTACCAAAATTATGTGCTTTTTATGTTTGGGGGGCGAACGGCTAACAAAGACCTCGGAAGGTGGTGGCACCCGATTTGTCACTTCTGCCAAAACCCGAGAAGAGTCACTGCAGACGAACACCTAGCAGCTCTGTTAGCAAGTCCTAATCCCACCTCCCCGTGGTACCCCCCGGGGTACTTCTTCGGAAGGAGCTAACGGGAGACGGTCGAATGGCGAGTTCTCTGCGCTACAAAACAGAGTTTTAAGTCGGTTGGGCTGAGGGTTAGCAACCCGCTCCCATAAAACACACAATTGTTACGAATCGGCAAACAATGCCTCGGAACCGGACGGACAACACGACGACGACCTTTGCTTTTCGAAACAGGACACGAATCGGATCATGGAATGTGAGAACTCTGCTTGCTGATGGACGGCTGGATGAAGTCCTCAACGAGATAAACCGCTATAAAATCAAGGTCATGGGACTTAGCGAGACCAGATGGCCCGATGCGGGGGAACATATCTGCCCAAACGGTGAGTCCTTCTTATATTTTGGGAGAAACGAAACTGAAAACCGTAGGAATGGCGTTGGGGTAATACTCACCAAGGAAGCCAGGTCCAGCCTCATTAGCTGGTCACCAGTTTCTGAGAGGATTATTACCGTGCGCCTACGTACCAGACTAAGAAGTACTACGATAGTCCAATGCTACGCTCCAACTGAAGACGCAGACGATGACATCAAAGACGAGTTCTTCATTCGACTGAATGAGGTTTTTCGCTCTATTCCAAGGGGAGACATCATTGTTTTGATGGGTGATTTAAACGCACAGATCGGCCCCAACAACACCGGCCTTGAAAACACAATTGGAAATCAAGGCCTAAGCCAAGATACCAATCACAATGGTGAACTTTTCGTTGACTTTTGTAGTTCCCATCAACTCATGGTAGGTGGTGGAACTTACTTTTGTCATAAGAAGATACACAAGGAGACCTGGGTATCGCCCGATGGTAGCACGAGAAATCAGATAGATTACGTGCCCAACTAACAATTTAAAAGAGTAGACTCTTGGAAAAATTGAAGTTGGGCTTATAAAGCTCTTATTAGATATTTCACAAAGAGGTATTTCTTTTAAATTGTTTATTAAGGTTTTTCCTAAAAATCGTTTCTAATTGCGTACTTAGATCCGGCTGTTTCAAGAATTAAGTTTTATATGAATTATAAAGTCTTTCGCGAAGAGTGCAGCCTTATTTAAACCCCTTAACAGTAAGTTTGTCTTTGCAGAAGATATCTTACTCTGATTACAGTCTTGAAATAGTGTTGTCTAAGAACATTATAAGAAAATTAAGAATGGATTTTTTTAAGAATTATGCTTAAGAATTTTTTAAGAACAAACGGGTAGAAGATGTGGCACATGATAATATAAGAACATTATAAAAGTAAAGTCTAATAAATACTTTATGTAAAAGCTCTATAAGCATGTAATTTTTTATGAAGCTTTAATAAGAGAGTTACAAATATTAAGTCTTATTTAAAGGTTTATAGAGAAGCATTTTTTACGAGATTATTTTAAGAGCATTATGACAGTTTAAACATATCACGGTATACAGAAACAAGGTAGTGTAAAAGAGACTGACAGCTCGAATATCGTACGAATATCGTAGAAAAAGCCGACGTCACCCGGCAAGTTAATACAGAAAACAACAACAACAATTTCGATTTTGTATGGGGAAGACTTGCCGAGTGACGTCGCACTAATACGATATTCTACGATATTCAGTCTTTTACATTACCTTGTTTCTGTATACCGTGAAACATATGTTCAGTCAGCCAAAAAAAATGTCTGAAGTAAACAAATTATTTCACTATGAAGAAAACAAGAAAAGACCAAATGCCTTCTGTTATGTAAAATGGTAGCTTTTAATTATAATCAAGCAGAAATAATATTTACACATTAATTCATACAATAAAATAAAAGACTTTTATGTAAATTTGTATAGTTTATTCAGGGTGTATACAAGTTTAAAAGCGTTTTGGTCAGACAAATAAAATATTGTAAGCTAGTGCGGGGAATCGTAGCAGTTTAGCCGCTAGTGCTCATTAAAATTGCATTCTCAACTGTCAAAACTGGAGGTTCCGTTAACACTCTTCTAGCAGCTTTATGCCGGAGCATATTCTAATCATTTACTTGTAATAGTTTTATTTAGGAACTCTTTATCAACTGTTCTAATAATACTCTTATAATAATATTTATTAAGAGTAAACTTTATCAATTCCCATAATGCTCCTGTGGCAACTTCAGCCAGGAATACATTTCAGTCGAACGCTTATAATAGCTTAATTTAAGAACTCTTTATGGTTAATCTTGATAGTACTCTAGTAATAACCTTAGCCAAGAACAATTGAAGAGCAAATTCTTAAAAAAGTTCAATTAAGGTAAAAGCGAAGTAGTTTTTTTCTAAAATAGCCTTGAAACAGAATTTAATAAGAATAGGCTATTTTAATCGACTGATAAGGGTCACAATTAAGAATGACTTCGTGAAATAGATTTGTAAAGACTTTAACCACAACAGAAAAATCGGCCATTTTTACCTTTAATTAGAAAAAAGAAAAATGCATTCGGTATGAATTATAAAGTTTCTTTTTTTTAAATCGGTTATTCTGTGATTTCAAATAATTTTATTGAAACGTTATATGGCACGGACAACATTTTGAACATATTCCTTAATTTTTCTAACGACTAAATAAAAAAGAATTCATTTTACTTATTGTTTCATGTTGATTTATATGCAAAATTTTGAGGGCGATAAGTATTTTTTGAAGGTATCATACCATATTTTATCAATGCAATTTCTTTCGCAGCAAAATTTCCAATATCAATCGATAAAATTTAAGTCGGAATTAATAAAATATAAATATAATGGAGGCATTATTTTATTTCTTTAACTTTTTTAAAATCTTTTTAGAGGATTTTGTAAGTACAAATTAATACCTAAATAAAAATGAATATCACAAGGCACACACAATCTTATTTGAACTTGAACATGCTTCTAAAATGATGTGTAATGTTCTTATGCAAGAATATTATAACAATACATTCTGATAATAATCTTGTAAACTATCCCAAGAGAAATTTAAGTGTTGTGTAACACCCTTATTTAAAGCCATTATAGGAGATCGAACTCTCAGAGCACATCTCCCTAAGTCTATTATAGGTGTTAGTATTTATATGTGCTTTTAACACTATCTTATAAGCGACTTCAAGAACTCCTCAAGAAATATTCCAGGCGGTTACAAGATTATTTTCATACGCCACTTTCTGGCTAGTAACGCTCTTCAAGAATTCTTAAAGAATAATTTGTCAAAGTTATATACCTTAGCTAAAGCCCAATTTAGTTCTTATAAAATTCTTGGAGGGCTTTATAAGAGAGAAATTGTTTGTTGGGTGGCCATCAGTCGCAGATGGCGAACTATTCTGGAGGATGCCAGGAGCTTTAGGGGAGCAGACACTGGAAGTGACCACCATTTGGTAGTAGCAACTATCCGCCTAAAAATCGCCGCAATCAGAAACGTCCAACGCGATGCCATAAACCGTAGACGGTTTAACGTAGACCTTCTGCGTGAGAGCACCAAAAAGCGAGAATTTGCTGGCAAACTGCAAGAAATCTTAAACCAGCAAACCGTTTCTGACGACACAAATATTGAAGAGCTGTGGAGCACAACAAAGGGCGCTATAATAACAGCAGCGGAAACAAGCATCGGTTATGTCCAAAGAAACCAGCAACACTGGATCTCGGACACAACCTGGCAAAAAATAGAACGCAGAAGGGCCCTCAAAAATAACGTGAACTCTACAAGCGACCCGGAAACACGCCAACAACTTGAACGGGAATACTCCCAATTGCACCGGTAGGTAAAGAGAAGTGTCCGGCGTGATAAAAGGCGCAGATAAATGAGCTCGCAGAGAAAGCGGAAAACGCGGCAAACACAGGCAACAGTAAGGTGCTGTACCAAATCACTAAACAGCTCTCGGGAAAGCACTCCGTAAAGAGTGCGGATAGAAGGCTGCTGTGCAGCGACGAGGAGCAACTCCAAAGATGGAGAGATTACTTCTGCGCCGCCCTGAATGGTTCATTTACACAGGAACCTCAGGAAAACAACAACAACAATGCACAGCCAATAAGAATCACCACTCGTGCCCCATCCAAGACTGAAATAGTAACCGCAATTCATGCAATGGCCAATGGTAAAGCAGCTGGAAAAGATGGCATCCCGCCAGAGTTGTTGAAAGCCGACTCAAGCCTCATAGCAGATACGCTACAGCCAATCCTGGAAATAGCATGGAACACATGTACCTTTCCGGAGGATTGGACGGAAGGTATCATAGTCAAAATACCAAAGAAGGGGGACCTAATAATATGTGACAACTGGAGAGGCATCTGTCTATTATCTACTGTGGGAAAAATCTTGTCCCACATATTACTATCAAGGATAAGAGAAGCAGTAGATCGAACGCTTAGAAGACAGCAGGCTGGATTCAGAAAAGGCCGCTCCTGCATAGACCACATTAACACCTTGAGAATCATAGTGGAGCAGTCTACTGAATTCCGATCCCCCCTTTACCTTGCTTTCGTAGACTATGAGAAAGCGTTCGACTCGGTTAATAGGAGCTTTATATGGCGGGCTCTTCGGCAACGTGGACTGCCGGATAAAATAATAGAATTGATAAAAGCTTTATACAACAATTCCAAATGCAGAGTTCTTCACAATGGAAAACTATCCGACAGGTTTGAAGTGAGCTCAGGAGTACGGCAAGGATGCCTACTTTCACCATTACTATTTCTTATAGTAATAAACGACATCCTTGTCAGCGCTCTAGATACTAGAACAGGTGGCATACAATGAGGATTGTTAGACCGCCAGAAAGGATAGACGACCAAATCAGGCGAAGGAAATGGAATTGGATTGGCCACACCTTGCGACGCGAAAACGAGAATCTAGCCAAACAGGCCCTCGACTGGAATCCGCAAGGAACCCGTCGAGTCGGAAGACCTAGAACAACGTGGAGGATAACCCTATTAGCAGAGGCCGCAACAACCGGGAGATCCTGGTCAGAGCTGAGAGCTGTCGCGCAAAACAGGGTCCGCTGGAGGGCAACTGTTTCCGCCCTCTGTCCCATGTCCCATGAGGGATTAAAGGAGCAATTAGTAGTATGTTCTTTAAGATACCCGAAGAAGATACCCTAAAAACTGCATAGGAAAAGAGAAACAGAAATTACCATATTTTTGGTAAGAACACGTGGTCGCGACGAAAATTTAATCAAAAAGTATCAAAAACATTTGACAACAGAATTGCAGCTACTACTATATTTCGCCCATAGGACGAATTGTGCGAAGTAATTGATGCTGCTATCAAATAACGGATAGTGTTTCTAAGCACTCATATTTTATGCAATTATTTGACAGCTGGAACTTGAGTTTCGCGTTTAATTTCAGCAAGAATTATCTCGTGGCATTTTATATGTTTTTATAATAAATTTTGTGAATCCAGTTACTTTTTGGGTTAAGGGATCTCATATAGCAATTTCTTGTATGTGAAATAAAGAGAAATTCAAGGTAATCTGTTCGCCTGATATCTCAGATATTGCTATTTGAGTCCCACTTACAGAAGTCCACATTTCGGAGGCACTACTCCTGTGCTTCTTCTTGTCCGGTGGCGTTTGATTTGTCATTCGTGCGGGTTATTTAGTCACAATGTCGCAGTGGACTGTTGAACAAGGTGGTTTCGCAATCGAAGCGTTTTTCAAGGCAAATGATTTTTGTGCTGTTGTTTGTCGTAGATTTTGTTCGTGGTACAATATTCGTCAGTAGCGTGACGCGCCCAGTGAAGATTTGATTCGCTTGTGGGTGCGAAAGTTCCGAGCAACAAGATCAGCAGCAAACAATCCGCGGCCAGGGACCGGATTACGCAAGCGCAAGCGTGAACACGACTGTGTGCACAACGAAACAAAGGAAATTTTCTTTGTTTCACCGTGCACACAGTCGAGTTCACGCTTGCGGAATCCGGCCCCTGGACCTAGCCGAACGTCAAGAAGCGATGACAACATTGAACTCGTCGCGAACAGCTTGTGTGATAATCCGCATCAGTCGGTGCTCAAGAGGGGGGCTGCTCTAGGACTGCCGAAAACGATTGTGTATGAAATATTAAAAAGAATCTTAAAGGAGACTGGTCACAACCAGGGCCGTAGCCAGAAATTTGGTCCGGGGGGCCCGGACGTAGTTAGAAATTTTTGTTTGGGGGGGGGCGGTTACATGGATAATTCTATTATTGAAGTAGAATTAATTCAAGTCAAAAACAGCTTGCTTATTGTCAATCAAAGGGTGTATTCCGTAGTATACTGGGAGTACTGCGATTTTTGACGTCATGCCAGTTCACTGGGAACCACGTTCCGTTTAAAAAAGTTATACTGGACAAGCAATACATTTCGCCATTATTGTTTACATTTGGAAAGTAGAAATTTGTTGTAAGTTTTTGAGTTTTCTTGTGAATTTAATTTCACTGTCACTGTCAATTAAAGCTAATTGAATTTTTGCATTATTTTTTCCCATTATTCGTACAGCGTCAAACGTCTACAGATTTTCAAAAATTAAACATCTATCACGTCTTCAAACTACTGTGAGCACACTACCTCTTTCAGAACAGTAATCACAATAGTAAAATGACGTCGGTTTATGACGTCATGAATGTTACTAGAGCACTGCGACAGGCCACTGTTCGGTTAAAACGGAACGACAAAACTATCACTGGTAGTACTGTCGCAGTGCTCCCAGTATATTACGGAACGCAGCCAAAGTAAAAAATTAAAAATTTCAATTCTCGAGATTCCTTTGCTACCATAATCTCGAGAACCTCATTCAGATCAACACCTAAGTCCCCATGGATTGACAGTACGGCGAGGGCACTGAGTCTCTCATTGCCCGTTGAGTTTCGTATGTAAGTTTTGATTTTCTTCAATGTCGAAAATGACCTCTCCATATTTGCGGTTGTGACCGGAAAAGTCGTCAAAACTGTTAAAAGATATTTGATTGTTCCAAAACCTCGGAATCTTTCTCGAGTTCTGATAATATTTCATACCACAAATTATATTCAGCTCTTACAGCGGATTCTGATACTCGATCCTTGAAGTGTGGAGCGAGATGATCCAAGTAATCTACTTTTTCATTTGCGGTAAATTCAGGGAGAAGTATCTGTTGGCTAGAATGATATCATTAAGAAATTTGTCTGACAAATTCTGAATCAGCGTATCGAGCCAAGGAATAAAAATAGCAGTACGCTTCAACAGTCTGTTTGATAATTAAAACGAGCTGTTTGCTTCAACGTGAGTCTCGGAACTTTGAGTCTTTCGCGAGTTTTTCAGCTGCTCTAAAAATTTCGCCGAATGCATTTTTACGTTCTTCTTGAAGCGTATCCACAATTTCGTGAACATGCTTTACTGCTGATGCCAAATCACATGATTTTTCTTGCAGTCGAACTGACAAAGGAAGCGTGAAACTGAAAAGTCTGTCACAAACCAAGAAATTGACGCTGACCTAGCTTTTCTAAACTACTGCAAGTAAGCATACAGGTGTTTTTGAGATGAACCAAGATTTCCGAGAAAGGACCCCGCACTTTTCCTATGGAAAATGGCTTTCGGTTAACTTTATTGAGATTTTGCAGGTTGATAGTTCTCAACATATAGATTAAAAGTCTCAATGGGCACAAGGCCCCATAACCCCGCGGCCATATACAGATTTTTGAATGTAAAATAATTTATTCTTGTAGTCCACCCAACGGGTACCCCAAACAACCACCCCTTTGACCGTTCAACCAGCGACCATCTCAACAATCCTCTCCTACGTCCCCTCACAACAGACTGTCAGTAAAGACAAAATGCAGAGTACTCACCTTTCAATTCATTCGTTTTTGATTGTTTGAAAAAACCAACAATACTTTGTTGGCCTTGTGGGCGTTTCATTCCGATTCGATTCGTTCGTAAACAATAATATCAAAAATTGGGTTGGGGTTCGCGGGTTTTGGCGATTAAAATGTGAAAAGTATAGATTTTCGGAAATTCCGAATTTGAAAATTTTGAATATTGGAAAATTTAAAAATTAGGGAAACGGAAAATTTTGGAAAATGCAAAATATGGATTTGGAAAATTCTGCGAATTTTCAATTCGAAATTCGAAATTGGAAAATCAAAATTTTCCGAACTCTTTGATATTCAAAATTCTAAAAATTCAAAATTTACAATAATATGTCTCAGAGTTTCGGGGGGCACGGGCCCTACGGGCCCTACCGCTGGCTACGGCCCTAGTCACAGCCCATACAAAATTACCCCAGGCCCGGCGCAAAAGAAAAGTATCTCAACTTATCGGTTATAATGAGTATTGAAATTCTGCATAGTTTCTATATCCGGTAAATGTGTCAAAGGTGTTAATATTGGCATTTCTGTTTATTCAGGCGAAATACTTAATATCTGCCAGTATTTTTGTAACGCTTGGACCTACTTTCAAGAATAAGGCATCAGTGTACGCAGAATACTCCCACCTATCTAACACAGTAAAAGTGAAGGTTCTAACCTACTAACTTCCAGAGTAAAGAATCATCAAAGTCAAAAAAAATTTTTTTTTAAGCTTAGGCCAAAAAATACACTAACTTTTGAAACACTAAAAACAGATCAGTAAGTTACACTTATTTTTGAATCGTAAATAGCAAAAAAAACCTAGGCATCTGGAGTCTTGGAGTGTTCCACGAATTTAAATGAAAGCCCACTTTTTACGATTACAAAGATAACCTATTTGTGGAAATCGACCGTTGTTTCATTACCTTTTTATTTTAAATCATTAAACTACATTTTTCCCCAAAACCAAAATTCAAATAAATAGTAATGCGGAAATTTTTCTACCAAATGATTTTATATATTTTTATGAGCTTAAATTCAAAAAGGCGCCTTACAGTGAAGGGAAACGTGTTTAATTTTATATCTCAGTGCATTTGCTTATTGTATATATTTTAAGACAACCGTTTTTCAGGACGAAACTCCAATCACGCGTCGGAGCTGACACGCACTTTCTTTTTTTATAGGCTACTCTAAATTTTTATATGTATCCAAAATCAATTTTTCCAGATTTGTTCTTTTTTTCATTATACCTTTTTCCTACCGCACTATGTGTGCACAAATCTTTTGTTGTTTAAAGGCGTTGCAACGCACGCGGGTTTTTGCTAGTCAACAATAAATCTGTATTAATATATTCCGGTTTATATTTGAAAAGAAAGATCCCAGAGTCACACAAAATAAATTAATAACTTGTAGAAACCTAGAATTTTTGTAACAACACAGCGAAATTACTTCATTTAATCATATCTTACCTGTAAACATAAAGAGCATACGAATATAAATCCGGGATATATCCAAAAGCTTTATTGCAATTGTTGCTATCAACATCAACAGTAATGCTAGCCAGACCTCTCCCATCATTTACAATATCTTCAGGTATTTCGAATCTTTTAATAACAGTATTAGTTTCTAAATCGATTACCCAAATTGATGGTTGTTGAACTTGCATTCTATTATCTAGCAAATATAAAATAATAATAATTATATTAAATGTTATTACCCTTACGATAATTATATCAAATGTTATTACCTGGATATTCAAGCATTCCTGTATCTATAAACCATAAACGATTGCAACTATCTAATCTAGTTCTGTACACAGAAAATAGTTTATCGGGACTGGCTTGAAAGTTTGGCTATGGTATAAAAAAGATTACTGCATAATGTATGGAATATATATTTTTTAAATTACCGGTAACTCGTTAATGGTGTAGTTCGGATATCCCGTTAACTTTGGACTCTTGTTGTTTTGGGCTGATTGTAAATTGATGAAATTTAATGTTGCTGGTATTCCTGGCCTTCGTCTTGGCATAGTTATAAACAAGCGTCCTTTATAATGAGTTACTCCCATAGGAACATTATTGTAGGGAACAAAATCAAAGTTCGCATCTACAACTTTGTTTTGTATAGTTGTATCCGGAAATGCAAAGTCTACAGTTCCTAAAAATTGAGAATGTTTACTTTTGTGCTTCATGAAAATCTTAAATCTAAATACATTCGTCGGCTAGTGTAAACTTGTTAACTAACTTTAATGAAATTTTACAGGGCGGACAAAAAACTTCTAATAATTTATATTTGTAGCTTAGAAAGGAAATCCAAAATATAGTTGGGTTATTTTGCAATATTTTATAGTAAATACTATAAATAAACAAATACAATTTAGTAGTTACTCTTTTATGAGCGATTTTGTAACTTAGCAAGTTTTGGTATATATGTATGGATTATGATGCGATGGACTTAGCAGATTTTTTTGTATAAATGAAAAGTAATTGTATTATAAGTCGACTTGCAACGAATATTCGGCTATTATTCGGTATTCGGCCTATTCGGCTACTTTTGTCCTATTCGGCCGAATACCGAATATCTAGATACTATTCGGCCGAATACCGAATACTTAAGTACTATGCTTTGTTGTAATCAGATAATTGGTAAAATGAAAATATTGATTTATTTTTTAATATTGGCCTCGATTGCCGAATACGGTGGATCGGAAGTGAGTGCGGATTTGACTCTTTGCGATTCCCTAATCCGCCGTGTGTATGTAATCGTGAATTCACCGATCGCCGGATTCGCCAATCGAGGCCAATATATTTTTCTTATAATCAACTTCATTACAAAAAATAACAAAAAAAATAATGGATGTCTATGCACTTGAATTATCGTAATTAAAATTTAGAAGTGGTAGATTATGATGCAGAAACACTAATTTTTCTGCATTGTCAGGCAGTAGTTTACTCCTTTTCTTCTCGTAGGCAATCCCAGCTTCTGAGAAAAACGGTCTGAATACACAGTACTCCCGATAAATATTTTGCTGCAAGATTTACCAAACAGTACAGTCAATTTGTCGTGAAAAATGGCTGTTTTTGGAAAAAATTACACCGCCGAATTTTTTTTCATACATCGTTAGTGGGTCATGACAGAAGCTTAAATACAAATTTGTGACCTCCCACTCTTTGCAGGTTTTTGGAAAACTCAAAAAGTTTTTGAAAGTTGAATCAGTGCACTTTAGAGAAAAAGTTTTTAAACAAAAAATGTAGAGGACATTGCCGTCTACAATTAATGTCATTGAGACAATTCTGTACGACTTGAAATGCAAAAAGTAGGTGGCGCTAAAGTATCAAAAAAAGTGTTTTTTCGCTTTTTCACACAGAAAACATTTATAATTTAAATGGAAAAGTTGTTCCTCTTCAAAATGCAAACAACATTTATTCCAAACAATTGATGATTATAATCAATAATTTGATATTTTCAGTGAAATGTTTGGATAATAGTTCAAATTGTCCTAATGCTTTGAAATTAAATGATAAATTAATTTAAAAAAATTAATGATAATAATCATAATATTCATAAATTTTTCTTTCCAGTTACGTTAAGGTGATTCAGGTGTATAAAAAAATTGCACATTACATTATGCCAAAAGAGGTGCTGGTGCTTAAGAAATTTCATGTACACTTTAATACGTAGATACCAAGACTTTTATTCAATTCTATTATAATTTTCGTAGGCTCATGGGGGCGGGATTGATCCCCTTGATCCCGCCCTCCTATCTACGCCACTGGTATGGATTGTCATGACGCGTATGTTGGTAATAGTTAAATAAAGTTCTATTTCTATGGCAACTGAATTTTTTTCTTTCGTGTTGTTATGCTGCTCTTTCCTTTCCGTTAGTTCATCTTTTTAAAAAATTTCCCAAAAGCTCCCGTTTTCGTTCGTCTTCATTCCTCTCCGTTCTTCCTGATGTGGACACCTCCATATGAAGTGTACAATATTGAACTCGTAGACTGAAAGAACGAAAAGAACGAACGAAAGAGAACGAAGCCATGTGAATCAGCCTTAATCGTGCACGGCGATTCGATGGGAGGACCGAGAAACATACACGTCGATACAAGTTTTCCCGCCACGCGCTGACCGAATACTTTTGCCTAATATTCGGCTATTCGGCCAGAAAGTACCCAGAATATTCGGTATTCGGCGTATGGCCGAATATACTATTCGTTGCAAGCCTAATTATAAGGAGTTAGTGTACTAATCAAGAAATAGACTTAGTATTAATTCAAATAGACTTCCATTAATTGGCATCTAAATAACCGCAGGGACTTTAAACCGTAAACCATCATTGCAGCGGCACAATTTTCGGAATATTATTTTTTGTTGGTGTAAAATTTGTAATTTATTATCCTTCAATAGCGTCGTTTGGCTAGAAGTCTAGTCGAGATTTCGGTTTGAACCATTTCCTAAGCGCTCATTGTGTGAGGTGGAGAGAAGTATCGAAGACGCCGACGAGCAAGATTTTTGTCTCCATTGGAGGCGTATATTAGGATATTCAACTGAACCAGTATCCGTTGCTGCCAGGGTGTCATCATTGCAAACCATTATCCCCGAAGGATGATCTGAAGAATTACTGAAGAGGCAGGAGGTTCTTCCAATCCTTGGTCCGAAGTGTTTGGCGGTGGAGTAATCGCGTGGACGCTTGGCCGCGGTGTTTGGTGGTAACGCCGCTCGCGGTAGTAATATACCGGATCCAAGGCGTGCGCTACCCTTTAACAAAACCATTGAGAAGGTCGTAAGATTGTTTTTATCTTATTAATTCGCATTTTT
Source organism: Thereva nobilitata (assembly GCA_963855945.1). Classification (NCBI taxonomy): domain Eukaryota; kingdom Metazoa; phylum Arthropoda; class Insecta; order Diptera; family Therevidae; genus Thereva; species Thereva nobilitata. The sequence goes on from OY979695.1 coordinate 100,488,650, forward strand.
TGTAGATTATTCATATAAATATATACCATTTTTACTTAGATTGTTTTTAAAACTAAATATATATTTACTCTTTTATTAACTTAATTAATTTCAAAATATTTACATTGTGACTATAATACTTGATAAAAAAAATTATAAATTTGAAATAGCTACACTCCACTGTCCATTTTGGGGTGCAAACAGGCACTCGATTGTTCTTGTTGAAACGATTGCGCAGTAACATTTTGGTTTTGTGATTATCGGCCGATGAACTGGAGCGTCCAGGAGTCGTGCCCTAATGGGAGTCTGCCCCCAAAAAGAAGGTAAAGGAATAAATTAAGATAACATCGTTTGGCCAAATCGACGTTACCCTTACCGTTCATAGTTGTGATTTTTTTGTTATTCAAGCGTCATATCGTCGTCGAGTGTTTTTTGTACCCATTGTACACTTTAGCACATACACCACATAATCATCTCTTTATGACAAATTGTTATTGTTACTTCTTAAGTGTTGTTGAACTTGTTTAGGATTATTACCTTTATTATTGAATATATGAAGTTGAAGTGGTAATCACGTTGCATATTTGTGAACCATATATGTAGCGGTCCGGTCACACCCCCCACGACCCCTTCCAACGAGCTAGCGTATACCGTGTGACCGGCTTATCACCCCCTATCACTATTTCGGAATCAGGGAGGATGGTTTGTTTTTCAAAATTGTTATGTCTACCCAAGCATGATGGCAGTAGCCTTGCTGTCACCAGCAAGGAGCTCCACTGTGCCGGTACATGGTTGCCCTAATAAGGCATGCCGCCGGCTTAACCAGTTAATATATAGGGTACCAAAGTTCCGCTTAGGTCAAGTCTTCCCGTAGCAGACGGTGCACCTCTTTATTCACCTGGTAGTTATGATAGTGAGAGATATCGAGAGGTACCTCTGGGTCGAAATCTCTCTTTGCGCTTGTAGATATCGAGGGTGCGTTTGACAACGTTATCATTGACATGATCCATGAAACCGCAGAAAAAGGGGCATTGAACCACCCACTTCGAGATGCATTCCGTCACTTCTCAGCAGCAGATTGACAAATTCTGAGATAAATGGCGAATCGATTACGATAAAGACAGCTTGCTTTTGATTTTTTGTAGCAGGATACAAGCCGGCGATAAAACCACAATACACAATGGCGGGAACGCTGGAGTTAGCATAGCGAAATTTAAACTAATTGGATTTAGCAGTTTTACTCATCACATATTTTTCGATACTTAAAGCTTAGATTACAGTTAGTTGTTTTGCTTAGACGATGCGGCATTACTTCCTCTTTCGAATGCTATAAATATGTCACATAAGATAAAAAATGAATTTAGCAGGATTACTTACTAAGGCGACGATATAAGGGTTTTTTCAAACTTGTTTGTGTATGTTACAGGGGCGCACAAAAAGCTGCTCTGAACGTAGCTCATGTAGTAAAATATACAATTTTATTGAAAAAAGGTTGTAAATAATTTTTTGTTTGAAATCAATTTTAAAAATCCCTTTTAGCACTACGAACATTTTCACATATAGTTTACTATTAAGAGTGTTCTTAATATTGCTGTATTGTAAAGTTATATGTGTTCTTTAAAACACTATGAATTTACAACGCTTACGACAATACGATATTCAACATTCAAATTGTGAATGCAAAACAAATAACAACATTTGAATGAATGCAAACAAATAAAAACAGAAAACAGATATTTATTTGGCAAATTAACAAAATTTTGATAAAAATGCATCTTTCGATGAGATAAAAATTAAAATAAAAAAATAATTTTTAATATTACGAACAATTCATAATTAAAATATTATTCTACTTCATTTTAATTACCAGTTATGGAGCGCATTCAAAAATCTTATTGTGGTTAACTATGGTAATCTTTTGTCGTTGAAAACTCCGTGGTTAACTACAATATAACCACGAGTATAACTTTTGGACGTTCAAAAACTCCAGTGGTTAACCATTTAGTTAATTTTTTACCCTGCTCGGCGGGGGCATGGTTAGCGATGGTTAAGAAGAAGAACTCAGTTGTTTCATTGTTAAACATGAACTCATCAAAGTGGATTTGTGAGAAACGGTCGAATGCAAGTACAGCGTGAGACGCTTTCGCTCTACATTAGTAAGACCTTCCTTTTCAGGGGTGGCCAACCAGCGGCCCTTTGCAAGAAATTGTGCAGCCCGCGAGATTCAACCAGATTTAACAAAATATTTTATGCCAGAAGGTTCCAACATGTGAAAAAGAAAAAAAGAACCAGCTATGAGGGTTGATGGATAAATATCCAAGTAATTGCTTTTCTCGGCAACAATTCAATATATATACCGCATCCGTAACAAAAATTTTGTGTCATGGAGCTAGCAGAGAGAACAAGCATATTTACAAGCAAGTACACTTCTTTGGTCAACATCGAGCTAGTGCTTTATGAGTGCAGGATTCTTTTCCTTGTGCTACTTTAACCCCGCATGGGACATTGGGCGGAAACAGTTGACCTCCTTGTTGTGGCGTCTTTTGGTAGGGCTCTCCTCCACGTTGTTCTAGGTTTTCCAACTCCATGGGCTCCTTGCGAATTCCAGTCAAGAGCCTGTTTGGCTAATTCTGGTTTGCAGGCCGCAAGGTGGATTCCAGTTCCATTTCCTTTACATGATTTGGTTACTCTTTCTTTTCATTTGTATAGTAATTCTATCTTGCCAGTGGATTTTTTGGATGTAAACTTGAAGGCGCCTTGTGATGGCTCGGGCGACTTTCCATGTTTCGCAAACATACATAGCCCAATCGTCAGAGACAAATTTAGACCAAAAGCTCGCACAGAATGTGACCTCGCTGAAAATTGGGACTTAGGTACTTTTTTGGATGTAGAAAACGATAAAAAAATCTTTGCTGCGCTAAAGAGTATGCTAAGCTCACAATATCGAAAACAAATTCGAAAATTTAGTTCTTGCGTTATATATCGAAAAATAAAAAAAAATTCGAAAAACTAATAGCGTTACGTGAAAGATTAGTACAAGGATTTTTTTTCGTATACCTCTATTAATATATATCTTCAATTTTATAAACATCAGTGAGAATTTTACAAATTATAACTTCCGCTCAAATTTTCTATGAGAAAAAAGACAAAAAATTAAAAATTAATGGCTTCCTTAGAAAGCTTAGAGTCTCCTCTTTAAAATACTTTTTTTATTTTTATTTTTGCGCACATTTTAGCCAAAAATACTTTAGTTTTTCCCCGAACATCTCGCTAGAATATTTAAATTCAACTTTTTGGCGCGCTTATATTTTTCGAATTTGCTTCTTGTTTTTAATAATTTTTTATAATAATAAAACAATTTTTTTTAAAATAAGTTATAATATAAATTTTAGTAAAATTTTCCGCTCTTTCACGTGGCGCTATTGGGTTTTCGAATTTTTTTTTATTGAAGTGAAAACTTCTATAGGCACGTTGGGCACTTTTTGGCCTGGGGAAAAATCTAAAAACTCGCGTCACGCGCACTTTTTGTGTGCCATCACGCGCACGTACCATCACGTGAGAAAAATGTTTCCTTTGGGGGTTTTAGTTTTAATTATGTAGTATGAATTATATATTATATATTAAATATTATATATTAAATATTATATATTGATTATTACATATTTAATATTATATATTAAGTATTGCGTATTATGGACTATGTAGTGTACTACGTACTATGAGCTATGTACTAATTATTATGTATTAATTATTATGTTCTATGTGCTATGTATTATGAATTATGTAGTATGTACTATGTACTATGCACTATGTACTATGCATTATGTACTATGCACTATGTATTATGTATTATGTACTATGTACTACACACTATTTACTATGTACTGTATATTATGCACTATTTACTATGTACTATAGACTATATACTATGTACTATCTATTATGTTCTATGTACTATGTACAATGCATTATGTATTATATACTATGTAATATTTACTATGCACTATGTACTGTATATTATGCTTATTTACTATGTACTATATACTATGTATTATGTACTATGTACTATGTACTATGTTATATGTACTATGTAAAATGCATTATGTATTATATACTATGTACTATTTACTATGCACTATGTACTGTATATTATGCTTATTTACTATGTACTATATACTATGTATTATGTACTATGTACTATGTACTATGTACTATGTACTATGTACTATGTACTATGTACTATGTACTATGTACTATGTACTATGTACTATGTACTATGTACTATGTACTATGTAATATGTACTATGTACTATGTACTATGTACTATGTACTATGTACTATGTACTATGTACTATGTACTATGTACTATGTACTATGTACTATGTACTATGTACTATGTACTATGTACTATGTACTATGTACTATGTACTATGTACTATGTACTATGTACTATGTACTATGTACTATGTACTATGTACTATGTACTATGTACTATGTACTATGTACTATGTACTATGTACTATGTACTATGTACTATGTACTATGTACTATGTACTATGTACTATGTACTATGTACTATGTACTATGTACTATGTACTATGTACTATGTACTATGTACTATGTACTATGTCCTATGTACTATGCTCTATGTACTATGTACAATGCATTATGTATTATATACTATGTACTATTTACTATGCACTATGTACTGTATATTATGCACTATTTACTATGTACTATATACTATGTATTATGTTCTATGTACTATGTACTATGTTCTATGTACTATGTACAATGCATTATGAATTATATACTAGGTAATATTTACTATGCACTATGTACTGTATATTATGCTTATTTGCTATGTACTATATACTATGTATTATGTGCTATGTACTATGTACTATGTTATATGTACTATGTACAATGCATTATGTGTTATATACTATGTAGTATTTACTATGCACTATGTACTGTATATTATGCTTATTTACTATGTACTATATACTATGTATTATGTGCTATGTACTATGTACTATGTTATATGTACTATGTACAATGCATTATGTATTATATACTATGTACTATTTACTATGCACTGTGTACTGTATATTATGCTTATTTACTATGTACTATATACTATGTATTACGTACTATGTACTCCACACTATATAGTATGTACTGTATATTATGCACTATTTACTATGTACTATATACTATGTACTATGTATTATGTCCTATGTACTATTTACAATGCATTATGTATTATATACTATGTACTATTTACTATGCACTATGTACTGAATATTATGCACTATTTACTATGTACTATATACTATGTATTATGTCCTATGTACTATGTACAATGCATTATGTATTATATACTATGTTATATTTTATGTATTATATACTATGTTATAATATTATGCACTGTTTACTATGTACTATATACTATGTATTATGTACTATGTGCTATGTTCTATGTACTATGTACAATGCATTATGTATTATATACTATGTACTATTTACTATGCACTATGTACTGTATATTATGCTTATTTACTAT